>OY987256.1:17482548-17917680 GCA_963920725.1 Rhamphomyia laevipes | reverse complement strand
GACCATATAACTAACCGCTTCAATGTCCTTATAACAACTGTCGTAAATCCAGTCTTCATATCTATTTTATTCAACAAGCAGATGACTGATGACTGATGTGCACCACTCATGTATCAAATATTATCTATCAGTAAACAAGTTATTTCTCCTTACTGATATTAAAACCCGCGCGTAGTCAAAAAAACATGATCAGTGTTTTAATTACAATTACCAGCCAAATCAACTTCAATGCTGGACGGAATCAGTTTATATCAATTAGAAAATCAATTTCAGTCCAATTTTTTTTTCCAAAATTTTGAAAAATTTGCTTTATTTACTTCGTTACACTCTTCAATTAGAAAAATTTGCTTAGTTACACTCCGCCGTATGAATATAGGTTATAACAAGTTTCGATACCAGACAGAAATATAAAATAAATGTATCATAGATAAACAAGCGTACAGAATGATTTTTTTTTTCTTTGAAATAATAAATTTATATATTACCTAAAAACTGTGTGCTTTTCATAAATTAATTCAAACTACTTTAGAATATATGCATGACTTTAATGTAAAAAGTGAGGTGTACGAATATTATTCCAATCAATAACAAATATTTTCTGACATAAAACTTCAACAAACGTCATTTTGGTTGTATAAATCCCTCATACATAATATACAACTTACTATCATCAATCGACAACCAATCAAATTAAAATATTTTAATATTTCTTCAACCGATTTTGTCAACCTTCAAAATGGTTGTCAATGTGTTCTAAACTTTCCCATAAACGATACAACTTGACCAAATTGTCAATTAATAAACATATTGTATAATGTATGGGCAGCTTTAAAAATACTTTTCGGATGTTGAAAACCATATACACAATGTAATAATTTTTGGTTATATGTACGTACAAAAAGTTAAGTGCATATTGACGGAGTCTTTTGAAAAAAAAATAGGACTTCGTAATCAGGTTAGTCAAGTTGTGGTTATAGGAAACCCAAAAAAATAAATAAAACATAATTTTTTTTTTTTTGGATTTTTTTTTTTTGGTAAATCAGAAAAAAAGAGGTGTTAATACTCGTGAGAAGTAATCCGTCACAAAATATAAACATAAATAAATTCTTTTCAAAGTTTTTTTTTATATATGGGTTCGAGTTATTTCCCTTTTATTTTGTGCTGGTGAAATCTTTTTATTTTCTTTGGGGTTTTGTCAAATTGATTAAACTTATTCTCAGTTTGATGTTAATTTGTTTATAATTCAATTTCCGATTGGGATTTTGATAATAAATCAAAAAAAGAAAAAAATTGTATATTTTTTTCAAAATGTTATAATAAGATTGTAAATTTTATGTAACAGACATCAAGAGAAGATTCTGAATAAATTTATTATGAGTTTTAAAACCTTAGCATAATTCAAAAAACCTTAGCATAATTCAAAAATACCAGATCCTTTTGAATATAATTTTGTTTGGTAAATTAAGGCAAACCCTTAACGATTTCAAAAAAAATCAGGTACTCAACGTCAAAATATGAATAAAAATATGTAAAATTACGAAAAAAAGAAAATGAAAAATTAAAATTGTAAAATATTTTGCACTTAATCAATTTGGAAACATTGATTATGGAAATGGCTTTATATTTCTGATAATTTTGTTTTTTTAAAATATTTTCTTACAATTACGCCATTTTTGGACGTTCAATGCATTGGCTTGCAGTGTTCGTAGTATCTCCAATGACGTAGACTATATTCAATAATTAATAAAGGACATGAATTATTGAAATTATGTCAATTGTCTAATAATGACATTTGTTAAAATACCTGAATTTATTAAATATTTTGATTTTTGATCATTCTGCTTGCATTTTCTGAAACTCATATACATTTCATCAACAAAACAAATTTTATTTAAATTCAAAATTTACTACTTTAAACAAAATTATTTAACCTAAAAATATCAAAATGTATAAATAAACCCCACAATCTAAAAGACTTGATAAACAAACAAAACAGCACTAATTACAGAATGTTCCCATGGTTATATTTATTGCCACAACATATACAAAACACTCTGATGTAAGAGGCCAGCATATAACAAGCATTTATGCTGCCGTTTAAAGATTTAATATATTTAATATAAATCTAATTTTATTACAAATATAAATTTTCGTCATCTCAGTACTGTTTAATCAAATTTAAAAAAAATATTTATTTTTACTCTTATTATGTAGTATAAAATATAAGAACTAGGAAGTGATTAATTTTAAGCTGCTGAATTAAATAGACAAAAAGTCTTCCTGCTTTTTTGAAAATTTTATTTTGTTGTGGTAAAATACTTGTTTTAAAAAATATTTTAAATTATGTGAAAATCTTGTAATTTGTATATAAAATAGAGTAAAGTTTATATAGGAAAAAAAATTAAAAAAAAAATTAGCATAATTACCTTAAGATAGACATCGTTTACTAAAAAAAAAATAGCCTAAGGTAAATAATAATATTTTAAAAACTGAAGTAAAAAATATTTTTTTTTATTAATAACGGAGGTGTAACCGAAGGTTTTATTTTAGTTAGAAGCATATTTCAATTATCATAAATAATATAATATCATAATTATTAGTGACTGTGTTCTGGTGATGTAATAATTATACACTGTACTAATATTGTCATGCATAAGACCAAATCATCTAAGTTCACTTCTTGGTCGAAAAATGTATTTAACTTCAAAATTTACAGAGCTAACGATTTGAAACCACTATTAAAGTTACTCTATTATTGGCAGCGACGTAGTGGTATAGTGTGCCATCTGTGATTCATTAAGTCCTGGGTTCAGTTCCAGACCGAGTCGATTGTATTTTAAGTTGACTTAGGTTTAAAATATAGTATATGTATATCAATAATAAAATTTCCAATAATTTGTAATTGTGATTTTAAGATTGGGAAAAATGTTAAACGTTTTAAATGTTAAACGTTGTAATGTTAAATCATTTACTAACAACAAATGTCTCACTATTAAACTCCATTAGCTTGTTGTAATTAAAAGTTTCTTATGGGTTCGGTATCCATATAAAATTAATAGTTCCAAATTACAATAAGTCACGAAATCTCTTTGCGAAAGCCCAGTTTCCATTAGGGTTGTAGGTAACACCATATTGCAAATTATTTCTTATTGAAATTAAATTTTTTTTTTTTACTTTGTGAGTTCGGAAGATTTGTTGACATTTAAATTTCTATATTCTAAATAAACTTTATGGTTCGGTTTAATAGCCCAAACTTCATATAGCGCAGCTGTAATTGGAATTTATTTAATATTGTAGTATAAGTATAAGCATTAAATTATGGTAATTGCTATAAATTACACTTCTTGGTCGTATGCCAGTTCGATATCAACCGTTCGCATATTATTTTTATTAACAATTAGGGGTTGTTATTAACCATTAACCGATTTCTAAATAAATTAAATTTATTATTTTAACGTTTCCAATTAAAAATCTAAATAATTACTAAAATGTAAACTTTTCATCCATTTTTCAAATATGTATTGAAGTGTTCCTAAATATGAAATTTCACAAACAAATTATTCCATAAATTTTCTTATTGATAAATCATGTTAAATGTTCAACCTAATTATCGGTTTATTACTCAAAAAAATTACAATTTTAAATTTCACTTCTAAAATATGAAAATTTGCAAATTGACCATGTAAATCGCTTTGCAAATAATTATCTTTTAAATGAAAATTCCTTCTTCATATAATTTCATTAAGTGAAATTTTTTCATTTCTAATATAATTTAAATTTTTAATTTACATATTTTTTTTTGTAAAAATGATTTGATTATAATTTATTCATTAAAAATAACTTCAAATTTGTTATTTAGTATATTCGTGTTTAGTATAATTACTTATTTTCTAGATGATTAAAAATAAATAAATTACTAAATATAACGCACAGATAAATTTAAATAATCGTTATGAAAAATTGTGTAGGTATATAAATTTTAATGAAAATTAAATGTAAAATATTTTAAAATAGAATATTATTCAATTTCATAATCTTTATAATTATATGAAAAAAATTTAAATTAGTTCAATGATGTGACTAAAAGGCACCTTAAATTATAAAGTGAATTTTAAATATGGTCTTCGTAAACCTCAACAAAGTGAAATTTGTAATTTATTATTATTATTTTAGATAAGAAATGTTTATTTATTATGATGATAACAATTTAAATTCATTTGTAAAAATCAAATTATCTTGAAAAAATTCGTAATGGAGAAGTTGATAAATATAATTTATAATATTAAGAAAATTTTAATTTGAGACACTAACCAGGTGGATGAAAGACACAAGCTAGTCCAAAAAAAAAAATTGTGTGAATACCATCTAATTAATTATTTTATATAAGATTTTATGCACTTTTATTAGATCAATTAAAAGTGAAAAAAAGAAAATAGAATTTTCAAATTAAGTTCAATAAAAATGTTCTTCCCTCGGTTTTTATCTAGAAAATATTTTTATTCACATGAATTTAATTACCTAATAAATATAGAATAAATTAATTTAAGATAATATATTTAACATAGTAATTATGTTTTATGCTCAAGGAAAATTATAATAAAATATATAAATATGCAGGGTTTCATTTATATTTAACTAGAGCGCATCATTTATTGGGGCAATTGGGAGCTTGTGTGTGATCTTAGAGGTGTACAGCAACTAATTATGATTTTGTTTATTATATATTTTATTTGAAGTAATTTGTTGAATTTATGAAATTAAATTTTACATAATTTATTTTTCTTATTCAGAATTTTTACTTTTACAAACCACCTAAACATTATGTCGTCTCGCTTTACCTGTAAATATACCTACGTATTTGGTGAGAGTTATACAGGTAAATCTAAAATTCGAAAAGATTACTTTTTGCTTTTGTGCCAGTACTTGTCGAAAAACTCGAAGACTCGAAGAAATCTTGTAATTTCTACAATTTGAAGAAATTGAAGAAGTCTTGCGAGCAAGCGAAGTAAAACATCTCAAAGTTAGTATATATAGTATATCCACCGAACTGGTGTTACTGTGGTCACTGTGGACCCCACTATAACACCACTCATTCTAACCTATTAAATTTTTTCTATGCCAACCGAATAATAACAATATCCTAAGCATACGTCAAGCGAAGCGATTCCTGGATTTTTCAAAGAAAAGGCTAAAAATGTTCTTATACTTAGAAAAACCGAGCTCCGTACTAAATTGACCATTTCACAGGGGATTGCTCCCTTAGGTATGACCTGAACAAAATCGGAAAGTCTGAAATTAGTAACTGTCGATTATCTTCTGATAATGAAGAAACTGCGGAACAATTCCTCTGTGACTGCGAGGAATTGTTCCGCAGTTAAACTTTTTGACCGAACTTTTTGACCGAAAAAGTTTAACACATCGGGGTAAGGAATTTTTGAATCCTCACGAGGCGAAGTATAGATAACAACTGACTAAAATCTAGTATGGTGGGCACAATAGATCTTTTTAGGTCACAGTGTAGGGAGACGGAGGTTCGCACTTCTGCTTGAACGAGCCGATTTTAATATAATCTAATCTAATCTACAAAAGCAATACCAAAATATTATATAATTAAAATAAATTTTTTCAGTTACTGATAATGATAATTTATAATTATGATATACGGATCTCATTATCATAGTCATTATGAATAATGTAAGGGTTGGCTTAAAAAATTGAAGTACGAACTACTGTGCCAAGCATGATTCTGATTAAGGTACATTTGTTCTAAGTATATTAATTATAAAAAAAGTGACCATCTACAATCACATTTATAGATCTCGTTTATATCGATCAATTTGTCAAATTTCAGTCTTATGTCAGGTGGTAACTTAGATGCCAAATAGACTTCTAAAAATATCAAGATGAATTTCTTATAGATTCTGATAACTTTGAGGTTCAATTTGTCTCACAGAAGAAATAAATATGGTTTCGTATGTCATTAATTATATAAGTAAACTTCTGCTTTCAAATTATAGTACATCAATTATTAGTATTAAGAATATACAGGCAGTAAAGGTTTAATTAGTTATTATTACCATAATTTATATATAGAAGGTATATTTTTTATCTCTTGTTATAAAGTTAGTGTTAGTTCTATTCCAGTATATCTTGCAAACATATCAATCCAAATATTAAATTTCTTTTATTAATCATAACATTATTTTTTCTATCATATCATAATGCCACAATTTGACCATATCATTAAGACTGGTTCAATGTATACAAAGTTCTGGTAATTTTTATTTATTAAATTTTTATAGG
Organism: Rhamphomyia laevipes; assembly: GCA_963920725.1. Taxonomy (NCBI): domain Eukaryota; kingdom Metazoa; phylum Arthropoda; class Insecta; order Diptera; family Empididae; genus Rhamphomyia; species Rhamphomyia laevipes. The sequence continues at coordinate 17,911,377 of OY987256.1, read as the reverse complement.
TCATATTTTATTTTAAGTAAATGATTTTTTAATATATTTCCTTATATCTTTGTACTTAAAATGCAAATATTGTTAAATTACCCGTAATACAATTATAACTACAAGTCTTAATAATATGCATATGAAAAGCTATGACAAAAACTATTCAACCATCTAAAAATTAATTTTTTTTTATATTTAAACTTGTACATTTTTTACGTAACCTTTATATACCATCATCTTCTTTCTAATATTATTAAAAAAAAACTGAAAACAACTTTACGTGCGTACTTGGATTTATCTAAATTTGCGCAAAGACAAAAACAAAAATAGTGAAAATTCTTTACATGAAGAAATAATAGTAAAAACTTTTGCTTCCGTACGATGAACTAAACTATCATTTTGTAATCACATTTTATTATACGAAACAACCTGTTATACCAATACTGTCCCGCGTTTGGTTTTTTAGCACAAAAAACAAAATACTCAAAATAAAAATTAATATAAAATATTATGAGAAAAAATATCTTTTCAATTTATATATGGATTAAAAATATTTTTGGTTTAACGCAAATTCAGCTGGAACAATATATTTTATCTGTTTATTAAAACATTTTGTATGGTTATATAAATATCCTTTTTCAATTGAAGATTATTGTAAATATTGGTATAACTATTTAAGTTGAAGAATTCTAAACAGAGTTAGAAAACGTTATTCAAAACGTAACACTTAAGCGAAATAACGAAATGAATTACAATAACGAAAAACGTAACGATAACACGAAGAATTTGTTTCGTTTTTTGTTAAACAATTTTAATAAATTATTCAGCAAAAATCTAGCACTTTGTAATATTCACTTTGCACTGTAGCTTAGTACTGATCTAATTTTGCTAATAAATGTCAAATTTATAATTATGTCAATATTACTTTTTAAATAAATAACTTGTCTTTAATATTTTCGGGAAAATTGGAAGATGCCACATAAAGAATTGAATGATTCATACAAAATCAAAGTTTATTAAATAGATATAAAATCAGTTTGTAACATTACAATTAAACATCTGTTAAATAACAATAAGGGAAATCACAATGAGGGTCCTCCCTGTAAAATCAAATCCAATAATAGAGACTTATACTATGATTTTGATATAGTAAGCAGCCATCACTATTTTATAGCGTAATACCAAAATACTCGAGTTACATTAAATTTTTAGGTTTTTATTTTTTTTGTGTAATTCCTAATTATGTTAAATTAATAGTAACTGAAATTTGTGCACCTTTTTCAAAGATTTTTTAACTTTATATAATGATTTGTTGACTTACCTCGACGACTTACAATTTTAAAAATAAACAAAACTGTCAAAATGTCTAGATTCTCTTCGACCCAACTTAATAAATAGTTTTTCTCGTTTCTCTAAAAAAAAATCTTTTAAATCTTTGTTACCCAAAATTGTTCTTTATGAAACTGGGCATAACCACATTAAGTTTTAAAGAATTTGCAATTTATACATAAAAAACTATTTATTTATATTTGTAACTCTTTTATATTATGTTGAAATAATCAACATAAAAATAATAATATATAATTAAAATTATACTGCTGAATATGAAATGTCTTAGACCGGTTTAAAACATTTATTCCCAGCTTGCCAAATAATATAAAAAAAAAATCATTTTTTAACACTTAATGAGTCAATATAATTAATTATTTTTTACTAGAATTATTACGGCTAATGTCACTGTCAATTTTTTTAATTGCAGAATAATATAATATTAAATTAATGGATAGAAAATTAATTGAAATAAATCGGTCTTCTTTTCATATTGAAGATTTTCTCTTTTTTTTTGTTATGCTAATCAATTAATTGCTTTCTGAGATTGTTTATTGTCCATTATAATTTTAATTAATGAAATAATTGTTAAAAATAAACATTAAAAAATTAATTAAATATATTCGTAAATGTAATTTTTCTATAAAATTATTTTTCTAATTTTATAGTTTAATGACAGAGAAACTTGTATTTAAAATTTGAATAATTATAAAGGAAAATAATAGATGTAATTAAATAAATATTTCATGGACAAATTATAATAAAATGACTAATTTATTTTAATAGTATTATACATTATTTCCTGTTAATCATTTTTTTAAGTATAATCCCACATAAATTTACCCAAAAATGGTACTTTGCGTTTGGTTGAGCTGCTGTGCTTCTGTTTACTCTTAAAAACAGCAAAGTCTGATCGATATTAATAATTGCGGTTAATAAAAAAAATAAGTATGGAAAACATAAATTTGGTTTTGTTAAAAAAACATATCCGATTATATCAAAAATTATGGTCATTTTAAATATTTTACCAGAATTGTGTTAAGTAAAATTATATTATTGATAAATTAATAATTCCTTATGGATTGGTTACTGATGACTGACCTTTTTGGTGTATGATTAATAATAAGTTTGTTGTGTGGGTTGTTGTGATAAATAAAATTAATTGGTCATATGGTTTTTTTTTAGTGTATTAAAGTTAATTTAAGCGAAATTTAAATTAATCAGAGAACTATAATGTCGATATTTTGGTTAAACAAGTTTAAACGGGGTCCCTATAGTAGACGATCAGTAATTTAATTAGAAATAGTTGCTAAGATAATTTTTTTTTACATTTGTGAACGGTATGGCAGATCCCAGAGGTTACGATAAGTAAAACATTTCACTAGAATGTTACTCATAAGAGCCCAGATACCAGAAGATGCCAGATTCAGAGGTCGACCAAGAAATATAGAAACAGTTTTAAGAAAATTAATAGTCAGAAACTGGAAGCATTGAACTAAAAATAGAAGTATTAATGGTGATTAATTTGTAAATTAGATCAAAGCTCAAATATATTATATATCAATAATCATTTCTGAATTGGTTCTCTAGCTGGTGATTATATGAAACTATAAAATTCTATTTAAATAATAATTTATAAATGAAAAATGTTTAATGAAATGTTTTTTTGTCAAAAACTGGGTATTTTGTATATTGAAATATCCAAAGTAATGGAAATGAGAATGTGTTTTTCATGATTTTCAGTAACACTTAGATATTTCGCTACTGGAAACACATTTCAAGATAAAAAAAATTGGATTTACTATATACATTGACCAATTTCTTCAAAATTATCGTTCAATTTGTTTTAGAAATCATCATATTTCTTGGAGAAATTGCCCAATTAAAGTAAATGAACATAAATTGTAAATATTTTTACACCCTCAATAATATTATTGTTGTTAAAATATCAAATTTATTTAGAAGATGGTCAAATCATCAATATGCAACTTATAGACCAATATACGGTTAATAATGGTGTTCAATGCAAATATATTTATATCATTCTTAATTCCTTATACTAAATGCAAAATAAGATGCAATTCAACTCAATTACGTTAAATTTCAGGAAATTTTTACAGTTTTAAATGGTCTTCAAGTTGCTGTTAATACGAAATTCTTCGATTTATTAGAAAGTTTCTTAATCAGATTTAGTTAACCATGAAAATGGTATAGCTATGATGGACTCTATGTGATATATGCATGGGTAATCTAGTGGAAAATAAGAAAAAAACGTATATTAAATTACTTTATCGTAATTATGGGTATGAACATCTTGAAAAGAATACAATTTTCGGGACATTTTCAATTTAGTATATTCTTCTTCATTTTTTAAATCTAATGAGATTCAAATCTCTTCATTTCCATTACAGCAAATTCGTAATTTATCATTAAGTTTTTTAAAATACTAAATTTATTTATTTGTTAATGTGTAATTGATATTTATTATCCAAAACTGCGGGTCTAAATCTAATTGATTTGTATTATATGTTTCATAGTAAATTACCAACCAAATCGATTCATGATATTTATCTATAAAAACTTATTCAATTTCAAAGAATTTCTTTAATATTGTATATTACAATCTTATGTGAAACATATAGAACTAAAACATATGGAAAAAACATACAATTTAAACAAATTAAAGTAGGGCAAATTTAAACCAACTACAAATTACATGTATATATTTCAAATTTCGGTTAATTTTGTACCCATATTTATATTGAATATTCTGAATGTTAATCAATAAAAAAAAAATTGTAACCTAAATAATCAATGATCCAACATTATTGCAAATAAGATAAATTCATAAATTAATCAATTTAGATATTATAAGTGAATATGAAAATTTATGTTGCATGCTAATTATAATATTTTTACAAAATATAACAATTTACATAAAAGAATTTCTCTTGTATTATTTAAATTTTATTAGTTATCATTTATTACTTGTAATTCGATTACTATAAAGTGTAATTAACATGTAATTTATTAAATCTATAATTTAAATAAATTATAATTAAAAGTTTTGCAGTTGACAATTTGATATTTAATTATATTGTTGACATAAATGGAATGGCATGCAAATCAACTTTGAAAATATTCCCTTAAACGTTATTGGCAAAGATTAATTTAATATTTTTAAATCAATTTAATTATATATTTAATAGAGCTACACTAAGAAAGTTAAACAAAAATGAACAATTACATTTTTTTATTACAAAAAATTAAATAATGAAATATTTATAAAAATTTCTATGTACAATTTTGTTGCATGACATATTTTCTTTCATATTTATTTATGATTAATTTAAAAGACAAATTTTATTAAATAAAGTCAGATATGATACATCATATAATATAAATCTACTATTTATTAATTTAATGGGTTTATCACAATATTGGGCAGCTCAAGTCCTTTATATTTTGTGTAACTTCAAAAAAATTGTTGAATAATGATTTATGGGCCGGAGGGCGTGCTAATGCTAATCACTCTCCTAATACACATCGACTACGCCACTGATAGCCGGTGAGATGATTATTTTTTTATATATTTTTTGAGAATTACATTATATATTTGCAAAGAAATGTGACAATAAGCCGCCACGATAAGAATAAATTAAATTATATATAGAAATCTTATCAATATCGCTTTAGCAAGCAGTGGTTACAATCATATTTTGTCAAACAAAAATTCGGTCGAGGTGATCATAAATCTGCCATTACAACTAATAAAAAATTTAATTACTTATATAAAAATGCTTTTTTTTATAAAAGGAGGTCATAATTTTTATAATATTATTCAGTTATTTATTATTAAAAATTTATTATTTCTTAATTAACTAAAAAATTATACAGTTTTATTTTATGCTTTAAGCCTTTAAGACATTTCAAAAGTAAAACAAAAATTCTTTAAATTTGTATTTATCAATTTCTTGAAATAATATTATTTAATTTTTTAAATGAAATAAAAAAAAATGTTAATTACACTCAAAGCAAGTCCCTAATTTGCCCTCCGACAAGTTTTTTTTAATACCATGGTTACCATTAAGCTACAAATTTGTTCTTCTTTTATTAACCATGAAACTCTTAAAGAACATTAAATTACCATTGTTACAGGTGATTATCAAAATGCACTTTTTTTTAAAAAAAAAAATTTTGGAAAGAAATAAACTTGTATTTATTATGTTTTTTATGTTGCATGCAATAAGATATTTATACATATATAGTTTACATATATACCGAACTTATATATTTTTGTAATATCCTTTATGTAAAACAACAACAACAAGAGAGCAGATGTTATTAAAGTTTAAATGTGTAGAACTGTAGAGTTTTGTCCCTGATGTTTCTAGTACAATTTTTAACATTATTCAGTTTTTTTTTTCTTCTATAAAATTCACTTGCACATTTCTCCCGCATTAATTAAAATTATTTATGTTTGTTTATATTTATTGCGATATAAACCAATCTGGAAAATGTATAATTTCATAATTACATATTTTTATGAATTAGAAAGAATATAAATTCATTTTCACTTGTGAAAGTATTTAGAGAAGTTAATAAACAACAATAAAGTTTGCGCAGTTCAACTAACTGTACAGCAGTTTCATACGTCTGCGGGTGTTTTAGAGAGTACCGGATAATTTGTAATTTAATATACTCATTTTATATAATTTGGAATCAGTCTAGAACCCACAACAAATAATTTAATAAAGCATTATTTTAAGATTGAAGAAGTATTTTAACAAAAGTTTGTAGCTCATACTTAGCAAGTAAAAACGTTCAATTAAGCATTTATAAAGAGTTATTATCGGTGATTTTTAATAAATAGTTCACATATTTAATTAAATTTCAAATAAATAATATAAATATTTTGTACAGTATATGCCTATCTAGTGTCGGAAATTTGAATTAGCTATCTATGATATTTAATATTTAATTAAGGGACCTCTAGAACCTCTAATCAAGGCACTTATCATAAATTTTTTTTATCATAATATCGTCAATTTGCGAAAAAGTTAGCATAAAATAACGACAGAAGGAATTAAATAAAATAAATGTATTAAGGACAGAGCGACATACAATTTAAAGGATTATTGGCAATCCGAATAATCCGAATTTACATAACCTGAAAATTTCTTTGAGAACCATTATTATATTTGAAAAAAATTAAATTTATATAAAAGAGTAACTTTAAAAAAACTAAGTTTTTGCTTTCAATATCAAAGTATACCATAAAAATCATAATTTACAATAAAAAAAATCATAGCTTACGATAAAAAAGAGGATGACTATCAATTTTTTGGGCATCTTTCGATCGACTTTTTTTTTCGGAATCAACAAATTTTTTTGGAGTTTTCGAAAATGACGAAAAAAATTCTTCCTAAATTTTAAAAATCGTTCATCTTTCTCTATCGCACATAAGGTTTTTTAGTATCTTGCATTTCGTCCGGAAAAATATGGTCATATTGACAATTAAAAAATATTAATGAAGAGTCTCCTTGACTTTGTCATTTTACTTTATTATATAGCTAGCAATTTGAAAAAGTTACAGACAGAGACAGACGGAGACGGATAAACAGAAATCGTTAGAAAACATAATTTTTCTTATTCCTTTTGGTACTTAATTGTATAATTTATGCATAGAAATATATTTTTATAAAAATTTCCATAAAAATTATAATAATTTTATATTGTTTATTAGATGTGAAAATGTAGAAGAATAAATTACTCTTAATTATTTATAATAATATACAAAAACTAAGAATTTATTAGCCATTTCTTTTTAGAATTTAGACGATTCTAAAAAAAAAGATTCTCACAGCAAACTAATTTAACTTTTCATCAAATTTTACTGTGTAATAAAAAAAAGGAATTTAAATTTCAATTCTTTAATTTTTTTGTTCATATTAATTGGAATTTAATTATCATGTAAAATTTTATGAGGAGCAACAATTAAGTGACGATATACTAATACAAAATTGTTTGCACAAATTGAATTGAACAGATAGGAAGTAAAAATTAGTTTGTGTACTGAGGTTATATTAATGAATAATCAAAAATTATGACTGAAGACAGAGACAGATGAGAAAACTGGAATATTCAGTATAGAAAATGACTTTGATATTTATTTTATATGGAGAAGTTATGCAACTTTTAACTATCAAGTTCTATATAATTTGAAGTAATTAGTTTTCTATATTTTAACTAACGTCGCGTTGAAGACTAACATTATGTGTCCGGCTTTAAAAGTTTAAGATAATTTTTTTAAGAAAATCGAAAATGAAAATTATCTGCAAATGAAAAATCACACTAAAAAATCCATCACGTTATTTTTTCTTTTATTATTTTAGAATTTAATTCAAATGAATTTTTACTATGCATAATAATTTAAATATTTCAGTTGCTCACGTTTAGTATAAAAGGAAATTGATTATTATTTTTATTTCCATGGGAAATATTTCATTCAGGAAAATATCAATTTGTACAAGAAAATTGATATAATAGAGATAAATATTAAGTGAAATAATTTGTTATTTTATTATTAATACAGTTTTATATGTTTACTACAATCAAGAGAAATTTAAAGATACTTTTTATAAGAAAATATTATACTTAAATATTTTTGGGTTATCAATAAATATTGAATAAATTTTATTGTATTATATAAAATTATAGAAATGTAAATTATTTGCAACTTCTTCAAATAAATTAAAACTATCTCATAAATTTATTTGAATGAGCAGTGAAGGCACTTATAGGAATATTATATTGTCACTTAGACGAATCAAACGCACATACGGTTTAACAATCAAAACTGTTAAGTTATCAACGGTATGGATAGTCCTTCACGTAGTTGGGTTTCTGACTGGCTCAATTAATCCTCTCATTTTCTCAAAGTGCTTTTACCTGGAATCCGGGATTCAGAAAGTCTTCAGAATGTATTACATTATAGGTACCCTTATTAGGTGGTCATAAATAATCTTATTTTTCTATATATAAAATGGAATCATTTATTCAAAATAATGAAGCTGTACTTTTACGTAAAAATAATTAATATAAATGAAGAGAAAATTGAAATTTGATCAAATATCTCAAAGTAAAATATCAATTTGTTATATAAAACTGTAAATTTATTAAAATTATTATAAGTTTATAATATTCACGTAAAAGTATCAAATTCTGTTTATAAATTTCAATTATATATAAAAAATAGTCACGATTACTAAAGTGTTTTTTTCTTAAAAACTATATATGAAAACACGATTATCGCAAAAAATTTATAAAACCTTTTTTTTTACATTTATAAATAAATATATTTTCTAAATAATTTTCATTTATTTTCTTTCTTTTTTTTTACAGAAATTTACGAAGAAAATTCTAAAGAAAATTAATATACACTGTGCAAAAAAATATAACCACTTTCGATGAAGCATGATAATTCCCATATTCACTTAAAATATAATTTCAAATTTTGATTCAGCATAAATATATCAGATAAAATTTTATTTAAGAATTTATAATGTTTTCTATAAAAATAGAAATTTTTAGTAATTTATATGCTACCATTAAATTAAAGTGTTAATTTTTATGAACATCAAATTATATTAAAATAAATTGATTTTTTTTTTAAAAAAAAATTAAAAAAAAATTATATTTAAATTTGTGGGGTAATTAATTAATGTTAAAACATATGCCACCTGGCCCCTCGTCAGGTCAACCACGTCCTCCGACGCGGGGCCTTCATCAACATGGTAGACCAATTCAACCATTAAATGTATCAACATTATCAACACCAACAACATTAACAATACCACCAAAATTAATAGCAAATGGTGGTCCAAGACATACGAGTAATATATTAAATTCGACACCGATTCAACAACAACAAACGACAAATAATAATAACAATAATAATAATAATAATAATTTAAATAATAATAATAATAATCATAATAATAATAATAATTTAAATCATAATAGTAATCAATGTAATTATACACTAAATAATAATAGTAATATTTTAAATACCAAACATCGTATTGGAGCTAGAGAAGCTTTAACCAGTTTAGGACTTTTATGTTTAGGTAAGATTTTTTACTATATTAATTTTTTATTATTATTTTACCAAATCCTCTGAAGAATGTAACTTTTATATCATCCGCAACATTCCCGTTTAAGACTCAATGTCTTTTACAGCACATCGCATCGATCCAACCCATCTTCTTTTAAGTAAAAGCTCTGTATATCCGACGACCGCTCTCTTAACAGGACACTTAATGCTGAGGGATCATACTTTTAAAATACGGTGATCCGAGTTTGAGACAACTAAACACTTTTTCTGTCATTATCCATGTGCCCTGTGTGATGCACATGTAAGGGAAATGCTTTGGTTGTTAGTACATGGACGAACTGCATTAAACAGGTGTTCTGGGTTGGAAATCAATTCTGAAATTCGTTCGTATGGGTATGACTTGCTGGCTTAGTCAGCCACCGCGCCATGTTTTACGTGAATGATACAATGAGCCAAATTCTAGCCTAAGTTCATGAACCCCGAGTTAGTGAAGAAACTTAAGTTATTGTTATGTTAGTCAATTATGTTTTAAAATGAGTAAATAACGATTCCCTTACGGTGCAAACACTAGACTAAATAACATAAATATTTTTGTATTGATTAACAAACAACATTTTAATATTCATTCAACGATTCCATGAATCTATGAATCATACCGGATACATTATACCTTTTTAAATTAACAACATCAGTCCCTTTTTTTATATATAAAAAGTCCTATTCATTCTCACCTGCTGCAACATACGCAACATATTTTTTATTCATCACTTGATTCACCCCGAACCCTCAATACATTATTGATATTTATCAGTTTCATTTCACCTGATCCTCTTTTAATAACATCACGCATGACCAAAAAAAAAACAGTGACACGTGCCTATCTTGTTACGTTGTTTGCATTACACATTAATTTTATATACTGCCGACAATAACATTAAAAAAAAAACCTTTGACCCAAAGTCATGTTTTCAAAATAAAAAATAACTTCCCCAAAATATATACAAAAAAAAATTCTTTCTCTCTAGGTTAATATACCTCGTCATCTTGTACATAAGCAACATATGTTTTTATTTAACTGATAGTGTTCCACATGATTAAACCATAAAAATTATAATTTTTATTTGAATAAAATTTATATAATAAATTTGTTTTCTTCTTTCTTTACAGTTTCACTATTATTAGCATTACTCTCTTTAATTTTTCTATTGAAAATATCACCTGGAGGGAGGGAATTACCACCGCCACCACCAGGACCAACATCACCAGATGATTATATTATTGTTTATGATGTAACATTAGCTTTATGTGCACTATCGTTATCATTGAATTTATGCTGTTTATTAGTATGTGCTATACAATTTTTATTTGCTGTAAAATTGGTTAGAGCACCAGCAACATCCGGAAGGTAAGTTGATGATAATTTATATAAATATTGGTATAATTTTCTGCAGCTGACAATTGATTACTCTTATATCTTGTTTAGGAACTGACAATTACTTATTTATTACTACCATAATCAAACAATTTTACAATCTCTTCACGGTCAACGTATACCGATTTTGATCAATTAGGGATTAGTTGAAAAAGGTTTTTACGATCCTAATTTGTTAACCCTCCATCAGTTACAATGAAAAATACTCATACATTTTGTAACACAAAATATTTTGAATTCAAGTACATGATTTATAAGAAATATTTTTACAGTCACTTGCTTAGGTTGATAGTTCATGATATTTTACCTCTTTTCATTTTTATATTCCCTCCCTCTATTGGTTAAATGAATGTTCATGAAATCTTTTCCGCTTTAAATTATTCAGAAATGTGAAGGTCTCTAAAAACTCTACGAATTTTTTTTAAATTATCATGTCATTGGATAATTACCGCAAGAACTACAGAATCTTGTGCATATTGTTTAGAAAGCAACAGCAGTTCTTCTTTGTATATGAATTATCAAAAATCGAACTGAACTCGTACTTTATTGATTACCTCTACTCTACCATTGAGGACCAATGCTCCAAAGTAGAGTGAAAAAAAGGAAAATAATTTAGAGCACGAATCTCTATCACGACTTACAAATATACCTTCAGTAATATTTTCATTCCTATACTCAAGTAATACCATTTTATGAGTTGAAGATGATTATAATTTTAACCTAGTTTCATATAAATTTATATATAATATTATTATTTCCATAAGAAGCATCAATTCAACGAGCTACTTGAAATAAAAATCATATGTCATTGTGCGTAAATTTATTAATTTATGAATAATTTCATAAATAATTTCTGAAAATAACCGTTATATAGAATACATAAATTATTATGCTGCTAAAGTTAAAGTAGCATCATCACTTTTTTATGCATTTTTCCAAGTATTATACTGACGAGAAAAACTATAAGTTTTACAAAGGTCGATTAACTTCCTTCAATTTTTCGAAAAATTATTTTATTATGATGAACAGCAAGATGTTGAAGAACAGAGTTGAAGGTTTCATATTCAAACTGGTAATGATGTACGTAAACATCTGAATGCCCTAAAGACCACATGCGACTCTGATAATAACTATTCTAGCGGAACGCTTTCTTTTCTTATTATTTATATGTCTGCAAAAGACGGTTAGAAAAATGATCTATAAGGAATTTTTGTGATTATATTTTTCCCGCTTTTTATAGTCATCAATTTTTTACCTAAACCTTTTTCCGTTGAGTAATAAAATAATAATTATATTCACCCTTTTTTCCTTTATTTAAATTTTAAATATTATATGCGCGTATAAAAACCACAAATTAGTTTATTTTAATGGTGATGATAGCACTGTAGACTATTATATAAGACGGAATTAAAATATTGACGGTTAAATGTTTTTTTTTTTGTATGTTCTTTAAAAATTTTAATGACGAACATATAAGGGTGAAGTTACAGGATAACTTTGTGAACATATAAATTAATAAAAAAAAAAAAGAAAAACAGAAGAATCTTTAAGACAAAAGGGCCACTTTTCTCATATGCCAGTTATGAGAAATGTAAACTGACAATTAATTATTTGAACTGAGAATTTTACAGGCTGTAAAATATCAGACAAGGTTATGTTAGATTGTAGCCTCACAAAAACCACACTGAGTCCATACCAAACTAATTTTATGGATAACTATAATCTCACTATCTATTGTGAAGCATTCTATTAAGTCGAAAGATTTCATAATTGCATCAAATTTGCGGAGTTTTCTAGTACTGCAAATAGAGATGGCTTTCAGAGATGTATAATGAAACCTTTTACCCTGCCCAGATTACCCTGACTCGCTGTACTGATTACTAACAAAAAGTACAAGCTGCGTAAGCGTATGCTTATCGATCAATCAGTTCTCACTGTATACTAAGAATGTTGACTGCTACATTGCAGTACGAACGCAGTAGCATGATTACATTTTTGAGTACAATAAATATCAGACAAAAATGTTTCCTATTGCAATTTTAAATTTTACCAACTGGTTAAAATATTCCAATTTTTTAATTTTTAATGTAAGTCCAGAAAGCTAGGCTAACATACTTTAACTGGCCAGTTTTAACTGGCTCTAAACCCGTAGAAAATTTTGTAATTTTTTGATTAATAAGCATAAACGATATAAATTCATTACAATAAAATGTAATTGAAAAACATTGAACTTTTAAATTATATTGTCATTCATCACTTGCCGTTGCCATAAATAAAATTAAAAAAAAAAGCAATTTAATCCCATAATATTCAAAATATTTGATTACAAAATTTCAACATTCTCAATTTTACAAATCAAAACAAATACAAAAAGTATATAACAACATTTTCAAATTAATTTTTCTTTACTATACCCCCAAATCAAATTTAGCAATCGACTTATAAGTTTCAAGTTTCAAATAATCCCTATAAAAATTCTATATTATTCAAGACTGTTTCGATTACCGGCCAGGTTATTAAAATGTACTCTGATTTTATGGCTTCAAAAAGTTGCGGAAATTTGAACATTTTATTTAAAATATATTTATTTTTGTTTGGCGGATTATTACTAAAGATAATATTCTGTCATGTCTCATGTATTAAAAACACAAAGTAATATTATTATAATAAATCAAAATAAGTGTAGGTTTACTGGGACTGTGGGGACAAGATAAAAAATTTCAATTTTATTATGTATAGTTATAAGAAATTTTAAAAACTTGTTGTAATTTACATATTTCTAGAATATAAACCAACAAAATATTTGACAAATTGCATAATTTTATTGAAATATTTTAATTTCCTGTTTTGTAAAATGTATATAAATATAATATTACTTGCTGTAATGAAGTAAATTACTTGCTGCAAACATTTTAAAATATATTCGAAGAATGTGTATGAGAAAAATTCTTTGTCTTTTCCATGTCCAACGTAAATGTTCATCTGCTTGTAGCTTGTATACAAACAAAAAGTATTTCAAAATTAAATTCTTTTCGTATTATATTTGTACTTTTCATGTAACAATTCAGTATTTTTTTTTATAAGAATGTGACATTTTTATATATAATAATTAAATAGAAAATTATTTCAAACAACTAATTAGTTCCATCGTATATTATTGTGTTGGGCAGAATCCTGAATTGGAATTCTAAAATTTGAAAAAAAATGAGAACTAAAATTTGAAGAAAAGAAACTCCAAAAGTATAATATTTTTGATCGTCGTTTTTCTATTTCCTATTTCTGTAAATCCTTTTGCAAAAAAAAAACAAAAAAAGTAGTATCAGGCCTGGGTCGGTGTTCTATGATCCGCAACGATTAATTTTTATCAATTAACGTTTAATTAAATTATTATACCGCGATAACAATTAACAATGGACGCTTTCAAGGCGCACTCTACGCGTACCAGTTATAAAAATAAAGTTTAAATGTATGAAAGTAGTCTATTATAAGGCAATCCTGAAAAAACTTGGTAAACTTTCAACTTTTTTCATTTTCTACGCGTTGAAGTGTCAAAATCATTACTGATTTACAATTAAATTCAGTTAGATATTCAGTAGCTATATTTAATTTAGTAGATCATATACAAATTTAACTTTAGACTCTGAGTTTGAAAGCGCCTAGAGTGCGTCATGAAAGCGACAATGTAACTCATGCATTCATTGATCGTTATCGTTACGGATCAAAATTTTTTGGCTATATGTGTCTGAACGAGCTATGAGTTCATGACGATTATATAACTTCTATTTTGCTCTTTTCTCACATAACACAGATTAGGAACATGAGAAATTAAAATATTAACAGGGACTTTGAATATAGAATATAGCAATGGTTCTTAAACTTCTCTGTATTAATATTCTAAATTTTCATTGGTTTTGTGACGCAAAACTTAAAATTGTTATTTAAATAATCATTAAGGGTCACGACACCTAGTTTAAAAAACGCTGCAATATAGGACAAAATATTAGGTATTTAATCATATAATGAAAAATGTGTTGATTCTTTTGATAAATATCTCAATATTTGAAGACTAACTATGGAATCGATATTGCAATTAATCATAGTAATTGTCATCTTAATTGCCATAGTAATTTTGTGAGGTATATGTAGTTGGTGCATGTAAAATTTAAAATTGATTGACGTATTGACGGTAACTTCAGTAGATACATACCAAAACTTCGGAATAATATATAAACTGTGTACATTCGTGAAGTGTTATAGAGATCTGAAATCACGAAACTCTGTTATAACAAACTCCCAGTTTTCAGTTAACTCGAAGATTTGCACTAACTCTGAGTTATGGCGTACCTTTATTCTTGTCTATATTACTCCGAGAGATATAGTATGCTAGGCTGGTACATAATTGGAAATATATGAGATATAGTAGTAGATAAAATAGTAAAATTTCTTAGTTTTGTCCACCGAATTAAAAACTGCTGAATAAAAATCTTTGTAAGAAGAAAACTAATGTTTAGAAAATTTATCTCTACTATTTTTATATCACAAATTGAAAAATTCGTCTAAAAAAAATATTATCCAATAAGTTTTTTTTTCATTTACAGTGAATTTGTAAAATTATTATTACCATAAATAACAATAACTTAAATTAATTAATAAATATAATAATTTATATTATTTCCAGGGGTAATAAATATCTTCAAAAATCTAGTGTTAGCCGAGTTTGTGCAGTTGGTGGATTCTTCATATCAATTCCAATATTCTTAACAGGTATAAAAATATAAATTTAATAATTTAATTTTGATTATACAAAACTTTAATTTGTTTTCTTATAAATTTTAGGCATTATTTTATATACGTTTACACAATTTCATTCAACGCCAGCAATAATAACAAGTGTTCTAATTGGTATTGGTATTGTATTTTGTGGTGGTGCAATGGTACATAATGTTTTTGTTTGGCAAAAAGAGAAAACAATTTGTGTACGAAATCAACCATTAAATTTACAAATATCACCACAAATTAGTACTATAGCACCGCCAGCACAATTTTCAAATCATTGTAATGGTGGCGGTGGTGTTATAAATACAAATGGTGGACCATGTAATGGTTTATTTAATCATTTACATATGACATCACATAATCATGCTAATCATACACCATTAACACATACATCACAACATAGCCATGCAACTGCATTAACACCAGTTACACCAATTTCACAAAATCATTCACATGTTAGTTTTAATCATTCCTATGTACCAGGTTATATTGTTAGAGCTGCAACAGCAACACCACCAACACCAAAAGTAAATACAACAACAACAACAACAACAATAATGGGTAGTCGTGATGCTAGTGGTTCAATAAGTCCTGGTATGCCAACAACAAATAATTTAGATATGAGTAATGTAACTAGTACATCACCACATGAACTATCGACTTTAGTTTAAGGAAATTTTACAAATTATATATTTATAAAATAATTCAATCATTTGAAATTGGAATAAATTTTGGTCCTTAAAGGATTTTTTTTTTTTTTTTGATTTTTCGAAGTTTAATTTTTCAACATTTTAATTTATATAAGAAATTAGAAATTGATTGAATTTAATAAATTTAAAGAAATATTTTAAGATTTTTCTTTAATTTTAATCATTTTGTGTACATACATTTTTTTTAGTTATTTAAAAGTTGTTTTAATTTTATTTATAAAAAATTAATAAAAAATAAATGCATTAAATTAAAATTAATTTTATATTTTTGTTTAATTCTTAAAAAAAATTAATATAATTAAATATAAAATGAAAAAAATTGTATATTTATATAATAAAATAAATTCTAGAATATATTTATATTTAAAAAAAAAAATAATTATATTTTAAATTATTTATTTATTGGACTTCATTACAGATATCATACTATTTATTGATTTAATGTTACTCACAGGTCAGAGGTCACAGTCCAATACAAACAGAAATAGATGTGCAGAAATATAATATTATTTTTAAAAAATTATAGTAGTTAGTTATAAGAATGATCTCCACCAGTCCCCGGTTGATAAGAAAAACAAGGATATTAAATGGCCCATAGGTAATATTACTCAACAATCCAGCAACCTCGCGCTTTTTACAAACTTTAGTAGATCCATGATTGGGTTACATACCAAATCCTCCAATTCGTTGAATAAATAGATAGAGCATATGACTAATAAATTGTATGACAACATGTTTATTACTAAGTTACTGCTTCATACAATTTTATTTTGTTGACACCTTGTAATACTATCAAACTATAAGTAAAAATCATCTTATTGCATGTTGTCCGTCAAAATTTGGGCTAAACATTTGATATAATTTTTATAAAATTATCAACATAAATCGATATAGTTAAACTACAACTATAGGGTATGTGACCCTATAGATGAATATGGTTGATAAAATTTATAAATTATATATATGTATATTATATAAATTAACGAAACTGAAAAAAAAATTCAAAATCCAACAGAAAATCAACAAAACTTAGGTTAAGTTTGAGAAATAAATTTCATTAAAAAGTACCAAAGATTCCAAGACTTTGGGAAATTAGCTATAGATTTTTAGCTTTCGAATTGCGTTACTTTAAAGTTTGTAATAATCCTATTACACCCGGAGAATAAGCGATAGCAAATGGATGGATGTACAGACATACTGATATCAATATTATAAAGTAATTTTCATGAAGGCCTTAAAGAAAGAAATTATTGTTCTGAATTATATTTACAAATCAAATCCACTCCTAGAATTGCACTCATTTGAAAAATTATTTATGGCCTCCAGATAATACCATCAGAATATGAAAGACTCGTATTTGATTCAATTAACAAAATTGAACTCATTAAGTAATAATTGTCAACAATTGTCAACAATTTTCTTGGCATCATAGATCATACACATAAGGCAAACAAATACTTTGCTCTTTAATTTTAAGTAAGCTGAACTGGAATTACCATGTACATTTCATGATGCCAGTTTTAGAGTTCAACAACTTCTACTTAATTATAATTTCTTTATACTATTTATCTGCGATTTCTCACTGATAATTCTTAGTATTAAAGTTTTCTTCACATCTGCAGATTTCAAAATTTAAATAGAAAATTGGCTGAAGAGTTTTTGTATTAAAAATAAGTTCTTTTATTAAAATGTAGCGAGAATAATATAATTTATTTAATATTAATACAATTTATTATTTTTCTTAATAATGTTAGCTTTTTTATATCTGATCTTTTATTAATTAAATTTACTTATATTTACGGCTACATTTAATTCGGAAATATTTGAAATGAAATAAAATTCATTTATTGATATTCAGTAATATTTTGAATTTATTCTTCTTAATGTTCCAAAATCTATTATAGATGTTGGTTATGGGTTATCATAATTTTCATCTTATAATATTAAGTTCGAATATGCATCAGTGTTTAAGCCATCATAATTTTAGTATTCCTCTACTTCTTCTGGCATCAGCATAATTTGTTGGACACATTTCCAATGCATTAATTTTCTTAATTTCAGTTTTTGTTAAACTTGGACAGTTCTGGATACCAATATAATATATAACATTTTATCAGTTTCTTTTTTAGCGTTAAATAGAACATACTGCTACAAACAAACTCCGGACATCTTTGTGAACGCAACTCTTACCATTTCGAATCTTTTAAAAATTTCTAATCTCTTGCTAATTGCTAGTATTTTTTTACCACAATTCAACAATTTTCAATTGAAATGTCAAATCAAAAATTGTACATTAAGCGAAAAGAAATATAGAAATCAAAAATTAATATTATATTTTATCTTGATCCAATGTAGGCCAATTACTAAAATCAGTTCTACTCAATTTAAAAAAAAAAATAAGATTGTTTTATACATAGAAATATGACCGTTTATAATTACAGCTTCATAGTCAAATATTAATTTTTTTAAAAGGTTTTGTTTTAGTGAACTTAACCAAGGCCAATAATACAAGTGAATTTCATATTATTAAAAATGAAATTTGAAACTTTAAGTTCAACATGTTTTTGATTCTGAGTATACATTAAAAAAATTAAAATAATATAATTGAAAAATATTTTTAATTACACAAATGGTCATGAAAAAGGTCACAAATATAGAAGTAGTAATTATTACATATCCAAATCCAAATGGTAGCAATTTCCCTTTCATTATAATAGAAATAAAATTAAAATTTCTAATTTATTTCAATGATTCAAATTAATTGGTGACTTACTAAAATGTATACTTTTCAATTAAATGCATAAATTATAGAAATTAAAACAATCTTATAAAGTACAAAATATTCGGGGTTTGTAGCTTAAAAAATATACACGGACCAAACTTTGAGTAGTTTAACTGGATGGATACTTAGGTTTCCAATAGTGTTGGTTTTCAGTTGTTATCACTTTCAGATTAGAAATTAGAAGAATAATCGATAACAGATAAGAAGGAACAAAGTGAAATCTTCAAGCATTTTATAATATTTACAATTTAAATACAAACAAATTATTTACTAGATTTTTATTTAAAATAAATTTTTACGTTATAAGATTATATATTTAAAACTAAAAATATTTCTTCTTAATTAATACTTTTCAGTATTTTTGAATTTCTCACATTTTTTCAGTCGAGAATTCTTCATTAACATTCATCGACTTGTCGTCTTCTTTATTGTCTTTTACAATATTGTCATCATTTACAATAATTTTTTCCAAAGTATAATTAAAATCATTATCGGATTTATTTAGTTCAACATTATCTTTACTTTGAATTTTTTCAATTTGACCAGTAATCATCTCGCCTGTCAATTTCTCATCATCAGTACCAATTTCTTTAACTAAATCATCATTAGTTTTAATAATTAATTCTTTATTTTCTATATCGCTTCCCACATGTTCATAATGAAATTTATCTTCTTCACTTTCATTATCTGCTGTCAGATTAGTATAATTTAGTATAAGTTCACTTGCAGATTTTTTATGCTGACATGCTTTACAACTACATCCACTCAATAAACTCTTACAAATGTTATTAATTTTATCATTATTACCAAGACAACCTAAAACATTTGCAAGTTCTAAATATTTACAAACTCCTTGCTGATCATTATCAACACTACCATTACTATTACCACCTAATTTAGATTCATGTGATATTAATGCTTTTAATAATTCATATGGATTATTTTCAATAATTTCATCAAATCTTTTGCCACGTTTTGGTCCTACAATTTTATCATTTGAATTTAATTTTTCTTTATTTTGATTATTATAAATTTGTAAATATGATGCAGCATCATCATCATCGTCATCAATTAAAATTGTTTTTCTTGTTTTAGTTTTGATTGGTTTCGGTTGTTTATCATTTTTTAAAATTGTAAAAGATTCTGCACTTTCAGATTCAGGCATTAATTCATCATCATTTCGTATTTTCTTAATAGTTTTCTTAAATTTACTTTTGTTTTGATGTTTACTACTCTTTTGTACAGCAATTTTTTTAATTATTTCTAAAGCTTCTTTGACATCATCATCATGAACTTTTTTTAATTTTGTTATTCTACTATTTTCATCATTTTTATTTAATGTTAATGCATCTCGTATCTCAAAATCATCTTCATCATTATTAATTTGAATATGTTGTAATTTTGTATTTGATGCTTCTGCATGATTTTCTTTACGTTCATGTTCATCCAAATAACCAAGAAAATATGGTGTATATGTATATAATGGTATTCGTCTAATGAAATTATCTGTCATTGATTGATGCATACCATTTCGATTTATATTTGGTTCTAAATTTGGTATATTTATCATTTCTAAGGAATAACTCTTTGAATCGATCTTTTTATTTAAGCTATATCAATATAAAATGTTAAATAAAATTATTAAAAATATTTTCAATTTAATAAAATTAATTGTATTTTTTTTTTAAAAGCAAACCTTAATCCATTATGATGATGAATAAATTTAGTTGTTATATAATATGGTAATGTAAATATAACCAAAACTTTCAAAATTAAATGATTCGAATTCATTATTTTTTAATTTTTATTTATTTTAATAGTTATTTCTATTATAATTTTTGTAATATGCTCGTTAGAAGTTTTATTGAATTATGATTAATATTCTGCACAAGTTGATTTATATATTTGCAAAATTTAAGAATAGTTTATGGTAAATTCTTATAATTTATTACGAAATCTTGTAAATTTATGTTCAATTGCATTATAAAAAGTTTTTAATATAAATAATATGGTTAAAGGTCGTGTTAATGAATTATTATTTATATAGAAATCATCGACTTCAGCGTTTTTTTTTCTTCATTTTATTTAGTATAATAATAATTGGTCTGAGTGTATCAGTTGTAAACATTTACTTGAAATATAATACTTTTTTCAATCATTTTTTGTCTACTCATTAAATTTCTTTTTAAATAGTATAATTTAATAATTTTAAATTAACTTTATATTAAAAGAAAACATTCCGAAACTTTGCTAAATTATTATCGAAAATATTTATATTATCATTGTCGTCCTGTTATCTTCCAAGGAAAACAATTAATAGGCTTTTACCATAAAGAGATCCGAAGGAGTACTATAATATTCATGGAATAATTAGTCTTTTCTCATAGGCATAGTGTGTTCCTTCAATGAGGAATCAGGAAATCCGATAATACTATTTTTTGTTAGTTTTGGTCAGATAAGTAGAAAAAAAAACAGCATTTTCGATGGTATATATATAGTCTTGAAAGGACTAAGCATATATCTACGATAGTTTAGAAAAGACAATAGGATTACTGCGAGGTCATAGATGATACGCAAATCCCATCATAATAGCTGGCAGGAATTATACTTATGTTCATTCGATATACAAGCTACAATCTTGCGTATTTTAATTGCTGTGACCATTCGCAATATGTCGTATTTCTATTTCGTCCTATTTCTCTTAATGTCCATTTTTCTGACCTGTATAGTCCAAAAACATAAAAATATTCTCTTGCATATCTGAACTTTAAATCGCATATTTATACATATAGCGTTTAATCATTCATTTAAGAGCGACAACGTCAACTGCAATACTTTTAAGTGTAAGTTATCAAACTCAATTTTACTATACAGTGAAAAGAATTTGGCTCCGATTGAAGGTATCTAAGCATAGCACATTGTGCAACATAATAATTCATTTATCATTTGCTTTACGATTGCACGTCAAAGTAATCTAAGAAATCTTTCTAAGATTGTATATCTTTCAAATTTTGAAACTGTTTTTTTTTTCCCGAAAAACGTCTGTCCATTATTTTTGTCATTGCTAAATGATCACCGTAGTATAATAGGACGAAGTAAATTACAAAAAATTTACATTTATGTATACATTATTTTAAAAATAAAATAAATTTTCGAAATTTTCAGATGATTAAAAAATCAATTTTGGTTTATATGAATATGATCAATGTAATCTAAAATTATTAATAATTTAATTCTCTTACCTTAATTTTACAATCTCTTATCTTACGGTTAGCGTCCACCGTGTCAGGATAAAAAAAAAAACAATTAAATGTTTTTCCGAAACTTTATTTTATAACAAAAAATACTTGATATGTCAAAAATATATTTAAAATGGCTGCAATTTTCACTACTAAAATTGATTTCGGGAATTACTGTATAAATATACTTTTAATTTTAAAAATTATATTGTTAATTTATAGTTTTAAACCACAAAAATATACAAGAACTTAATTTATAAAAAAAAGTGACAAGAAGTACGCGCACTTTCACTTCTAAATTAAATTTAAGAAAAAATGCTAAACTTTTCAATACAATTTTCAGAAATTCTAAATACCCGAAGAAAGTTGAAGAAAATGGATGATTTTTATTAAATTATATTTTAAATATTTTAATTTATATTATTATCAATTTGTATAGTTAAAAATTAAATTTTTTACACTCTTTACTTGCTAACGAAAAAAAAAACGCGTATTTGTTGTTCGCCGATAATAATAATTTTAATTATGCTGACAAGAGGCGTGGCAATTAAGAAAAAAAAATCAAATCCCGCCAAAAAATCATTTTTTTTTTCAATCAACAATCTTCGAAAATTTGAATTTGAAAAAAGATCAACGATCAAATAAATTATTGTTTTATTGTGATTTTTTTACGTTATTGATAGTTAGTTAAGTTACCCTGTACTGTACAGCCTGTACATAATAATATATATTATCATTTAAAATTTTTACACAGGTCCTGAAAAATTAACAAAAGCTGAGGTATACCATATTCTATAAAACGCAAAGTCTGTTAAAATAGTGTTTTGTAAAAAAATGCAGGAATGGGAATATAAATGAAGAACTTTAGGGCATTTAAAATAAATTTTCTATAATTCGGAAATTTTGATATACTAATTACTAATTACACTGAACCTGAACTAAAATAGATTTTGAGCTTGCGGAAAGCTCAGCATTTGTTTTTGTAATAAACACCGTTTTTTACAAAGGACTATTTTGTTTTAATCGTTTTCGAGTTTCAGGTTACTCCAATATCTTAGCAGTTTCCAGTTTTTAATAAAAGTCAGATTAAAAGTTTTGAAAGCGACGATATTAAATTTATTAAAAAAATATTTTGTAATAATTATTAAATAAATCTATTTTATTTATATAAAAATTATAGTTTACCACCAAAACCTAAGCAACTATTGAACTAATTTCGATCTAAAATAATAACAATTGATAAAATAATGATGGTGTTGTAGTGTAGTATTGTGATATAGCTGTGATGCATTAGGTCCCGGATTCAACGCTAAACCGAGCCACAGATGTCGTTCTATGTTCACTCATCTTCCAATGGGTATAATTTGTAATATGTAACTCTCCCAATATTAGCAATTAGCTTGTTGCAATTAAATGTATCTTCACTATAAAGAAACTTATGGTTCGGAATCAATATAAGAAAATAGTAGATCCAAATTTCAGTAAAATGTCACAACGCCTATTTGAGGAGGGCAAGGCTCTATATGGGATGTAGTGCCATTGCAAATAAGAATAAAACCATTTCGAATAAAAATCGACTAGTCATTAATTTTGATATATACATAAATGTATTTGTAATCAGCGAGAAGATATTGAAAAAAGTGAGTTATAATAGCGATTGGATAAATAATTTTACATAATTAATTCTTACTTATTATTAAACTATAACAATTTTTATTGCATTTTGATTCTTAGATTGTTTGATGAATGATGAGTATTATTATTTAGTAACTTCTTTCTATATTTTAGGAGGGACTCTAAACGTAAAACTTACATTATACCAATTATTAATTAATTTCATAATTGTGAATGAAAATGGTTTTAAATGACCATATATAATACAGTCATGTTCATGTCATAACCTTTTATACAATAAATGTCTATTTCGTCATCAATCATCAATGTAATATGACACCGCATATAAAATGAATTAATCAACATTTGTTGTAATACAATGATTGCAAGTAGAGATATTATAAAATTATAATGATTTACTCATTATTGGTAGGTATAGGTTATAGGGAAAATATATTAATAGATATTAAGACTTTCATTTAAAGTAAACCTATAGTAAAACTATAAAATCCAACAATTATATGAATAAAAACATTTATTTATATGAATATAATATAATCTTAAGCTATTTATAACTATAAATTGCATTTAATGAACAATTAAATTTAATGTTTTACTATAATAACAACATTCATTTAGATAATTGGGCATGAAAAGCTTTACATGCTTCAGAATCAGCATAAATTGGATATCTTTTCCGATTGCATGCTATTTGTAAGTTACTTTTATCTACAATTAATGCTAATGCATCTGATGCATCATCATCTTTCTCTGATGTTTTGTTTGGATGTACAATTTCAGATTCTTTTGTATCAATTTTCTTGTTTCTTGATGTTTTCTTTCCAGAAGATTCTCCATCATTTCTATTATTATCAATTCTATCTTTGGATTTCTTTTCTTTATAGTGTCTGACAGGTATTCTGCTTTCATCTTCAGAAGATTGTATATCATCATCAGATGTTTCGAATTTTGGCTTTTGATTTTTAAGTTTTTCACCTTCTGGTTTTCTATTGTTAGGCTTATGAATTTTAGCAGTGGTTTCGACTGACACTGATGTTTCAGGTTCAGATGTTTCTGGTTTTGGTCTTCTTTTTCTTGTAGTTTCTCCTTTAGTTATGCTCTTCGGTTTATTTGATTTAATATCATCATTTTCATTCGAATTTTTAATAACTGCTTCAGATTCCCTGATGCGTATTATTTCCTCTCCTGATATTTCCTCTCTTGATTCATTTCTACTTGGCTCCTTTTCTATTGAGTCTGAGTCTGGTATAAATGATGTTTTATCTTTTGGTTTTATCGGAACACTTGTTTCTCCGTCATATTCATATTCATCTGCAGATTCATCCACATTCCTTGGTTTTCCTTCAGAATTATGAAAATGTTTATGTGATTCTTTATGCTTATGAGAATGTTTATGATAATGTTTATGCCTTCTGATTGCATGTTTTTTGCTATCATCACTGCCATCATCATTGTCATCCAATCCAACATCTTTATCATCGTTACTGCTATCATCATATTGTCCGTTATTATTCTTACTTTTACGTACGGCACTACAATTATCTTTCACTCTTTTAACAATTTCGCCAAGTCGATTCCATAGTTC
This sequence comes from Rhamphomyia laevipes, assembly GCA_963920725.1. Classification (NCBI taxonomy): domain Eukaryota; kingdom Metazoa; phylum Arthropoda; class Insecta; order Diptera; family Empididae; genus Rhamphomyia; species Rhamphomyia laevipes. Next base: position 17,885,791 of record OY987256.1, on the reverse strand, counting down.
AATATGTTTGCATATTTTATTCGTTACATGATCATCAAACTTATCTTCGTCAAAATCGTTAACTATTTGTGATAAAATATTATATGCTTCGTCACTATTTGATTTATAATGACAAGGTTTAGCTGGCTCTGTATTTACATTTCTTTTAAATATTTCTGCTGCATATTTGGTTGGAATTTTAGCTGTAGTAATTAATTTATTTCCGAAATAAATTAATATTATTAATGATTGTAGATGAGTTAAATTCATATTTTACAAAATTAATATAATAGCTATACTGAAATTTGCAAAGTTTGTTTCACATGAATCGTTTTCACCGGACTGTGAGTAAAATATTGATAACGAGACATTTATATATATGTGAATCAGTGGTAAAATACGAATTAAATATAATATTACAAGGTTTTTATGAATTCAAAATGAAATGTATTACGTTTAAAATTTTGTTAAAGAATTACTTTTAATTTTTATTTTTTTGTAGAATTCATGTATTATATACAAATCAAATTCAAATATATATTTAAATATAAATTTATATTTTAATATAATAAATGTACGTTGGAATTTTCAATTAGCCATGCATTTTTTTAAAGCTCTATGATTTCATCATCTAATTTTTCATATTTAGGTATATAATATTAAAGGAAAATACTGGTTTGTTAAATAATAAATGGAAACTATCTAGTAGAAATTTTCGAAATATATATATAACAATATATTGTATAACCATCATAAATAATCCACTAGTTAGAGCAGCATTAGTATTAGAAATAACATCTAGGCAGTATAAGAATTATCTAACTATTCAGATTTAACAACTTAGCCATAATTATTTATTAAATTAAATTAAGTATAAAAAATACATTATATTATTTTGTTTTTAATTTTACTTAGTAATTTGTAAAATTATTTTGCTAGTAGATTTGTATCCAATGATAAAATCAAACCAATAGCTTTAAAAAAATAGGATTTCGAGATTCAGCAAGGAATTACAATAATTTCAAACATTCTTACATTTGAACTACTTTTTCTTATAATTTGTTTCATTTATGTAAAAGATTTGAGGAAAAATATATATCGGTATGACATTAATATAAGGCTTTTAAAACATTTCTAATAATTAATTATTTACAAGTTCAACAAAAATTCGCATTCATCCCTCATTTAGATGTTAAAATTTAAATATTTAAAATAAAATTCTAAAGTTAACCGATACCCATACCACATGTCAAATATAGTTAGCCCATATACATATACCATAATGTTTGTTTACAATATTTTGTTTTTGCAACATATGTTGATTGATGCAAGATGTTGCGATGATGCAAGTTGCAAGATTTTGATTGTTGCACGAGTGCATTTTGTATATTCATAAACTATCATGTATTGGAATGACTTGAATTTTCATTGATGTTTATAAATAATTATCGAGTAAAGTTGTTAATTATTATTTTTAGTTAGTTATATTACCAAATATGTAGCTCATATAAATAGCTATCTCGCGAGAAATTCTTTTGTAACTACTGTTGCTATAAACTTTCATTCTAATTGAATGAAAACAGCTTTCAACTTTTATCTTAAAATAATGTTTTGGTTGCATATATATTACTAAGACGGCGTTTCGTCTTAAAAAGAGGCACGACTGTAAAAAAAAAGACACTAGTTAGTTTATTTATCTTTTTAGTTACTCAATAACTTTCTAATTTTGGTTTAAGGCCGAGTCTTAGTCACAGAAACACAAAATGAGCGATAATTTTATACGTGACAGCTGTTACAATATTTTCCCGCTAGATGGCATAACTTCTTCTGTTTTTTTTTTATTAATACATATATGGCAACCCAATATCGCAATAAAGTTTTATTTGACATTCCAAAAAATCAAAAAAAAATAAGACATAACCTTTCAAAATTATAGGCGGCGCGGATTATTTTTTTATATACACATATTAATATATAATATTTAATATTTGTGAAAATAAATGAATTTAATCTTCATAAAATTTGTAATATAATTTTTGTAAATATGCGTTTAACAGATAGGGAACTAATATCGAAAAAGTATACAAAATTTGCACAATCATTTACAAATAATGCAATTGGTACTGCTGAAGAAATTCAGGAAAATTTAGGTATATATATGAAAAATTATATATATAAAAAAAATGTTCATAAAAATATTCGTATTATATAAAAAATATTAATACGTTTACGGTTATTGTAGATGATTCATTTGGAGGTATTGTTCATAATGGAAGACTTGGTTGGTTAGCTAAGGGACCATATTTTGAAATTTTCTCACTTAAAAATGGTCATAAAATAGGCAAATTTCGTTTTGATAATAATTTAGGGTAAGTTCTATTTCTACCTCAAACATGTACATTATAATTGATTAAAAAAAAATTTTTTTTTGGTATAGTTTTGAAAGATCAATAATCACATCAATTTGTGAAATTGAAGCAAATGATTTTAATGGTTGTCTATTGGCAATTGGTATACAATTTGGTGATGCACCAGGTGGTATTATAGCAATATATTCTGTGCAAGGTTCCAAAGTACTAAGATGTATCGAAATACCAGATAAAGTTACCAGTTGTCACTACATTGGTACAGAAATAACTAAACGTACAATTTTACAAATGATGCAAGGTTGTTTAGCTGTTGGTACTGATATTGGGAAAATAATCTTACTAGATTTAAGTTTATTAAAATGCGAAGAAGGTAAGTTAAATTTAAATTCAACGAATCTGTAATTTAATTTATTAACATTATTCTTAGCTTTATTTTCAACAATTGGTAATGAAGATGACATTGTACTTGTGCCATGTCACTTGGTTCACAGTAAATTAGATTTTACACATATACGTGAACATTACAAACACTCAATACAACAAAATGTAAATTTCGGTATTGAATTAGAAGGTAAATAAATAATAATAAAAATTGTATAAAAATTTCAATTTGAATTATATTTTCAAGTTGTTGAACGTGGCGGTTTAGTATTATCATTGCTTTCTATACCACCATCATTATGTTTAGTTGCTGGTTTGGAAGATGGTCGAATGATATTATATGATTTATCTGAATTACAACCATTTCATTTAGCATTTCCACCAGAAAATTTATCACCATTAGTTAAATTATCATATTTGGAACCCCCAGATGACCCACGTCCATGTATATATTTATGGGCATATCATGAAAATTCACAAAATGCAATTGCTGTTATGCATTCAATTGTGTATGATAAAAAACTACTTGAGGATGATGAATTTTATTTATTTGAAGATTTCCAATCATGTTATGTACGTTTAACATTACCAATGTTTGATAATCATAGTTTACCAATATGTTGCCGATCAATTACAAAATTTCCATCAAATGGTAATGAAGAAATAATATCATTATGTTTATTATCATGGAAATCTGAAAATTATACACAAATATTAATATTTGATTTAAATCAATGGTATAAAGAAGAAATGCCAAATATTGGTGATTGGCGTAAAAATTTAAGTTATGTAGCTGCATTTCGATTAAACCATTGTTTACCATTTGATATTTTTTTGGATTCAAATACAATTGCACTATTCAATTCAATACAACGATCAGAAGAACATTTTTACCCGATATCATTGAGTTTTGGTAAGTTTTTTTTTGAAAATATTCAAAATATTTTTTTTTTATTGTATTTATTTAAATATATTTTTTTCAGATTGTGTACTATTAATGCCAAAAGGTAGTTCATATCTACACTGGCCAGGATTACAAAATCGTGCATTAGATATATTAAATACAGCTGGATCTTTAGCAATTTTAGAACCCAGTCCATATTTTAATGAAATCATGACAGCTTCTTTAATGCCACAATTCTGTGATTACAACTATAATTCAACTTTTACAATTGTAAATAGAAAAAAATAATCTTGAAGTTTATAATTATTTAACTATTTTTTTTGTATTGATTTATTTTAGAATGTTCAACGTGAAATACTTTTATCTGTTGCTTTAGAATATAATTGTTTTGGTTTATTAAAAGAATGTGCAAAAAATTGGGCTGATGGTAGTCATTTAGGTAAAAATCCATCTGAAGGTTTATCATTATCAACTCTGACTGATTGGGCATGGCAACGTGCTAGTTTTATAAAAAATCGTTGTAATACATTATGTGTCTCATTATTTGATCATTCAGGTTATCAAATAGATCAACGTAATCAAAAAGAATTATCATATTTATCACGACAATTAAAATTATTAGCTAATTTATTGGATATTATTTTAATCAAATGTAAAGATTATATACCCAGCCAAGGTACAACATTTTTAAATATTAAATTCATATAATTATAATTTTTTTTAACATTTCTTTTTCAGTTATTGATAATTTAAGTTCACAATATAATTCAGTGCGTATGGCATCTGAATATCAAGAAGTATTACAATGGCTTTTAAATGTTGGTCTTTTACCAGAAGGTGCTGGTTCACATAATTCTGAATCAATGGATAATGATGGTGATAATAACTCAATTATTACATCACAATTAGTACCATATCGATATCCATACAGAGCGTTAAAAAATTATTATATGGCACAGAGAATGCGTTTTTATAAAATGAATAAGGCTACGATATCGCCGCGAACACAAAGCTGTCGTGTCTTATATATTGATTCGTTTATTGAACATGAATGTAATCCAAATGCACTTAGAGAACAATGGTTAGAAAGTGGTGGTAATGGTCTATATCCACCGCCTTCATTACAAGCAATGTTAAGAACATTATTGGTACCAGAAGTGCCATTGGAAAAGAAATATGTTTTGTTTATTTATTTATTTTTAGATTTAAATATGGCTGTAACAGAAGAAAGGTTAAAAATTAAATTAATTTTTAAATATGAATTTATAGAAAATTGAAATTAAAATATGTAATGTTTTTTTTTTGTAGACATGCTGCAATTGTACAAAATCTAATAAAATTTCCTGCAGTTTTCAAATTGAATGCATCATTAATTAAAACTGTTCAAGCATTTTGGAATTTAGATCATGGTCAATTTGAGGTATTTAGAAGTTCACAAACATAAAATAAAATTTTTATAATTAATATGAATTTCGATTAGGTTGCCCTTGAAGAAATCATTTCACCATTTTCACAAGACAAAAAATTATTACAATGGCAGCAAGAGCTCCTAATTGAATCCCTGATTAGTCAAGATCAATCGAATTATGCACTTCGGGCACTACAAGCACGTTCATCACCAATTAACACTTTACTTGAAATTAAAACATTAATGGCAAATGATTTAATTGCAGAAGCATTTCATTTGGCTCGTTCAAAAAATGATGTAGATTTATTGAAAACATTCTTCAGTGGTTGTTTATATTTGGGTAAATGGTGTATTTTACGGGATTTAGCTTTAACGGATGAAGAAGGTAAAATTGTTGCTGAACTTTTTAAAGAATCAAAATCATCGAAAGCTGGAAATTTACATTTTATATATTTATTACAAAAATCAAAATATGTTGAGGCCCTAACATATTTAGATGAATTGGCATTATCACATCGTGCACAACAAAATCAAAAAACTGTCGATTTAGAAACACCACAATTAATTTTATCAGCTTATAATGTTACAATGACCCCAGCTACAAAATCTTTGGCAGATTGTTATCATAAAATACGTAATCGTATTAGTGCGATATCGGAAAATAATGATGGTAATACGATAAATGAAAATACACCAAAACCATTAAGCTGTCAACTATTAAAACAAAATGCTAATAATTTATATGGTGGAGTTTATCAAAGTTCAGCAATAAGTGTTGATTTAGCAACAAATTATTGGGATGAATTGAAATTAATGGATTCAGAAAAACATATAAATCATTTATTGGATTCAAACAATGCACCATTTGTTAGGAAACCACAACCAGATGCTTATATTGATATAATGCCACCAATTAAAGATAATGTTTCATATCCGGAAATTTATAAAGCTGCACAGAAACGTCGATTAGGTGATGATGACAGTTTTATTTTCGAAAAACAACAAATTAATGATAATGATATATTGGAAAATCCACAAAAACGACGAAGATTTTTGGAAACAAATGATACGTTATTAACATTATCAATGAAAAACAATAATTTACCAATAAAACAATCATTAAATTCATCATTATTGACGAAATTCAAGGATAAAAAAATAAATACCTCTATTAATTTTATGGATAAAACTTCATCTGCAAATATGACACCGAATCAAAATAGTACTGATCGTTCTCCAGTGCTTTTAGATACACCAATTGTTAAGAGTTGTCGAACAGATTACAAAGATAACAACAGTAATGATCAATTTGATATGCGAAGTGATCGTGTATTGACACCACAAAGTATATTAAAAGTTAAAAATCTTATACGTTCTGAAACACCGATTAATAAATCGCGTACTACAATAGTACAAAATTTAAATCAAGAACAAATTAGCAGTAGTAATGCTTCAGAGATTGAAGAAAATCACAGTGAAAATAGCACTGCTGTTGGTGATGAAGAAAAATCGATTCGTTTTGAATTACCAATAGAAAAGAAATCATCATTATCAATTAAAACAGATGATAACATACAACATTTACATGTTAAAGAACATTCACACATTAAAAAACATTTACATGTTAATGAACATTTGGCCAATTCAAAGACCAGTCCAACATGCCGGTATTCTTGTCCACAAAAACGTAAATCAATTCGTTCAGCTGATTCAAGTATTTTATCAGAAACATCAGTTGATGAATTTTTTTCACCATTATCATCACGTGATAATTCACGTCTCGATTCCGGTAATAATTCTACTTCACAAATTAACATAATTGAAATAGATACAAAGAAATTTAAAAATGATGATATGGATGAAATTATGGATACAAGTGAATTAACACCAAAACGTTTAAATTATAAAGAAATTTCAAAAGATTCTGGTGCTGATGTATGTACATCAACTGACATATCATCAGCATCAACATCAAATAATCGTTCGCCATTTGTACGATATGATGGACCGAAAACACGACGTCCCCTATCACCATCAAAAACACCACCAGAAATAAGAAATATAATTGTTGCAGATGGATCACTAATTCATAATGAACCGAAATTAACACAGCAACGTTCAAGTCGTTCAAAAACACCAGAAATTAAAAATGTTTACCGTGATAGATCACCAATTCACAATGAACCGAAATTAACGCAACGACATTCAAGTCCATCAAAAACACCAGATATCCTTTTATCACCATCACGCCGTAGTGAACGATTATCAACAAAATTTCAACGTGAAACAACACCAGAAAAACAATTAATTCAAACAATTGCTAAACAACAATCTACACAAAAAACCTTGAGTCGTATTGTACTTGAATCGAATACAATAAAAAATATTATGAGTTCAGTTGTGAAATTTGATGATAAATCTATACAAAAATTAGAAGAAAAACTTGATGAACAAACAAATGAATTACATAAAGAAATAACATTATTAAAAAGTGAAACAGAGGAATTTCAACCATTAACATCATCATCAAAAGTTGCTGCAACAACAACATCAATGTTTAGTGACAGTAGAAATAATGAGACAACAACACAAAATCGTACATCCGAATATTCAACAGTAGATGGTGAAATTAGTTTTAATGATTCTGAATCTGATATAATGTCAAAAACATTTGCTCAACATATAGCAACACCAAAACCATTTCTACCAGCTGATATATCAATGGTAACTGATGGTTATGTTAAAAAAATTGATGATCGTAATCAAAGTTTAATGACCACAATGGATATGAGTAATATAAGTTTTAATTATTCTATGTTTGGGCAACCAGAAAATATATTATCGGATAGTTCAATGGAAGAAATAAAAACTAATGTTGAAAAGAATGATAATCTAGAAAAAAGAGATAAGCAAGATGATGTTGAAGTTACAGATGTTATAATTGAAAATAAAGATGAATTGATTGATAAAATTGAAGACGATGAACCGAAAACTTATAAAAATATAAATATACCAATATTAGATTATAGTGGAATTAAAATTTGTGATGAGCAAATTGTAATTGCAGAAAGTGATAGTAGTAGTAGTAGTAATAGTAGTGAAAATGATGAAATAGGTATACAAAGTGATCCAGATATTAATACAGATTTGGAAGATGATGATGATGGTATTGAATTAGGAAACGAAGAAGATAATGAATCAGAAAATGATGATCTTAATAATTATGTTGAAGAAGAACAATCTACTAATGATACAACAAAAAGTTCTAATAAATTACATGAAAATTCAAAATCTAATGATTATCCAGCAAGTGATGATGATGATGATCAAAATTTAGTTATAAATATTTCATCAACTAGTTCAGAAAGTGAAAATCTCATAAAATCACAATCATTAGAAGATGTTTCAGATTTATTATATGGTGATATTGATAATGAAATAATTGAACAAGAAAATACTGATATTGAAATGCAAGAAGATTATAATCAATTAAATAATGAAGAAATATACAGAAGATCTGAAGCATTTTCAACAGATACACCAATTACAACAAAAACTGGCAATTTAAAATCATCTAATACATTCAATTCTGATGGAATAAATATGAATTTTTTAACTGGTGAAAATGACGAGGAACAAGTAAATTTAAATGATGGCCGTTTAGAAGCAACATCAACCAAATTATGTGAAACTAATATCATCAATGAAAGTGAAATTGATGTGCATATGAGTGAAAATCCTTTAAATTTACCAATTTTGGGGGATACAACAAGTAATATATCGATAATTGAAAAATCACATTTAAAAGATAATGAAAATAATAATACTGAACTCGATACAACAGTAGAAGTCAATAGTACAATTGAAATTGATACAACCTATGAAGATGCTAACGACAGTGTAAATATTTTAAATCAAGCTATAGTTGATGATACTACCAGCAAATTAAATACATCTAAAAACATTGTATCAGTAAATGTTGATGATTTTCAATCAGAAGATATAAAAGAAAAAATAAATTCTGTAGAGTCTATAAATGCACAGAGCAACAGCACAGAAACGTCTAAAATTGATTCAGAAATTATTAATAAAAAAACCGATGAAAACACTATAAATTCAGATGATAATATTCAATTAAAAGTAAGCGATGATGATGAATATCAAAATACCGAATTTTCCTCAGTAGGCATTGATACTGAAAAAACAATTAATATTTCAAATAATAATAAAATAATACTTGAAAATCAACAATCAAATAATAATAATAGTAATTTATTAGAAACCAGTACTGTAACACCACAATCGAAATATAATTTACGAAGACTTCGTACAGAATCTATTGACAAAGATAACATAATAACAGATTCACCAATTAAACGTAATATTTCGCGTGCTACATCAGTTCCAATTGAATCATCTGATAGTAGTACACCAAAAAATAAATTACGTAAACGCTCTGAATCAATTGATTGTAACTCATTGACACCAAAACAAATTATTACACGTCGTCGGTCAACACTTCTAGAACAAATCGAAGAAAATTCACCATTTGATGTACCAGCACAACGTACACGATCGCGTTTACGTTTAGATTCTATTGATAGTGATAAAACTGATATATTTGAAGGTGTTGCCGGACCATCAACATCAACAACAACACCAATGAGTTCAAAACGCGGAAGAAAAATATCAACAGGATCTGGTAGTATAATTTCGCTTGATGATGTTACAAAAACACCAAGAAGTACACGAGCTAAGAGTATTCTAAGTGAAGACAACACTCAAACACCAAGGAGGATTTCACGACGATTATCATTGGCAAAAGATTCACCAATAAAAGAAGAATCCGAAAAAATTGGTAAAAAAATAATTTTTGATAATGAATCCGAGAAATCTTTTAAGAAAAAAAGTAAGAGTAATAGCGGTGGTAATAGCAAGAAGTCAGATAAAGTAAAGCACTCAACTTCAAAAGAAATCATTGAAAAAATTGATATAAAAGAATCGGATGGAGAAATATCACCACAAAAAGATACAGATAATGTCGAAGAATATGCGGTTAGTCGACGTTTAACTAGAACTCAAAAAAATGTTATGGAAAAATCTATTACTATAGCGGCAATAGATCCAAAAACAGTACCACTAAAAAAACGTCAACCTAAAACAACAAAAGATTATTCGATTATTGGTGATGAACGACATAAAGGAGATGGTATAAGTGATACGGAATCTATCGTATCACAAAAAAGTAAAAAATCAGTTGCATCATCAGCAGGTGCTGCCGCTAGACGTGCAACAAGAAGCACTGTTAAGGTATATTATATTGGTTATATTAAATGTATTTTTATTAAATTAAATTTTTGGTATTAAATAAAGGAATATGATGATGAAGCTGTTAGTATTACTAGCTCTACAAAAAGCTCTAAAAGTTTAAATGGTAAAAAGAAGACTTCTACTAAAAAAGTAAAAGAATCTGTTGTAGAAAATTTAACAGTAATACCAGAAGAAGATCAAGAAAATGAGGAATATTCTAATGGTAAAGAATTTAAATTATTTACATATAACATTTCTTTTTATTAAAGTTTTTTGTATTTAGCTTCATCTGATAATGAATCGCCTACAGTGCTACCGCCACGCAAAAAAGGTAGACCAAGGAGCAAGAAAATTTAATAAAATTAAAAAAAAGAATAATTATTTTATTTATTTTGTATTTGAAAATATTTTATTTGCACATGAAATGAAATTTAAACAAATATTATGATTATAAAATATAATTTGAATTACATATTTAGTCCAATTAATTTGGAGTGAATATTTATGATTACATTAAATAGTTTTTTCACTTAAATTTTAAGAATTTGGATTTATTTCATGTTATCTTAATAATTAATATTTGGTGGTTTAAATAAAATTATTAGAGAAACTGCTTGATTTTTAATGGAAAATTGTTTTGACATTGAAAAATTTAGATGGAAGTGAAGGCGAATTGCCATATATTTTCAATAATGCTAGTAATTTGTATTTGTAATGATAATTTAAAAAATAATTTTGAAATTAAAAAGCCAAATACTTTTCGAAAAATATATAATAAAAATCGCAAATGTTTGCGATTTTTATTTTTTATAGGAAACCAGCCAAACTTTCTAAAGTGCCCTCGATATAATTGTGGGAAGATAATTAATTTTTTTGATTTTAATATAGAAAACTATTGCTTTACATTTAAAAAGATATTCCCAGCAAGATATTTGCCATTGCCATCAATTCCGTCATTGATAGGGGATTTTTTTCAATAGTTTTTTTTTTCTTTTATAGACTATTAAAATGTAGATAATGAATTTATAGTAGTTAACTAACTGATAATTAATTATTTAAAAGTTAAATATTTGATTCTAGTAATAATTTCACTGATTGGCAACGCAAGATTAACAGTAATCATTTTCTTAATGGTTTATTTAAAATTTGATTTGAAGTATTAACGTCGGCATCGGGATCCACATTTTTAATATCCAAATTAATGTAAGTATTACTTAAATTTTGATAATGGATAAAATTTGTAATATATATATAAGTAAATAATATTTTCGTCGCTAACTTAAAAGAATCAGAGACGCTGAAATCCATGATGAAAGTGATTTAGGGATGTTCGATTTTAATCGATTATTTCAATAATCGATCTTTTTGGCTTAAAAAAACGATTTTTTGAATCGATGTTATGGTCCTCGATTAATCAATGAATCGATCTTTTCTTTCCGATTAATCGACTTTTCCTGCACTGCACTTAAGTTGTTCACAATCATTTTTTTTATACAGGATTGTTTGAAAATACAACTTAAAAAAAAAAAAAATATTGTGAACAGAGCCACAGAGCACAAAAAAAATTGTGCTCTGAATATATGTACATATACATATCTGGCATTGTATTAAAAATACCCGTTATAAAAAAAATTTCCGGCAATAATGAAAAGCTATTGTATATATATTATTTATCTTACCTGCTTTTGGAAAATTGGAATCCATAATTAAATTATTAAATATAAATTATAACAAATTGAAATGTTTTCAGAATCAGAATTCACTTTCTATACTATAGGAATAAAAATAACGAATCTTTTTACATTTGTGTATAAAAATAGCTGTATCCATCTATATTCAACCTTCCGAAGTTTTCATACACCATCACCATAATAGTTTCCATTAACTATGAATATTACAAAAATCGATTTTTAACAAAATCGATCTTTCTGTCTTCGATTAATTGGTGAATCGATTTTCACCCCACCGATTTTAATCGATTCGCAAAATCGATCTTTTTTTGAAAATCGAACATCCCTAAAGTGATTCAGGTGCTGCTATGACTGCATATTAATTTCATCATGATGAAATATCACAACATTTAATAGTTGAAATCGCTTTTTGGTAAGTTGTCATACTTCTTGTTTGTGGTATAGTATTTCTTTAATAATTGTGTTTTATTGGAGAAGTTGTATACAAACCGAAAACTGGCGAAATTTAAAAATTCAATTAATAAAACATTCGGAGCTGCAAAATGCCAAAAAAAACAAATAATAATAAATATATAGAACTCGCAAAAGTATACAATAATAATGTTAAAAATAAGTTATGTATTAACAAATACGAAATTTTGAACAAATATTATGAAAATGTTAAATTATTGTAAAATTATTTATTATAACATAAAATTATAATAAATATATATATACAAAAAGTATAATTGAGGAATCATATTTTGGCAATTCTTTACAAAGTTTTGTTATTTTAACTTAACTACTTAACATTAATTATTGAATATTTGAAGAAGTTATGAGTTATTTAAAAACGTTAAAAACGGACCTCATAATGAGATTTTAGTGCACCTCATAAATTCATTTTTTATATCTTTATCTTTGTATGACATCACCATGGAGTGGACATGGACTATAAACTGAATGGATATGGTGGAATATTATTGAAGTATAGGTTAGGTTAGGTTAAGAAGGGTGCGTGAAGATACAAGTTCAACACGCATCACGACACGAGAGATCTCGATGGATCCATTGTGGTCCCTATGCAAGGTTCAAAAGCTAAGCACCAATCCTATCAAAAATTCTACTTACGACCTACCTTTATGAAGAGAATAGTTCTCCATAAAGATAGTGTTGAAAGAGACATCCAACCGCGCAGTACGTCACGTCCGAAGCATTGATACCTGACGCGCGCAAGTCTTTCACAATCATACACTAGATGTTCCAGTGTGGGTTCTATAGTTTCATCCCCACAGCGGCATAAGCTGTCCATGGGAATTCCAAGGTGAGTACCGTGTTTACCGATCCAACAGTGACCAGTAAGGAGACCAATCAGTTTCCTACAGATATTTCTATCTGTGGATAGAACGATCTCGGATTTCTTCTTGGATAGGCGCGGCCAGCATAGTTTGGTTTGACGACACTGAGGATATTGGTCCCAAGTATTGTACGCCGCCAAATCGATAGATAATTTTGCAGATTCAATTGGACAGCTAACTTGCGTGGAAATATGCTCGAGAGATATTTCAACGCCTTTCCGAGCAAGTGAATCAGCATTCTCATTTCCCTCAATGCCGTGGTGTCCTGGAACCCAGCATATTCTCACCCGATGCCTTTGTGCCAATTGATTGAGCAACCCTTGGCACTGTCGCACCAGTCTAGATTTCGTTAAATAGGATCCAACTGCTTTGATAGCAGCTTGGCTATCCACATATATAGATATTCTGTGGGCGTTCAGGTTCCTATCAAGCAGCTTTTGCGCCGCTTTCAGAATAGCTAAGATCTCAGCCTGAAAAATACTCGAATTATCGGGTAACCGGTATGATTCACCGAGATCTAGGTCAAGCGAGTATACACCCGCTCCCGTTCCTGCTTCCATTTTCGACCCATCCGTATAAACAGCCACCTCGGAGCTTGTCGTGACACTATTGCAGTCCCACTGTTTTCTCCGAGGTATTGCTATTTTATAGGACAGGTCAAAATTGAAAGCTGGAGTTACATAATCAGTACGGTTGGGTAGCGCCGACGCCATGGTGTCGACTAGTATCCTACCGTGTCCTTTTCTAGATAATTTCCATTGCCCAGACTCTCTTAGTCTGAGGGCACTTTTAATTGCCATGGATTTAACATACAATTCTATCGGAAGTATATGGAGTATCATTTCTAGAGCTCTAGTGGCCGTAGTTCTGATGGCTCCAGTGATTCCGATACAGACCATTCTTTATATTTTCGTCATATGCGCAAGATTCGACTTAATTTCCAGGGCATGCCACCATACTAACGAACCATAAGTATTATTGAAGTATAGATTTATATATATTAGTCGTAAAATAAGTGGCTAAAAATCTAAACAAATACGTCCATCCTCATAAAAAGCGCACTAAAAATATATGGCAGTTATAAAAAGTTACACGAATATGGCATAATAATATAACAACGATTACAAAATATATTTTTTCTTTATTTCATTATAAATTCAAAATATTGCTCGAGGTGGAATAAAAAAATCAATTCTACTAAGAAATTTTACTTAGTTTACATTTGAGAATCATAATATCATTTTTATAACTAATTCAGTAGCCGTTATAGTTATATCAAATATATCAATTTTTAGTATATTTACTAAGTAGAACCAATTTATTATAGATCGACTTCTATTACAATGAAACGCTTTTAAAAAGTCTTCTATACACTATACAAAATAAAATTAATTGATTCTGAATTAATATTATAATTTAATTATGATTTAAGAATCAGTTTAATTGTTTAATATCAATTTTGGTTTCAACTCCTGCCTTGCTGGGTTTATCCGGGTTGCATGGAGGCGATCTTTCCCAGCGTTTTGGCGCTCATTGCTTTCTTTATAATGCGGCTGGCACAAAATAAGTATTATCTCTATATGGATAATAAATCTTTGAAAAAGCTCAAAAGAAAAGTTTTTGTTACATTTTTTTCTTCAGTTGATAAAAATAATTTTAAAAGGTAGGATCTTGATATTGGAACTTCAACATTTGATAAAATAGATTGCACCCTCCTTTAACTCACTATATGAGGGTCAGGGTATGCTTTTGTACAACAACCAGCACCGCCTCGGTGGTGGTAAGTTTTAAAAAAATAAGAACATACTTAGTTCACTATACATAATTTTGAAATAATTCAAAATTAATATTAATTATAAAATCAGTTAGTTACTTTAGGATTTTCACACATTTAAATTAAAGTTTTTCCTATTATTTTAAGTTTTTAATATGTCGTATTATTACAAAAATTCAATCACAAAACAAGAATAAGAAGTCATCATTTGAAGAAAATTGAAGTATAGATTTATTATTCTATAATATTTATTGAAATATAGTATATTTCTACATACAAGAAAGAATATCCAAAATAGAATTAAGTGATTAATCTCTTTTGGATTCGTAATGAACCAACTGCGTTTGTTCGTAATGAACTGAAATCGGGAAAAAATAAATACAGAAAAAATAATTTTTAGTCTACTGGTTTGGGACTTGTTTTTTTTGTCCACTAAAAGTGTATATATAATTTTTTTTTATATGACAACCCTAATTTATATTCCACAAAAGGAAAAACCCCAAGCTCCCAGTCAAAATAATGACATATGACATTCCTTTGGTGGAAAAAAACTTCCGTGACTACACGTGAAGATTCTAGAAATCCGCAATTTTTGCTAAAA
This sequence comes from Rhamphomyia laevipes, assembly GCA_963920725.1. NCBI lineage: Eukaryota > Metazoa > Arthropoda > Insecta > Diptera > Empididae > Rhamphomyia > Rhamphomyia laevipes. Next base: position 17,870,037 of record OY987256.1, on the reverse strand, counting down.
TAGATTCATCAAACAGCAGGTTTGTCTAATTAAATTAATTAAAAACATATTAATAAATATTTACTTACTAATATTTAGTAAAAAAACAATATAAAAAGGGTGTTTAAAAGTGTAAAATTCTATAGAGAATTTTTTTTTATACAATTTCCATATATTGACTAACGAGGAAAAAAAAAATCGATTTACTTGAACTTATACCTAGTTTTTTCCAAGTTTTTGTATTCGTAGGCAATAAAAATTGGGATTTTAGTGTTTTAACTCAAATAAATATATTTTCATCTTCAAAAACGTTTTAAAATATTTAAATTTACTGTGAATAATTTTTTTTGGTCAGAATTTTTGCAATATTAATTTTGTTGGTGGTTTTTTTTTTTTTTTTTTTAAATGTGGACATAAAGAAAAACTTCTAAGTCAAGGACATTTCTATTTTACATAACCTCAATAAAAATTTATTATAAATATTTTTTTTTTGTAGGTGAAGTGAATTAAATTGGAGTTATTCCAAATATATATTTTAAAAAAAAAAATTGAAATTTTTTCAAATCGGGATAACAAAATTCATTATTAAAATTGTAAGTAAATTAAGAGAATTTGTGTGTATTAGTGTATTTGAATTTAATTAATTGCACAATTTTAAATTCAATTGGATTTGATTTATGACGTCAGTTGAAAACTATTTGAGAAAATTAGTAAATTAAATGAAAATATAGTTCGTGTCGAAAGTACAATAGACCGAAACTTAAAATACAAATTGTAAGAAAATACAAATATGGACCAATTAAAAATGTACCTGGATAGTCATTTGGTTAATTCCTTCAGAAAATTATATATATATGTACATATGTATTCTGTTTTATTTTTAAATTACGATTAATTAGTTTAATGTGTCAATTGTGCATTATATAAATTTGTATTCCGTAAACGTGTAATGTAAAGTGTATTCGATCAAATTGCCTTTTGTTAAAAGTGCATTTGGTAAATTTATTTTTAATAATTGTTCATTCGTTGATTTGTTATCGGTCAATTGGCCTGATACCATATAAGTTAAACTATATAACCACATATTTAAAATAAGTAAGAGTATATATATTATTAGTAATTGTGCAATAAATAACACAAGCAATAAAATTTTGATTTCCCTGTTTAGTCATGCAAATACAAAAATTAGATACAGCAGTATCTTTAACTAATTGAAAGCTTTCTAAATTTTTTTTTACATTTTATAAAAAAATTTTATACTTTTTTTGATATTTTCCTTTGTTTTTTATTATCATTTTATTTTACAGAATCAGAAATCTCCTTGTGAATTTCGAAAACAATTATTTTTCGAAATTAATAAATAAAACTTCAATTTTCTAAAAATTAATATACAAAAAAAATCCATTAATCATGCCATCTGATGCTAAAAAGCGTGATGCACAACGTAAAAAAGATGCACGTAATAAAAAAATTGCATCTAATAAAACTAATACCAAAATTGAAACTAATGGTGTTACGAATGGTGGAGACCATGTTGAATTAACTGAAGATGAGATATTATGCGCTAAATTAGAAGCTGAGGCAAGAATTAGTGCTGAAGCACGTGCATGTACTGGATCATTGGCTATACATGAAAAATCACGTGATATTAAAATTGCTAATTTCTCAATAACATTTTTCGGATGTGAACTATTACAGGATACAATGTTGGAATTAAATTGTGGCCGACGTTATGGTTTAATTGGTTTAAATGGTTGTGGTAAATCATCATTATTAGCTGTATTGGGTAAACGTGAAGTACCAATACCAACACATATTGATATATTCCATTTAACACGTGAAATACCAGCTAGTACAAAATCAGCATTACAATGTGTTATGGAAGTTGATGAAGAACGTATTAAATTAGAAAAATTAGCTGAAACATTAGCAACAGCTGAAGATGATGAGTCCCAAGAACAATTAATGGATATATATGAACGTTTAGATGATATGGCAGCTGATTGTGCTGAAGCAAAAGCTGCAAGAATATTACATGGATTGGGTTTTGATAAACAAATGCAACAAAAACAAGCTAAAGATTTTTCTGGTGGTTGGCGTATGCGTATAGCATTAGCTAGAGCATTATTTGTTAAACCACATTTACTGTTGTTAGATGAACCAACAAATCATTTAGATTTAGATGCTTGTGTATGGTTAGAAGAAGAATTAAAAACATATAAACGTATATTGGTATTAATATCACATTCACAAGATTTTTTAAATGGTGTCTGCACAAATATTATCCATATGAATAAGAAACGTTTAAAATATTATGGTGGTAATTATGAAGCATTTTGTAAGACACGTATGGAAATATTAGAAAATCAAATGAAACAATATAATTGGGAACAAGATCAAATATCTCATATGAAAAATTATATAGCTAGATTTGGTCATGGTTCAGCAAAATTAGCCAGACAAGCACAATCTAAAGAAAAAACATTGGCAAAAATGGTAGCTCAAGGTCTTACCGAAAAAGTTATTGATGATAAGACATTGAATTTCTATTTTCCATCATGCGGTACAGTACCACCACCAGTTATTATGGTCCAGGTAAGAAAGTTTTTGTATTATATATAGTATATTTTTTTATAATAGTGTTCCAAAACAATTTCTTATTTCCATTTCACTTTATTTTAATATTTCGTTGAACCAACACAATATTTTAAAAACCAAATATTTTTATGTTGCCAACAACGAAAACTATCAGTTTTAACTAATTAACTTTTTTTTCATATACTCCGAGTCTTGGAAACTGTTACCAAATGGAAAGTAAATATTCTTTTTTCCGTTTTCTTTTTTCAGAAAACAACCGTCTTCCATTTCAGACTTTTAAAAATGTTTTTTGTTTGCCTATTGATTTTTTCTCGTAGTTTTGTAGTCTAGTATTTTATGTTATGTGAATAAAATTCTGGATGTGTAATTTTATTTTATTAACAAATTTGGCGAGTTGTATAAATTTAAAATACCAATTTAATATAGAAATGTAAAATTAAATGCATGCATTTTAATTATCATTTAAAAAAAAAAATATTTTCAATTTCAGAATGTCAGTTTCCGTTATAATGATAAAACACCATATATTTATAAAAATCTAGAATTTGGTATTGATTTAGATACTAGATTAGCATTGGTTGGACCAAATGGTGCTGGTAAAAGTACACTACTTAAATTATTATACAGCGAATTGGTACCGACATCTGGTATGATACGTAAAAATTCACATTTACGTATTGCACGTTATCATCAGCATTTACATGAATTACTTGATTTGGATGTAAGTCCACTTGATTATATGATGCGTGCTTTTCCCGATGTTAAGGAAAAAGAAGAAATGCGTAAAATTATTGGTCGATATGGCTTAACTGGACGACAACAAGTTTGTCCAATACGTCAGTTATCAGATGGTCAACGTTGTCGCGTGGTATTTGCATATTTAGCATGGCAAGTACCACATTTATTATTAATGGACGAACCTACAAATCATTTAGATATGGAGACAATTGATGCATTAGCTGATGCATTAAATGATTTTGAAGGTGGTTTGGTACTTGTTAGTCACGATTTCCGACTGATAAATCAGGTAAAATATATTTTTATTGACAAAAAAAAAAAAAAAAAAAAAAAAAAAATTGAAATTATTGTAATTAAATTGTTTTATTTTTTATTTTTTCTACAAAACTTTAAGGTTGCCGAAGAAATTTGGATTTGTGAAAATGAAACAGTTACCAAATGGAAAGGAAATATTCTGGATTATAAGGATCATTTAAAATTGAAAATTATTAAGGATAAAGATGTTACATCAACAACATCAACATCATCATCTAAGAAAAAATAATTTTTTTTTAAATTTTTTTTTTTCATATTTTAATTATGTAATCGATTTTTTTTTTTTGGGGTTTTAATTAATTTTATTTTTTTAGTAAACATGTGAGAAATAATTATATACACACAAAATTTAGTTAAAATTTTAATTTTTCAATTTAAATTAACAAAAATAAAGTAAAAAAAATAAAATAAAGAAATTTATAAATAATTAAATATTTAATATACTATAATATATATTTTATCCACACACTATAAAAATGTTACTGTAAATTCTCAACTATATATACACATGTATTAAAAAAAAAAAAAATTACGATTATCGAAATGTTAGAAACATCACTCACTCTCATTTATATTATATTTTATTTCATTTTTTCTTCAAAATTAAGTATTTATAAAGCAGCCGCTTGCCAAAGCTTAAAAATTCAAATTTATATTTTAAAATATCAATTTATATTTTTGCTAACAAAAACTTTTCTGTTTGTTGTACACGTATCGTATTAATTTTTGAAAAATTAATATATTGAAATATATTTTCAATGGTACATCAAAAAGTATTTCTTATTTTCAATTAATTACTAAATTTGAAAAATAAAATTAGTAAAAACAAAAATAATTATTAAAAATTTATTTTTTCTTAGGGCTTATTTTTTGTATTGATGAATGAATATTTGTAATTTTTTTCGATTTTTCTGTTTTTCATAGCTTTCTCCAACTAAATTTCCAATAATAAATTATATACTTATTTTGCAATTAATATAAAAAAAAAATTTATAAAATCAAAAAAATATTGTAAAACGAAATTATTATATAAAATTTAAATAAAAGTAATAAATGTTATTTTACCGAGCTATGAAACGATCCAAAAATAAATAGTATTTTTATTTTAATTTGATAAATTATTTGGAAAGTTAACCAAAATAATTTAACAATTTCTGAAGAATTTATTTGTACTCAATATTATTGATTGAGTTATTATCATTAAATTGGGTTATTAGCAGTACTGGGACAAAAACTCACATAAAATAAGATTAATGCTTGTTACTAACATTCTCGTTGAAATATCGTTTTAATTCAAAAATTAATATGCTTTGGAGTTTGAGATCAATATTTATAAATAAGTTAATTACTTTGTTAATAAATGAAAATAAAATCATTGTTAAAACTAATATTATTAGGAAATGAATGAATCAATATCTTATATTGGCTATCGAATTATCCAAAATTTCTTTAAATTATTTAAATAAATTATCTTCAGCATTATCTTCTGTCTTAAATTCTATTTTTTTTTTTATAATTTCTATATCTCGATATATTAAAAAGTTCTATGACCTTTTATTAATATGGTAGTTATTTATTTAGCTGGGGTTAAACAAACTTGCGCAGTATTAATATAAATTTAGTTTAATAAGGGGGAAGTAAATAGTAATTTTCAATAATTAAATAATTGACTTAAAATAAATATTTGCGAATTAATATTCATATTCATACATTAATACGAATATAAAACAACAATTTCATTTACAATTTGTAGGTATACATATAGAAATTTGAAAGAATAAAATTTCGAAAAACAAATTATAAATAAAAAATAAAAATTATACAAAATAGTCGGTGTAAAAAAATATTAGTTTTAGAGTAACTAACGGCTTGATTGAAGGACTTCGGTTAAGTTAAATTTAAATGAATGGTAGTATGAAATTCAAAATTGTTTGAATTCAATTTTAAAATAGAATTTACTAAAATTTATTCTATATTTATATGAACAAAATACTATTGTCTTACATTAAAATATTTAAATTACATTCTTAAAAACTAAGAGTTTATTGTCCACGTAACAAAATTTGATTATAAAATCAATTATAATTACATTTTAGGTACATAATAAAAATAATACATAATAATATCAAAAATGAATTAAAATATTAAAAATTGTTCATAAATTAATTTTTTTCTTTTTTTTAAACATATGCTTGTCTAGTAAATTCAAAACGATTCGGTTCGCCAATCTCTATCGATGCTTTTCTTAAAATCTAAATACGTAAACAAAAATAAATTGAAGACATTTATGTATATAAAAAAAAAATTTAATTGTACCAATAAATGTTGATCCATTTCTTGCAAACTTTGATCAATCCATGTTTTATTAATACCAACTGAGGTTTGTGTTAATAGACCAAGTTGACCAACAGCAAGTACTAAAGCTGCAACTCGAGCTTCAAGTAATCTTGGATCAAGGGGTGGATACATTGCTTGTACTAAAACAAATAAACGAAATTCTCTTTTATTACAAATCATTATTATGATTTTTATAAATTAATTTTATTTACCAACATCATCTACTCTTGATGGAATTCTCTTGGCAGCTTCAATTAAACGTTCTGATGAATTTTTAATAATTGGTCCCATTGCAAGTGTTGCTAAACGTTCAGTTAATTTATGACAAGTACGCAATACTGATAAACAATGCGGTATTAAACCAGTTGCATCATCTACCCATTGTTCATCTTTCATGATTTGATCTAATGCATTACCAAGTCCAATATCATTTAATGCCATTGCTAATTCAGGTTCTCTACGTTTTTTTGTAGTTCTTTTCAATGATCTTGATAAAAAAAATTACATTCTAAAATTAAATTTATTTCAATTAACTATGTATACCCATACCGATTATCAAAACGTTCCCATTCTTTCTTTTTTTGTTGTTGTCTACGGCAAACCAATAATAAAGCAATAAATGAACCAACAAAAATAGCTGCTAATGCACCAATAGCAGCAGCAACAAGTGTTTCTTCCATACTTTTTTGTAAAATAAAAATATATAAATAAAATAAAAATTTATAATCAACAAAATAAAATCATCACATATAAAATTCAACAAGTGTCAATATTATTTTATAAATTGGCTTTTTCCTTCCCATATGAAATTCAGAATATGGAAAATACGATTTCCTTACAGTATTCAGATAATTTTCCGAAAGATATGTTATGTGGAATCTATTCCATTGCTGCCAATTAATGGCACAAAAAAAAAAAACAGTAATTCAGGCGCCGAAAATTTGACATTTCACATTTGTAAAAAAATATTTTTTTTGGAATTGATTTAAGTGAAAATCCAAAATCTGTTAATAAAAAATCTCAAGAAAAATATTTTGAAACTATAAATACCGCCATAAAAGCTGTATTGAAATAAATATTTTTATTCTATATTAAACAAATAAATAATTGAAGTCAACGAAAATGTCTCCAACAGACGATAAGAGGTAAAATAATTTAACATATTTAATTTTTAAGGTTTTGTATACAATTTGCTAAACGTTTATGAATATCTATTTTTGTTTTACACACAGTTCATATGAATCAAGTGATTTCAATATTGAAGAGAAACAATCTAAAAATGATTTAAAAAAGAAAAAACATAAAAAGCATAAAAAACATAAGAAAATATCAAAAACTACTTTGGTAGATGATCGAAAAAAACATAAGAAACATAAAAAGAAGCATAAAATAAGTGAATCAGATAAATATGATAAGAAAGATATTATTAAATCAACACCAACAAAAAATCATACTAATAAAATTGGTTTGGATAGTAAATTTACAGAAATTATGCAAAAAGCTAATAAAGATGTATCATTGGTAAAAGTTGTTGAAAAATCTAATGGACATCCAATTTTTTTAAGGAAACCAGTTTCAACAGATCCGTGCAGTTTAGTTGAAGAAATTACAAAAACATTAAAAGCTAAATCTATACCAACAATGGAAGTTGTTTCATCAGAATCTGATAGTCCTGAGTAAGTAAAATTAACAAAAAATCTAATAAATTTGTATTCAATAATCAATAATCATGTTTTAAAAATTTTGATAAAAAAGGCGATTAAATTAATTGAAAATTATGTCGGGATTCTCAACCAATCTTAAAATATTTATAATTAAAAAATCTATTTAAATTAAATATATTTTTAGGCCACAACAAATGGATGTTGCTAGTCCAGAAGTTGCTGTAATTGAAGATGAATTAAATTTGGAAGATTTAATGCGTCAAAAGGCATTATTACAAGCAAGTCTTGGTGCATATATGTCAGAATCTGATGATAATCAATCAACACCAAAACCAGTACCAGTAAATATAACAAAAACAATTATAAATAATATTACCAAAATAACACCGAAAGAAACAACAATCAATGCTGCTGTTGTTGCTGCTACATTAATTATAAAAGATAAAAAATCAATGGATGAGGTTAAAAGTACAAATTTGAAAAAATCTAAAGAGAAAAAAAATAATGAAAATGATGTTATATTATTGGATGATTCTAGTGATGAGAATAATGTTGATGTTGGTAGAAAATCAAAATCAATTAATCGACAATCAACACGTCATTCTAATCGACCATCACCACCAGTAGAACAACGTTTATCGGGTCAATCAAAACACAATAAAACGGAACGAAATGATAGTGGACGTAAACAACAAAAAAGTGATCCTAAAAAATCTGAATCACCAATTCAACAATATAAAAATTATGATCGTGATAGTCGTAGTAGCGGTGATAGGTCGAAAGGAAAGCAAAATCTATCATCAGAACGTGATAAACGCCAGTACAATCAATCAAGAAATAGAGATTTTGATAGTAATAATCGTGGTGATCGCAGTGAAAGAGATCGTGATCGTGGTGGTGGTGATCGTTCTATAAATCAACGATTAAGTAATAATAGTAATAACAATCGCCGCGACAATGATAATCGATTTAAAGAAGATTTACGTCGTGAAATTGATCGAGATAAGGAACGTCAAAATTATGGTCAATCAAATCGTGATCGAAGCGATAGTAAAATGAATCGTTCATTTAATGAACGTGATAATAATAATCGACGAGATCGTACTGATTGGAACCCGGATGATAGAAACAGGAGAGAACGCAGTCATAGTAGAAGTAAATTTGAGTCTGATATGAGAAGAGAACGGGAAAAAGAACGCGAACGTGAAAGAGAAGCTCGTGGTGGTAATCGTGATGGTAAACGTGGCGAGAAACGTGATCGTAATGATAAATTTAAAGGTTCACTTAGTGAAGGACAAAAATTAGATGATATTGGATCGAGTAGTGAAAATGAAATAATTGACGTAGATATGAGTTATGATACCGATACAGATGATGAAGAAAAAATTATAGAGATGCGACGAAAAAGACGTGAAGAATTGGTTAGGGTATGTATTTTTAATCAAATTTATTATTTATTCAGTGGCAAGATTTGAAAGCGATAGATTGTTTTTAATAAAGCGATAAATTTTCAATTAAATATTTTAATTATATCAGTTATTTATATTATATTATTTATTTCTTATAATATTAAAAAAAAAAATAACGGTATTATTTTTTCACAAAATTTGACAAAATTACTCTTACTAAATTCAGAAATCAACATTTTGATGATAAATAAAAGAAATTGCCATTTATTTAAACTGAAAAAAAAAAAAAAAAAACATTTAATATGGTAATATTTGTAAATATTTAAATATTTTTTATTTTAGAAACTGGGTGAAAATGATGAGAGTCAAAGTAGTCCGTCTATTACAACACCAGAAATAATTGAAAGACCAAAACCACCAATTTCAAATAAAAATACTTGTAATTCCCCAAATTCAAATATTAATTTAACACCGCCACCACCGAAAAAAATTAAAATTACTGAAAATAATACAAATAATACAATAGAAAATAAAAATGCTGATAATTTAACTACTAAATCAATAAATACAGAAAATGATTTAAGTTGTGAAAAGGATAAAATCGTACAAAGTGGAGCAATTAAAGAATCAACAACAAAACCAAAACCGGAATGGGATATGTTTGCTGAAAAAGATGTTGATTCGAATTTTGACGTGAGTTGTGTAAATTTCGAAATTATTATTTTTTTAAATAAAGATTTCATAATTTTTTTTTTTTTTTTTTTTTTTTTTTTTTAATATTTATAGTCTCCAAACACAATTATTTCGAATAAACATCAATTTGATAATCCATCACTTACTGATAATTGGGATGATGCTGAAGGATATTATCGTGTACGTATTGGTGAAACATTAGATAATCGTTATACAGTTTATGGTTATACTGGGCAAGGTGTATTCAGTAATGTAGTAAGAGCACGTGATCAGGCCAGAGGTAATGCAAATGTAGCTGTAAAAATTATACGAAATAATGAAATTATGTAAGTAGAATATTTTTTTTATTTCTTGATCATTGGAAGTTTAATGGAGTTTTAAAATTTTATTTTTTTAAAGGCACAAAACTGGTTTACGTGAATTGGAAATTTTAAAGAAATTAAATGATGCTGACCCAGAAGATCGTTTTCATTGTCTACGATTATATAGACATTTCTTCCACAAACAGGTAATCTTAAACATAATATTTTTGATTTTATTAATTATAGTAAAATAATTTGGAAATAAAATTAGTGTGCATAGTGTTCTAGAAAAATTGTTAAATAGTGATGTGCCCAAATTATACATATAATATATTATTTTGATTTTTTTCATTAGTTTGATAAATTTCATATCGATTAGAATAAGTTTCGTGGAGATGTAAACAATATTGTGAAGAACTTCAGTTCGGTTCTGATTTTATTTCGTATTTATTTCATCATAATCGGTTGGAAAATGATTTAATTATTCAAATATCGGTAAATGTTTATTTTACCACATAAACACATAAGTGTTTATTTTACCAAATTCTTATGGAAAATAGTTTATAAACCATTTTGCCCCAATAAGTACCAAGAATTTGGCGGCCAAAATCGGGGAGGATCAATTAGAGATTCTAAACTTTCGAATGACCGTGGTTTCTATATTCTTTTAGATCCGGTGAATAACGGTTGGCAGACAGATAAATTAACTTAACGACATAGTGAAATCTTGAGGTATTTTAGTGCCTAAAAATGGTTAACTAATATATATATAAATGAAACTTTATGTAGTTACTGAACAAATATATTAATTCCTGGTTGGTCTAAGTGATGAACACCACGTTAGCTGACATGAAGTAACAATTAACGAGTTTGCACCGTTTTGCGCAGATTTTTAGAAGGTTGTCTAACGCTAACCATCTTATATTGTCTTGGAAGTGGAAGCAAATTTTTTTAATGCGAAATAATTCAACTAGTCAAGCAGTTCTGATAGCGAAACATCTAGACTGGATCCCTCTTTTGCTAACTCCTCGGACATTTCGTTTCCTATAATGTTCCTTTGACCAGGAACCCAGAGCAGCTCGACGTTATATCTGCCACCCAGCTCCTATTAAAAATGTATTCTATTTAATAAAAAATATATTTATTAGTTTCATTATTATTGGTAAATTATTAAATATTAAATATTAACAAATGATTACATTCAAAACATTTGCAAAAACGTTGAATACATTGTAAGTTTCAATAAATTTATTCTGTTATCATTAATACCAAAGCTAAAGTTGGCGAAACATCTGCGAATGACATTTTTCCGGGAAAAATACTTTAAGAAAATAAGAAACAATTATTACAAAGTACAACTTCTTGATCCAAAATGATTTAATACAATTTCTTAATATTTTTTTTTTTAAATTAACATTTTAATGAGATATTAAATAAATTAATATAAAAATATTTCTGTTTTTTTTTTTTTTTTTTTTTTAATTTATAGCATTTGTGTATGGTATTTGAGCCATTGGCAATGAATTTACGTGAAGTCTTAAAAAAATATGGTAAAAATGTTGGTTTGCATATAAAAGCTGTACGTAGTTATACACAACAATTATTATTAGCATTAAAATTGTTAAAAAAAACTGGTATATTACATGCTGATATAAAACCAGATAATATATTAGTTAATGAAACACATTTAATATTAAAATTATGTGATTTTGGTTCAGCATCAACTGTAAATGATAACGAAATAACACCATATTTAATATCACGTTTTTATCGTGCACCAGAAATAATATTAGGTATACAATATGATTTTGGTATTGATATGTGGTCAGCTGGTTGTACAATATATGAATTATATACTGGAAAAATTTTATTTAGTGGAAAAAGTAATAATCAAATGTTAAAATTTTTCATGGATTTAAAAGGTACAAACGTAAAATATATTTAATTACTTTTTGAAAAAATAAATAAATAAATAAATTTAATATATATTTTCATTTCTTTTTAATTAGGTAAAGTACCCAATAAAGTTATACGAAAAGGACAATTTCGTGATCAACATTTTGATCAAAGCTGTAACTTTTTATATCATGAAATTGATAAACTGACTGAAAGGGTAAGTTTTTTTTTTACTAAATTCAATAATAATTGTTTTGGAATAATTGACTGTTAGAAGAATTAACCGAGTATACAAAATTGATTGAGTTCAAAATGAATGATCGCAAATTATTGAAAAATAATTTAATGAATGAAATATTTTTGTACAAAAATGAGGATAAATCACATTTTTTCAAATTAGATAGTAATAATGATGTTAGTTGGTTATTTCTGCACTTGCCAAATTTGTATTTAATTTAATCAATTGCTCAATCTGTGAACAATTAACATCCATTTAACAATTTGTACATTCGGTCAACTCTTCTGTCAATCTTATACATAATTTTATCTGCTTTTTGAATAAAAATCATTTTTTATTTTTTCAATTCAAGGAAAAAGTCGTTGTAATGCATGTAATAAAACCATCAAGAAATTTACATCAAGAATTAATTGCTGATCAAAATTTACCAGATGATCAATATCGTAAAGTAACACAATTAAAAGATTTACTTGATAGTGTATTCTCATTAGATCCAGCTAAACGTATGTCATTAAATCAAGCTCTAACACATCCATTTATACAAGAAAGAATGTAAACTTTACTAAGGAAATCTCTTATTTTGCATGGAATGTTGGAATACAGAAAAATGTCATCCCAAAAATCAAAATGGAGATGTTCAAAAATTGAAATACATGAATTCGTTTAAAAATAAACCAAAAAATAAAAAAAAAACATGTAATTACAAAATCAAACATATGAAAAAATACCATTTATTATTAAAAAATATTCATAAAATTCTATTTATTTTAAAAAATTGAACAATAACAATGTAGCAGTGGGGAATATATAAAAAATGAAACTAAAATGATAATATTGTTTTTAGTTTTTAAGTTGGTATTATTTTTATTTATAATTATTGTATTTGTCTGAGGTCATTTTGTGTTGTTTTTCGTTGTTATATAAATTATCAAAATTTCAATTTATATTTTTTTTTTTTTGGAAATTTTTTTGATAAAAATTTCATTACAAAAAAAAAAAAAATTAAAATTAAATGATTATACATAAAATATATTTTTTAGAACACACAAAATTACGGTCACAAATTAATATTTAATTATTCAAAAATAATTTCTAATAAATGTCTATATTAATAACAAAAGTCCTGCAGTTCAATTAATTTTGAATTAACAAATATTTTGTATTAAAAAAAAATAATAATTTATTTTACTTGTTTTTTTTTTTTAATAATTCTTTTAATTTCAGAAATCTCCATCACAAGAACAATTTATAAAGGGCAAAAAAATAAAATTAATGTTGGTCTTCTTGTGCCTAGCCCCAATAAAAAATTTAATGTATTAAAATCTATAATAATTCGTTGTGGTACTAGATCAGTGAGAGGTAGTTTAAAATAAACAAATTCCAAAACAAAATAAATATATAACTCATAGATAAATTTGATATAATTTTTGAAAAATTTACATTTTTATTTTTTATTTTATTATTTTTGACTGGATTTTTAATATATATTTTAATTTAATTTAAAAAAAATACTATTTGAAAACAAAATCTTTAAATATTTATACTCAATTTGAATAATTTCCTGTTTCCAGAACATCAAAAACAATTAAAATATTGTTTATCCATCTTTTAAATTGCTCAAAATATACTTATTGAGTGTGCGTTATGGTTGGCACTAAATTTTAAGTTATCGTAAGTTTATAAAACGGTTTACAAAATACAAGAATTTGATTTAATATAATTATACTAATTTATGTTTTTTTTTTGTATTTTTTCTTTTTTTTTTCTTTTTATTTTATTTACAGATTTTTGGTGATGACGATCTTCCTGTTATTATAAAATTTGATGAAAAATATACTGTCGTTTATAGAGTTTTAGGGTTGAACAGGCTAGAAATTATGCGAGAAAAGTTACTATATAAAGGTATCAGTTAATTCTCGCTCATGTAAGGAAAATATTTTTCATTTTGCATATTTAAAATATTTTTTTTCAATTAATTATATTAATCGTTGAAATATTAAGATTAAGTGTCAATATTTTCTAATAAGAAATATGAAAATAATGTTATATTTTATTTGTTCATTGCTTATATCAAATATGGTATTAGTTGATTAGTTCTTGTTTTGTTATAAGTAAAATTTACTTCATAGATTCAGGTTTTATTTGTTTTCAAGCCGTTAATTTAATAGTATATTCACCGCCATAATCACTACAATATTAATTAGTTTTTGTTATCAATTATAGCATTAAATTTATTGACCCATTCACTTCATCGCTCAAACGTTTAAGATAGTAATAACTGGCATTTCAGAAACGTAATGATTTTTCAGTTATTAAAGGATGACAATTAACTTCTTTTTCTTTTCGTTTGGAGTGTTATTCCAAATTGCAATAAAAACGGTATACGAGCCCTTGCACAATATGACTAGCACGACAATAAACATTGAATGAAATGAAATATATTACACAGCTAATTTCTTGGTCGCGGTAAGACCGGTATGTCAATATCAAGAATATGTTGGTCAATATCAACATTTCCGCATTATATACTATTATTAAATTGTTTTAATTAATATTTTAATACCTCATTTGTTTAATTTTGGATTATGAGCCAAAACGTGTTAGGTACAATTTTTTTTTTTTAACATATAGGGAAACTTTTGTTTTGGATGAATGTAAGTAAGAAAAATAAAGTTTCTCTATGTGTCAGTTTTTATAGTCATTATTTCGGTGTATGAAAGTTGGCGATTCTTTTGGTACTTCATAAACTTAAAGTCTGATATTTACTGCTTAAGTTAAAGCTCATCTACACTAAATCTTTAACCGATATATACCAGCATATAATTTTAAGTGGATTTTAAACTCTGATTAAGGCTTAAACTCACTTAAATTATTATTAAATCATTATATTATTTATTGAATCATCTAAGTTCTAATAATACATAAAATTGAATAATAGAAATTATCTTTAAACAATTTTGTTTTAAATTTTAGAGAATTCAAAACTAAAAATTTATAGTTATAAATTTTAAATTAGTAATTTAGATTCTAATTCAAAATTCATCCAAAACCGAAGAATTCTTACTATCGAAAACGATCAAATACATAGGAGCTTCTGATCTGAGTGAACCAATAATTATCTGTATGGATTAGTGAGAACAAGCCGAAAGATAAATATGAATATTAAGAGACTATACATTTCTTTAACTTCACCCTCAATGCACTTACTCAACAAATTGACAAATTTTTTCACTATCTGTATCTGCAATGGATTAAGCTCAATACACATAGACTTACAGATTAATAAATTATTAGCAACCATCTGCTTAGTACAAACAGTAGACACTTCTAGAAAAAAAAAAACTAAATTGTTAATATAATAATAGCAAGGCACTAAATAGATGTGCAAGCAAAAACAAATTTATAACTAATCAACAATTCAAAATATAAGATTGGAAAGAACTTAAAGTAGTAATTTCCGCATAAAAAAATATGCATTAATTATTAGATCAGTAGATTACCACTTGCTTCGGGTCCGGTTTAAATTAAGATCAATAATAAGTGCAACAAATCAACAAATTACCACCTGCTTAAATATACTGTAACAGAGAACAAAAAGCACCATAATTAGATAGATGATTTTTAATCATTAAAGATTGAAAAATACGAACAGCGCGTGATTGAGTTATAAATTTAACCTTTGATAGCAAAATACACGAATCTATATTTATACATAAAACCAAAAGTCAGATAGACATTTCTTTCTTTTCTATAATGAAGACAAACTAATGAAGTAGAAGCCGTCAAAATATATGGTGGGATATTATTCCTTCAATTCATGTTTGTTAAAGTGCAACGAAGAATCATCTTTGGACCTTTTCAAGTCGGTTATTGTAAATATCGTAATACGGACACCAAATTTGACATCCATACTCAAGTATAGTACAGACAATGGTTATAAAAAGATGTTTAATAATATGTGGATCATACAATTCACATGACTGAGCTCTACGGAGAATTAGATTTTTTAATTATGATGTTAATATGTTCTACAAAAGAAAGTTTTGTATAAAGACATACGCCAAGATCAATTGATGAACTTGTTCTTTTTGCCATTTGTTAAAACCATTTTATAATTATCATATTTTAATTTTCTCGTAAAAGTCATGGCAAAGCATTTATCAATGTTTATGAATAAATAACCGATTCATATGTCACCAGTTATATGTTAAACTATTTCAACTTTTTTCTTCCAGTTACACTATTAGTTTTATTTTTACTCACAAGTCACAAAAATTTCATATTAAAAATCCATTTATTTAACATTATTATGACACAATTTAAATATTCTACACAAAACGAAAAAAACATTATTTTAAAATCATTATTTATGGAGTATTATTTTTGCATTATAAAACTTCCTGCACAACAGACAAACAGAAAAAATATCAACCTTAAAAAATTGTTGTTTTAGTTAGAGAATAATAATATAATTTACCATAAAACACACACAAAACCGAATCATAAAAATTGCCTTTGGGGCTAACATAGAATTGTGATATGAAAAACATTAGAATTTATGATTCATATAATTATTGTATTATGTTTCGCAAAAAAAAAAAGGATGGTGGCGATGATAATAGTATATATTTTGATCGTGCTTCAGCTATAAAATGCAATTTAGATACGGCAATAAGTTTTTTTTTGCCATTTTCAATTATATTTATAAAAAATATATGTGTTTTTTTAGTTTAAATAATGTTAAATTTGTTTCTGAAAAGGTCAAGGGAAATATTTTTTTCAAATATAGAGAAAATATTTGAAAATTTTATTAATATCATTTCTAAAAAGTACAGTTTTTATTTATTTAAAGTAAATATTTCAAAATTATTGCTTATTTTAATTAATATTCGCGGGCTACGGGGTTTTCATTTTATTTAATTTATTTCTAACCTAAGAATTAATTTAATTCATAAAATAAAAAATAGTAATTTAAAATTTCCATATAAGTTCGTAGAGGAAGAATTAAAATTTTGCCATTAATAATTTTCCAAAATATTTGAATTGCAAAAAAAAAAATAATAATATTCTAATTAATTTACACGCGTAATTCATTAAAAACATTTAATTATTATTGTTACCAAAGTACACGTTGTTGACAGGAAATTATATTTAAATAGAAATATGTAAATAAAATTGTGACTAAAATTTAAGTATTTAGCGGACCTTGACCTATCAAAGTGTCAAACTTTATGCTAATTAATATCATTGACCAATTAATATTATTTTACTTGCTAAAATGTTAATACAATTAATTTGGTATGAAAATAGTAATATGAATTAATAGTATGAATTAATTATAAATTATGGTTAAGAGTACTTTCAGTATGATCAATTCATTTTAAACAAAATTATTGTTTAATTAATTCTTTTCACTAACAATAAATTTGGAAAGTTTAAAGTAGAAATCTTTTTTTTTTTTTTTTTTTTTTTAATTTCACAATTAAATGAATTTTCTTTATCATCGATCGACATGTTCAATGTTTATCATGTTCAATGTTCATAATTTGAAATGTGTATAAATAAAATACTACAAATTTTCAGGTTTGTTTAATTAAAAAATCAATAAAAATAAAATAATTTATACAAAAAATTTACACAATTTGAAAATTGCTGTAACCTCCAAAAAAAAAAAAAAAATTGTGATAATTAAAATTACGTACCATTTATAGCGCCAACAAAAATCCCTGTAAAATAAATGATTTACAAATTAAGTACATAAAATAATATGAATTATTAATAAGTAGCAATTAATTTCGTATTTTTGTCAGTTACTATAAAAGAAAAACGCAAAATAATTATCCATCAATTAATAGATTGTAATTGATGAAAAACCATGAATAAAAAAATTTCCGACAAAGCTCTTGTAAATTATTGTAAAATTCTTTAAATTTCTTAATATCCATTTTAGGACGATTGGTACTTAAAACTACTTCACAAAACGAAAAAAAATTATTATAATTTTTCCTTTCGGCTAATTGTATAACAACAACAAAAACAGTACAAAAAAATAAAATAAAATAAAACTTAATTTATTTCAAGTGTAAATCCTCTTTTAATACCAAATTAATTGAACCTGAATATTTTTTTTTATCTTTTTAGTTTGTTTCTGTATATTATATTTGAATTTCGGAAGAATAAAGAAACCCTGAATCACATCATAATTTTTTTTTTATGTGAATTTCAATTTTTCCCCAAAATTTTAGGCCCTTAAAATAAAGAATTGATGATGACGATACCATAAATGGGGGAGAATTTCAAATCAAAAGAATTTTTTTTTCGTTTTTTATTTTTGGAAATATGCCAAACAATTTAAATCTTCATTTTTATAATAAATATAATGTTTTCATAAAAGCACAGTGGATTTGGTTTTGATTTCTATTCACTGCGTGGTGGTAGTTTACTTGCCAAAACATGCTTAGAGATAAATAATTTCATATATGATTTTTCGATTATGATTTTTTTTTTGTCATTTCATTCCCATGCTATTGTCATTATACCCATATTTGATGCATTTCTATCCTTCGATTCTCATTATGTATTCTAGAATCACAATTGTCTTTTATTAGTTTTAAAACGTCAACTGGTCATCAGATGAATTCTTATATGTCTTACGTTCAAAAAATTCATATTTTAAAAATATATTTTATATTTTACAGTGGGGGGAACACTATCAAATTTACACTTTGATATATCAAGGTCTGCTAAAGACTTAAATTCTAGCCATAATTTTATTTATTTCTATTTTAGATAAATATTTTCTGTCAAACACGTATTTCGTCACAATGATATTTAAATGTTTTTGACGAATTAAGCGTGTAACCTCATTAGAATATTAATTTTTTGCATTTAAAAGATTTTCGAAAAACTATTAATGGTAAAAATGTAATTTTCTGAAAAAGGTTAACTCTAAGAAATAATCTTAATTGCACAAATAGATGCCACCAAATTTGCTATTAATACATTTTCACAATATGTTACATTAAATATGAAAATTATAATTAATTTATTATTCAATTCTATTCAATTCCATTATTAATAGCCATGTTAATACGTTATTTTAATTAATTAAAAACTTCACACTACACGTTTACCAAGTGTAATTCAGAAAGTATCAATTGTAATTCAGATAAATCAGTTTCAATTCAGAAAGCGTCTATTCTAATTCAGAAAGCATCATTTAAAATCTCAACTGAATATAGCGTGCAACACTGTACAGTAAATCAAGCTACAGCTTTGACAATGAATGACATTGCTGTCGGTTGTTGACTGCAATTTAACGTCTGCTGAAAGTCTGAATGTCTTAATTTAATAATATACTGCATATTTCATAGGATAATATTAACCTTTAGTTTTTAGTACACGTACAGAGTAACGCTATGAGCGGAGTGCTGGAAGCTGTGCTGTAGTGTATTTTTATATAAAAAGCAACAGAACAACACTACAGCACAGCTTCCAGCACCGCTCATAGCGTCACTCTGTACGTGCACTAAGTTTCTTATCTTCTATGTAAATTTTTAATATTGTTTATTTTATGTTGGGTTCTTTGTTTTATTAAAATATTGTCATTTTTTAAATACCATTAGTACTTTCTGAATTATAATTGACTAATATGAATTATAATTGATGCTTTCTGAATTACACTTGGAAAAGGTGTAGAGTTATAGGGCTACCTTTACAAATATAAATTTATGTAAAGCTAGTTTAAAGTTTTAAAATGCAAGAAGATTATTTATATTAATTAGTATAACCTTCAATTATAATTTTTGTTTAAAAGTTCCATCCAGTTGTTTTCATTCATCTTTCCTCTGACCGATATTTCAACATTCGACATATCACATATGTATATTATTTATTTCGTCTATTGATATCTTATGTTGTCTTCCTACTCTCCTGGTCTAGTATGGTGTCCAGTCCAGTCAATATGGTCTATCTGACGTCTTCAAGTTTTGCTAAATAGTAATTTTAATACTTTACATCTTTCATTAACTATTTGTTTTTTTACTTGTTCTTGTATATTTACTTACAACACAACGTTCCATAGATCTTTGACATAATTGTAGTATCTTCTGAAGTATTTTTCGATAAGGCCATGTTTGTGGTTCATATTCTAAGATTGGTAAAATAGCAATGTCAATTATGTGTTCTATTGAAATTTTGTTCGGTAGCATTTTTTTTTTTTAAATTCCAGACATTTGTGGCATTTCTCGCTATTAAGTACTCGTGACACGATATTATAATTATTGTAAAAGAGTTGAAGACTAAATTTCTTTATATATTTTCTCACATCATATCAAATAATAAAAACCGATTTTTTTTTTTTTAGTATTCTCACATTGAAAGTGTTCATCAAAAAATTTCTGTTACCGATTTTCTGTTTTACTGTACGGAATCATTAGAACTAAAGGATTTCCAATTGCTTATATGCCGGGAAGAAATTTATTTCATATTGTGTATAAATCTTTACTATTATGGAGTGTATAAGGTTCGTTTTTGTTTTATTTATACTTTTGTTCTCTATGTTGTCTTGATGATCCTTTCCATATTTGGGTGGAGGCGCTGAAAGAGTTATGTGAAGTCTTTTTTTATATTTATTTTTGTATATTTTATTTACAAAATAATATACTTTATATATATTTATATGAATTCGTATAAATAAAATAAACAAAAAAAAAATGAAATTTAATATGAAATTCTGAATTGTGATGTGGTATTGCCAAAAGTAGAATTGGAAGTGAATTGTTTTGGTTACTTTATATAGACTTTTCATATTCCCAAAAATGTATTTTGATGACACGTGATTGGAATTGAATATTTATTATTTGAAGGTTGTGTGCCGGACATTAGACAATCAAGAATATTACAATATTATTTATAGTTTCGAGATAATATTTCAAAAAAGTTTTTAAATTATTTGTTTATGGATGCATTAAAATGTAATTATAAAAATATATAAGTTATTATTTAAAAAATTTAGATTACACTGATTTACCTGAAAATTGAACTCAAATAGAAATGCACAAAATAAATTAAATTTCTGATATAAATATTTCATTTAATTAACTTTCGCAAAGAAGAATTTTCCATGAGTTTAGTATTTTTTAAGGAAGTGTATCGAATAGGCTCGAATCACTTCGTAAGAAGAGATGGACATGATTTGGGGATAAAAACAAAATAATTTTCGATAATTTCGGGAGGTTTATACCATTCAAAGTTTTAATATATTCGTGGATCAGCAGTGTTTCCATTATTAACTAATGGTAATTGATCCTAGAGTTTTTTTGTAATTAATAAGCAATCGAGTATATAATCCTCATCAATCCAGACACAAACTATATCTTCGCGTTCACAAAGAAAATGAGCATCTAAAAAAGAGACCGACTTGTTTGGATCAATATAAAGAAAGAAATTATCTTTTTATCTTTAAGCTTTCTGATTTCTTGCACTTTCTCATATGCTGATAAATAATTTACTATCCACAACGGATTAAGCTTTGATGTTTTTATTTAACAGGCTACCACTTACATAGGGGTTTCCAGTTCTGAAAAGAACTCTACTACTTTCCTACGTCATCCTCTGCTAATTCAAACCATTAAAAAATTAAAAAAAAAATATTTTTATTTTAAAACTCCGTTTAAGCTGAAGTTTGCTGTAACTGAAGTCAAACTATTAACTTCGCATAACATTCTCGATACCTTTTTTTTAAATGAGTTAAATATAATTTCTGACTAAAAGCTAATTGCTATTGTAAATTTTGTCAACGATCACAGCTCGTTTCTGATCTCGATTACAGCTTGTTCTGGATCTATAAAAATCTACTTCTAGCTGGCTAGAGATTGGTGTATGAGTTAAGCTGAAGTTTTAAAATAGTGTAAATCTGTAGGGTTATTGTTGGGAGAAAAATAGCTATTCGACTACTACGAAATTCAATATTCTTCTCTGCATATTTAACGATTCTTTCCGTTTCATTACAGTTGTACATTTATTTCTTTTAATTTGTCGTTTTGACTAAGTGACTAAAGAGAATATTTTAAACCCAAGTTCATAGTGCGAGCTTAAGCTTAGGCTTAACTTAATTTTAAAATTACATATTAAAGTTTATTATTTTATGTTTGATGATTTTTCATAAACTTAAGTTCTACTCAACTGCCAACTTAAGTTAAACCAAATTTTCAATGTAGAACTGGAGAGACCAGAATCTTATTTACTTAGTTCATATTTACACTGTGAAATTCGGTATTTATATTGTTTGGGATATGGTTCGATATGGCTTATTTTCATTTATTTAAATCGTGTTTTTTTATATTGTATATCAAAGTTCAACAAGTAAAATTCTTCATTTTCAATAGTTTGCTTTTAATTTAATTTAATTTGGCAATTATGTATTTTTCTTTATAAAATTTTAATTTTAAATTTTAATTCATTCCATTAAATTTAATGATTTAATTTATTAACTATGAAAAAATTACAAAGGATAAGCATTAAAATTATTCAAATTTTCATATTACTTCACATCTATTTAAAAGCTACTGGTACTGTGAAACATATAGATTGAGCTAAACTGCTTCTGGTGGAACTGTGCTACTGTATTTTTATGAGATGTCTATATAAAATAATCCAATTCCATTATTTACTCGATCATTCACAACAACAACAAAAACTATTCATCTTTTTTTTTTCCTTTTATTATATTTCCACTTATCAAATAAAAGAAAATAATTTTTATCGGTTATCACAATATTTTTCACCCGTTGTGCTTTTCAAAAAAATATGATAAATTATTTCTATTTTATGTTAATATTTCTTTGAACAATAAATTTTATTATATTATAATATTAAAATATACATTACCATTTCTGAATGTTTTACTGTAGGTTCCCACTTATGCTGAGAAAAGGCCTTTTTGTAAAATGAAAAAAATATTGAATGCAATCCAACCAAAGCAAAACATAAAATTAACAAAACTTTAAACTAGAAACTAGAGTAAAATAAAAACTTTGTACAATCGAAGTTTTAGAGGTCACAATTTAATTCCTCCTACTCACTTTAAGAGAGTGTAAACTAAGTGTTTTTTAATCTGTGTTATGGAGACCCGACCCATCAGCTTGATGATCCTTTCCATATGATAATCTGAGAACCCTTAAGTCATTTTGGTCTGTGGATTCTCATAATTTTTGGGTATTATTAATACTATCATAAATTTTGTGTCATAAAAACTTTTTATTATTTGATATTTTAATTTAATAATTATTATGGATGTTAAAAGTACTATTCAAATTAATACTTACATCTTTAATCTTAACTATGGAAATATATAATTTTAAGGATGTTTTGTTTTTGATTATTGATTTTTGATTATTAATTTTCCTATTGTAATATGTTTATAAAAAGTTTCATTCTAATTAACAAAATACATTTTTTCTTTTGCTAATTATGATTTAATTTACGAAAAGATTATCCTGGACTAACGCTGCTCTGGTGCTGTAGGTTTTACTGCCACATACATCATAACTGTGTAGAAAGCACAGTCAAAAAGTTTAAGAACCACTGGCTTTCAAATATCAAATGACGTTAAAAATATAAATTGGATTTTACCCACAAAAATTGTACGGATAACCAAAAGTGGTAAACTATGTAAAGAAAAATACGTCCAGCAAAGGAATATTAATAAATCATATTTTTATTTTATTTTGTGTAAAAAAAAAGGATATTTTTTAGGGTTAACTGTTAGTTACATACATTGGGGTTATTTTTGATTGTTTTTTGTTTTTGTTTAATTCTGAAGGATATTGCAATTTAGTGACGACGAATGATGATATCATATTCCAAAAACAGACAAAAATGAATTATTGTTGGGAAAATCAAAAAAAAAAAATTATATATGAATATATAAAATAAGGATATTTATAAAGGAAATTGATAAATTAAATTGATATATTTTGAGAAATTATTTTAAAAAATTCCAATTTTATTTAGGTAAAACAAGTATGTAAAAAAAAAAAGATTTTATTGGTGAAACAGGTTCCAAATTGAGGCTATGAGTTTATATAGTGAAAGGTGTATGAGCGAAGCTGTGTGTAAAGGACAAATTAAAATTATTTATAACGATTTTTATTATTTAAATTTTAAATAATTTTTCAATAAATAATTTACTTAAAAAAAAAAACAAATATTTTATGAGTTTTTTCTTTATTAATATAAATATAAATTGAGTTTTGTAAAACAAATTCTGAATGAAGAGCATTTTTGACAAGTTATCTATTCAGGATGTAAAATATATAAATACATATATGAGAATGAGATATTGATGGATGTTGTTCTAAGGCTACTTACTGAACGTTTATCAAGGAGTTTAAACGCTTTTAAAATTTACAGTATAGTATCAGATTTTAAGAATGGAAAAGTTCTAACGATTGATGATAATTGGTCAGAACAAATGCCTCGTTGGAATTACCCATAAGCTTATTGCATTTAAAAACTTCTTTAATCTAAAATAACTTATAATACTAGTAAAAAATAATATTTTCTAAAACTCAGTGAATATCTTTATCTGTTTTACATGATTTTAAATAATGCCACTATAAAAATATAATTTTTCATGTTAATATTCAATATTTCTATGTCTTTTTATTTTCAATTTTCATAATCGACAAAACCTAATTTACATAAAACATTATATTATTTAATATTTATTTATGCGGTTAGTTAAAGTTAAAGCAAATCCATATTTTTCCGATATGAACAAAAAAATGTAAAGGAAATCTTTCTTTATCCTTTTCAAATAAATTTTTTGTTATTTTGGCTTATAATTTCAATGTCATGTCAAATATAATTTAAATATTCCTATTTCATATTGATTTCCTAAACCAGCAAAATTATTAAAACTTCCACTTATAAAATTTTATACAACTCACAGTAGTGATTATGATGAATTTATGGAAAATAGATATTAGAATAAAAAATATATCATGAATTTCGAATAAATCATGCAAAACTAAATGTACATCATAAAAAAATTCCATATTCGTTCAAAATACATAAAAAAAAAAAATTGGAAAATGATTATGAGGTTGATGATGATGAAAAGACAATAAAATAATATCGAATAAAATGGAAAAATG
Organism: Rhamphomyia laevipes; assembly: GCA_963920725.1. Lineage (NCBI taxonomy): Eukaryota > Metazoa > Arthropoda > Insecta > Diptera > Empididae > Rhamphomyia > Rhamphomyia laevipes. The sequence goes on along the minus strand of OY987256.1, from coordinate 17,844,708 downwards.
ATTGATTGAATTATGTTTGTGGCATGACAACAATTGATATTAAATTTTTACGTGTTTTACTGTATAATTTATAAGATTTTCTAAGTGATTCTTTTTTTTTATTATCGATAAAGATTTTTCATATTTATAAATTTTTATTTTTATTCAACAATTTTTATGAGTTTTATGATAATTATTTTTTATATTTTGGAGGAAATGGAATCAGATAAATGTGTATATATTTCAAATGATAAGTACTGAAGATTTTAGTTGATATGGTATCCAGTAGATTACATAATTAATTTAATTCTACTAGACTTAATTTCACAGCCATTTGAATGAGTGAATTTGAATATTTATCCAAAATGGCAAAAATTCTATAAAAAAACTGGACATAAATTCACAACGAAATTGTGAAATTGGTTATGTAAAAACTTTTACTAAAAAGATTTTGTCAATTTAAGTGATTCATAGAATCGCAAATTTGTATTATATTAAGAGTTTTATAGCTGACCATTCCATTTTGGTTTTATTATTCTTTTACTAAAAGTAAAATGTATGATGCAATTTTATCAACAAGGATTAGGAAGTTAAATTTGTTGAAATTATGATTAACTAACTAAATCATAATTCAATTGGGAATTATCAATTTTTTGAGCGGTGATAATTAAGAATTGCAGAATTATTATTTCAGTGACTTGCAGTAACTCAATTCTGTTGATCTATAAGAATTTGGAATAATTTTTGACAGAATAATATGAAGAACTAGTAAAATTTGTCAAAAATCTTGTCTAATTTTATAGTACTCAAATCGCTGTAATAGAGCCACATGACAGGACCAAATTTAAATAAGCTTTTGCAAGTTTCAATATTCATTAAAAATTAACTATTAGTTATTAAAAAAAAATATGTATCTTCAAAATGTATATTCTTAACACCTCTCTGGTGACGGTCAAAAAATTATTGAATCAAATTTAATTATAAATATTTTTAAAAGGTTGCAACTTATGTAGCCTTGATTTTATATTTTCTGTTGTGACGAACTCGTTATATAGAATTTATTAATCTAGACTAATTTAGTTTTGATATAGCAGTTTTAAATAATGTTAATAAAATAGGAGACATTAAATTCCGGTGCCATAACAAAAAGTCAGTATGGCCTTATGTCCACATAAAATCCTTTTTACGAACTTTTGCAAATGTTTTGTAGATATAAAAGGGAAAAATACATGACCTAAATGAATGTCAAACTTTTCCATGGCCATGACCACAATTGAAAGAAGTAGAGTTTATGTAGCATACATAGCCTTATGTTATGTCATGTTATTTTAAATTTGATTGTTGTTTTAAAAAAATCATTAGTTTTTATTGAGAATTTTCAATATTTTGACAATTGATAATCAAAATATCTACGTAAATTACATTATCTAAAACAAAAAATTTGAACAATAATTATTAATCAATTTATAATGTAATGTTAAATTAATAATCATAAAAGTTATAATGCAATTTATAAAAAAAAATAACCAAAATCCCACGCATAATTTTCAGAAAATTAACAATAAAAAAACTATAATCATCAACGCCGCGCAAGGAAATCCATATAAAACTGTTTATATAAAATTACAGTTAACTATTTTATTTCTATATATGTATAGATACATAAATATATGATTTATTAAAACGTGCTGCTTATATCATTAGCTTTTTTTTCATATCTTTTGCCGCTCTTTTTTATGATTTTTCAAAATAAAAAAAAAAAAATTCAAAAAGACAACAAAACATAAAAATTAAAATATGAATAACGACGAAAATAAAAAATAAAAACTACATACATACATAACATACAACTATCATCATCCAGAATTATTCACCGACAATAGATATATAGATATTTTTAAAATTCAATATCTTTAAGATACTTTTTATGTATATTTAAACATAATAATATTATTGAAATTATTTTTCATAAAGCTCTATGTAAAGAACGTTATATTATATATTATGTTTTGTTTTATTTAGATTTTACATAACTTGAATGCACTTTTATTGGTAATAATGGTAAATCGTTGGAAGACTAGTAAAAATAATATGATTTTTTTTTTTTTAAAGTAATAATCTTTTTTCTTACACCCATTTTCCCATATCGTTTTATAACAAAAATCTAAAATAAACACACTTCAAATATTATATGGATAACAAAAAGATATTTTTTTGTTTTAAATATGTATAAATTCAACATATATAAAATATGTAGTATCTTTTATGTATATATAAGAAACAACAAATAAAATTTATAAGAAAAAATTCTTTATATAGAAGAAGAACATCAGAAATACATTTGCGCATGGCATTTTCAGTTTGTATATATTTCATTATATGTTATCCGATCCTAGAAATTCATGTTCACCAAAAGACTAAATTAAAAATCAAATACAAAACCCTTAAAAATGTCGCACAGCCAGAAATAATGAATAGTAATTTTCGTACTTATAGGGTTTTTTTTTGAATAAGGCGACAGAAATGTGTGAATAACAATTTGGGGGTTAAGCACTGGGATGACAAATGACAACTCGCCATATAAAACAAATATATTGTCTAGTGTAGATATCTATCTACTAGGCCAAATATCACTCTGAGCTGATGATGATGAAATTATTTAAAAGATATTCGTTAATACCATTTTTCTAAATACCATCTAGTCATCTAGCGGATGATACGTATAATTACAGTATTGGTATTACAGTATTACTGCTACTTTGTTTATTAATTTTTCTGTCACCATCAAGTATGGGTAAACTATTATTATTGACGATTAAATTCTTCAACTTTTCCAAAACAAACATTTAAAAATTTCGAAAACTATTTTAAATAATAATTTTAAAATACGTAGACAGACAGACTGACAGAAAAAATTAAGATTTTCAAAATAATGAAAGAATCAAAAATAAGATTTTGAAATAAAATCAGAAAATAATAAAAGGTATTTGCGCGTTGATTTTTAATCAAATTTTGCACTTGCGTACAACTTTAACATGACTGGTAACAACATATGAATTTTAACAAGAATCAGGTAATGTCTTATAAAGTTTCACTTAAAAATGGGTCAAAACATTGGGGTTAATATGGTCAATATTTATTTAAATGTGATTTGTTTTTTTCATCCTCTCTTGGGAGGATAGGGCTTTCACTTGGCATCTCCATCTAACTATGTTTGGCGCTTCTGTTTTTGCATCTTACCAAGTAAGGCTTTGGGCTTCTTTCTGATGGTACAGCCTATCCATCTAAACTTTCTTCGTTTTATTTGCGCCAGTATGAGTTCTTCGTCCATTAGTTTGCAGAAACCTGTGTTGCTGATGGTGTTGGATTCTGATTCTACACATGATTAACAATTCTTTGGCACTAGATGATGGAAGTCTGTAACATCTGTGTTCGATGGTGTGGTGTTGGATATTAACGAGGTATTCACTTCCATATGTCAAGGTTGACTTTACACATGTGTTGAATATTGTGAATTTAGTTCATCTGGAAATTCGTGAGTTACTCAATACTGATTGTAATCATTCGAATACTGACTCGTCTTGTTGAGCATGTTGTTTGCGTCTGTGTTTACGACATCATCTTTCTCATTGTACTATCTAGATAACAGAAGCTATATACATATTCAACTGGCTGGCCTTGTAGAGTGATGTACTCTGTGCTGACATTGTTTATTCCCATAGCAATGGTTTTTTTCATATTTATTTTAAGTTAAACACTGCGTCCAACTTTGTAGTTAAAGACGGATTTAAAATTAAATGTTGGTTCAGGTTAAATATATAGCATTTGTCCAGATTTATTTATTTGTTAAAAGTTTTCAAAGAATTAAGACTCAATAAGTAACTGACACAAACCAGTTTGCGATTATGATTTTTATTTATTAAAATTGATTCTTAAGATTACCATCAAAAAATGCTTTGTGGAGTTTATCAAAAACATCATATAAAAGGATCCATTATATAGAGCCCAATAAAAAATCATCTACATTGGAATCTAAAAGAAGAACAGTATCAAAAATTTATTCAAAAGTGTCCGGTATTGTTGTTATTTTTTTCCTTTTGTGAATTTTGGCGGTCGCATTTTTTTATTATTTTGTCTACGTGTTTCTTATCCGCGACTACAAAAGTCCAGAAGGAAATATATACATAATAATCTTTTATATATTTTGGTTTTGTTGTTTTGGGTAAACTTTATGGTAATAAGATTTTTGCACCATAATAGGCAGGAGAAATGTTCCTTTGGTCATGCGTCATGAAACTGCCAAGACGTGCAATTGCAAAAAATAAAATGCAAAATAAAAGACTTTGTGGTGAATATAATGATATTCGGTATTCTATCGCGGCTTTGAATTTTATGGATAAAAAATATAAATATTTATATAAAAAGTTTTCTTTTTTTTTGGTAAAGATTTCAATGAATGCTTTTATCAGAATTGAAAGAGAGTTTTAAAAATGCGTTTGTAAACTTTTCCTTATTTCATTTTTTGACCTTTGGGTTTTAGAATTTTGGCGGTATTTTTTGAAAATCTCTTGAATTATTTTAGCATAATAAATATTTAAATTTTACATTATCTATATTTTTTAAATTACAATTCATATTTAAAAAAAAACGATGAATTATGGGTAATTCCTAATGAGTCTTTTATAATAATGTTTATTTAATTGTACAAGGACAATTAAATTTGTAATTTTGGGACAACAAAGGACATTCATTTAACCTATAGCTCGTCAAACTATACTAATTTTTTAATGAACTAAATTAAACATTGCCACTTTATACCTTAATTCGAATTATTGATAATCTATAAGATAATTTTTGGATTTTAGAAGAAATACCCAACAAAAATTCAATTGTAATTTTTTTTTATGAATTAACGATTTTTCATCGTTAGATGAAAAATGGATATACTTTTAATGTTGCTTTGTAAGGAAAAATTCAACTATAAATTCATATTTATGAAATATCTAATGGATATATTTAAGAGTCGTAAAGGTTATTTGGAAAATAATAATGAAAATAGAAAACAGAGGCAGCAAAAACGATATTTAATATATAGTACAATATATTTTTATGTAATATGTAAATTTACTATACAGAATTTTATTAAAATTTAACTATATTGGAATATTTAATGATTTCATTTTTAAACTATATAAGTAATAAAAATAAAAATTAAATTATAATGTTATAAGTAGTTTACGGTAAGTATATAAAGGCAGAAAGTAAATGAAAAGAACTAATTTTCAATAATTGGTAAAGAAAATAGTACGTGCCATTTTTTTATGAAAAAAAAACGTTGAAAATGTGCAAAAAAAGATTATTAGGTCAAATTAAATATATTTCATGATACAATTTTATTACTAACATTATTATATTATATTAAATTTAATCATTAATTTTATTAACTAACTTTTAGAATGTTTTTTATTTAATAGAATTGTCTTTAATGATTTTCAATTGGTCAGTTAGTTTGTTTCTAATCTTGATTTGCAATTTCTAATTATTTTACAGTACAATTCTGGTAATTTTTTTTTTTTAATCTTCACATTTAATTTTCTTTTTGTAAACTAAATTATAGTTTTAACACATAAATGGCCAACTTCTTTAATTTATCATTGCTAGGAAACCCCAATCCTTAGTCAAATTCTATAATTTTATTACATTATTTCTACTTACCCATTATCAATTACTTCAATAAACCAACAATTTTGGCTAAACTTAAAAATTCTTCAATAAAATTATAAATATAGTATTATTTATATAAATTTAAGTTACCATTTTGATATTTTTAAATTCAAATTTTGCGCGCTTAATTATAATGTCAATTTTCGCAGCAATTTTTTTCTTTCATTTAATTTAGTTACGCTCATTTTATTAGTTACAATTTAATTGCTGGTGTGAAAACACGTTTTGGTATTTAGTTTTGGAAAAAAAATAATTAAAATAATAAAAATTTAATTTTAAACTTTATAAAACGTTAATAAATTATTAAAATAAGTGTTTTTAAATAATTTGCAATTATAAAAATTATATAAAATCTTATATTTTCTTAGTATTTTGAAGATTTTCTTATTTAATGTTAAATTAAAATTTAAAAGTAAATGTAATGTTAAATTAATAATTAATATTTAAATATTGAAAATATAATTATAAATATGAAAGTGAAAAATAAAAGTGTTTTTTTTTAGTGCGATTTTTATTATTAGTTTCAAGACTTTTTTTTTATATAGTCAGCCATTTTGAAGATGTTTTTTTATCATACATCAGGTAAACTATTTCCATTAAATATTTTATAATTGTTATAATTTTCACAGGTTTTCTTGAGATTTCCTAATATTTTGAATTTATTGTTATATTTATTCAAAATTTTTGTTTTGTTTCAATTATTTTCACTTTCAAATTTGTTAGTGTCACAATCACAAACTCCATATTTTCAATATTTTATCATTAAATTTTATATTTGATCGTAATTTGATCTTATATATAAACTTTAATTTTTTATAAATAAAATCGTGCTCTTAGTTAATAATTTTAAATCGAATTTTTGCTTTTGAATTGATTTTTCAGAATTTTGTTTGCTAGAATTTAATATTTCAATTGTATATTGAAGTAGAAATATTAAATTAACTTAAATTATAGCAATTACATTTTTATTTCTTTCAATGTTTCAATATACAACTTGAAACTATACATTGAACTTGAATCTTTTAAAAAATTAACTTGATATTTTCTTCATATAGTTTTCTTCATAAGAAATCAGTTAAAGGGTGTCTAAGAAATTGCAAATATATAAAACCATACTTAATATATGCATATACAATAAATTTAGCTAACCCTCTTTTATTTTACTATAAAATCAAATTAAAACTTAATATACCAACCCAAAGAATATTTTAGTTATATTGATCAATTAATAATAAGGATAATCTGGGTTATGTCCATAAAATTTCTTAAGAATAACCACAATTTAGAGAAGATACAAAATATCATATATAAAGCCCTCCGCAAAGCGATTATAATAATTTATCAAAAATTAACTCATCATAATAAAATTTTTAGATAATATAAAGTCAAAATAAATATTTATCGATAAAACAATTTAACAATATTATTATTATTATTATATCCTCTTAAAATTTATGATAATTTGGATATATCATAATTTAATTTTTAAAGGATAACCCAGCAAAGTAAGCATAAATGAGAAGATTTGTTTTAATTTAACATTTTCAACTTAATTTTTAGTTATAAATCGTTTTTAAGTAAAATAGTTTATATAAGTTAATAATTATATTTTTTATTGATTATATTTGTTGAAATGTACGAGACCAAAATTCTGATATTTGGTTTAAAGTTTAAAGGATAAATAATAATTTCTACTTTAAAATTTGTGTTGGTTGATTTGTTTATGAGCAATACTCCATACACATACCACTGCAAAGTGAGTCCGTTGTACCCTACAGTCGGCCGGCTTTAATTACCCACGTCTTTAAAGTTTTCTAGGAAAAAAATATCAATTTTTTAAAATCTTTTATGTTATACCGATGGACAATGACATAACAAATGTTCCCTTGTCTCCTCCTCCTACATACACCCATACGACACGTGGTGGATGTAGTAAGATCTAATCTACTTACATGTCACCTAAACATCGCATGTCTCGATGGCTGTTGTTTATTTTTAAAATTATTTTAGACTTCTTATTTTAGCTTTTAATTATGACCGAATAAATTATTGAACTGTATCGGTGGGTAGCGAAACAGCTGATCCGTTTAATTGCAAAAAAAAAAAATATTATTAATTTTACCAGTTTCCGTTGCAAGTGGTGATAGATCATGAGAAGCTTAAGATCGTAGATGTAATTACGACATATTTATAATATTCTATGAAATAATTACAATTTTTGACTGTTAACTTCTACGTTGCGCCGGTCCTGTTGAAATTCTATTAAATACTTTCCATAGCGCATCCTCAGGCAATTATTACAATATACAGAATTGAATTTACAACTTCCTCTGATTTTCTTCATCTAGTCAGGTCCAACCAAAAATTATAAGTTGGTAGATGTTCTTGTTTGAAGGCTATTACTTTACTATAACTTTTTTCTAATTTATAATATATTGGCACTCGTCCTAACTTTTTAGCATCATATTAATTATTTAAATTCCAATTATTGCGTAAATGATATAATTAATAAAATAAAGGATTCTTAAACCAAAACTATAATTATATACAAAATATTAAATATTCACTCCATCCTTTTAACCAATTTTATACAAATATTGATAGATGAACTAAACAAAAGTCATCCCCAAAACTATCCTATATTAATACATATGTGTATAAATATAAATTATGAATATATTTTTGTCCTTAATAATCCCCCACATTTAATAAAACATACTCATTGTCCCTTACGGCATCAAATACCATAAAGTAATCAAAAGTCAACATTCCATTATAGAAAAAATACTATACAATATTATATTTTACATATGAATATATCAACTAAATATATATATAGACACCATAATATATTATAAATATGAAATTTTAATAGGGCAATATTCGCATTATCATTGAAAAAAAAAAATTATAAAAAAAATAATAATCATATCAACCCCTAGCATCATCCCCTCAAAACGAATCCCTAAAGCTTTCACTTGGCTAGCTATATAAATGGTATATAACTTTAATGTCATGCATAATTTTTTGTATATATATACCTAAATTTTGTAGTTTTAATAATAATATCTATGATGGAATGTGTACAAGCTACAAGGACAACATTATTCCCAAAAGGATTAAATATATATGTACATATATGAGAAAAATTGTTCTACTTTATACTCTATAAACATGAGAGACATTGGGTCTATTTTTTTTTTCATATACAAAACTTTGTTCTGATGGTATGTCATATAGTTTTATGTGGTGTGCAATTTTATTTAAGTTGCTGATGCACAAAAAAAAACAAAAACAAAAATATATACATAACCGAATGACATCAATTTTATATGTTCTTATTTTCTTTATAAAAAAAAATTCTAATAATAATTTCTTGGTTGTATATGATAAGTGCATTAGATCGTATTACGAAGTATAAAAAGGTCCTGTAAAAAAAATCTTTAATATTGGCCACATATAAATAATGTCATCGACATGCAATTTTTACAAGACAAGAAACTATTTTTTTTATATATGTAATAATGACTTGTAAAAGAAATGAATATACCAAAATATAAGTAAAGTGAAGAAGAAATTATTGAACTATATACTATAGAATTGAATGGATGGAAAACAGACTAAGGATGTGAAAAATATTCTTATAGAATTTTAATGAGAAAACAAAAATAAATATAAATAAATAAACGTTTTATCTAAATGTATGTATATAAATAAGTTAAGGAAAATTTATAAGGTGAATTTTTTATAGATAAATTTTGAACGTTGAATGTTTTGACAAGAATTTGATGATTTTTTTTAATATAATAAAAAATTATAAATTTAATTAAAAAATCGGATGTGAACAACACTGAACTTTCTGAAATTCAAATATTTATATAATTCATATATTAATTTTTATTGAAGATATATCGATAAGTAATTAAAAAATCGTATATATATTTCCTATTTCGCACTCATGTAATCCTTTTCCATTTGGAAGAACTGTTTTCTTTCAATAGGGGTCTTGAAAATTGAGATATATTCTTAAGTTTGGGCTAGATAGTTTCGATCGGTTCAGTTTCGATTCGTTCAGTAAAGTTCAAATTTGACGTCTTCATATATCTTGTATGGGAAATCGATTGAGTAGACACATAGGTCGAATCGAATAGAATTGAACCGAAAGAATTTTGCGAATCCAAATTGAAGGAAATCTCAAGAGGAATGCAATTTGATAGTTTCAAAAAATAATGATACATTTGTGATTTTATCGGTTGCAATCGATAACTATGTGCTCAGTTTACTTAACCAGTCGAATCGAATCGAAACTGAACAGACCTGATAGAAACTATGTAGCCTAGCCTTTAAAAGAAAAGGTTTGGACGCATTCCGTTTAGACAAGTATAATATTAATATAGTAAAAAGATGGGACTCCCAAAGTATTGATGTACTTTAACGTCGTAACATAATGCAACATATGAAAGCATTATTTAACGGCGGTTGACTGACGCATTTGAGGTTTTTTAACCGAATGTTAGTATTAGTTAACAAATCTGTGTTTATCAGAGTTAATTGATTAAATAGAAACCAAAATATTTATGATATATACAGCCACAGAATAACACAGGAATAATGACCATCTTCTGCATACTACAAACTTCTATTACAATCTAAACATCAAAGAATTGTAAAAATGTATCAAGAGACCTCACAAAATGAAAACTCGCATAAAATTAGGAGGAGGTATGGTAAAAATTTATCTAATAAAAATATTTCGCTTTCTTTCGGAATTCGGAAAGTAAATATATTAAAAAGGCACGTAAATTTTGTTACGATTTAATTGAGTTTTATGCATTTTTTGTACATGTTTATTAAGGTAAACTTTAAAAATATTATATAAAGAATCTTTGGAAAAACTGTTTGAAAGTCGTGGCAAGTCAGCTCAGTCAATTTCTATTTCTATATACTACATAAAAATAAAATAAAATTATTATAGGAAATCAAAATAAATATAATGTTGTGATAAAATATCGTGGCATCGGAAAAAGTTATTAATATTAAAAAATTGAAAAATAAAAATCTTATATTTTCCATTGATGTATGAAATTATCTACCCTTTTTTGATCAAAGCTTTATGTTTCTTGCTTATTTTTACAAAATTTTCCATTTCCATTCTATAGTTCTTTTATCGGATGTATTTATTGATAGTGTATGTAGTTGTATAGTAGATTATCATATTTTTATGTAAATTCGAAAATATTTACATTTTATCCATAAGTATAAATTTCAATATGTTTTTTTGTTTGTTTGTTGTTATTCGTTTGACGATAATTTATATGCAAATTTGTCTAGGGTTAAATAAATAATTTTAGGCTATAGCTATAGAGATACGTTTATGAAGTTTACTTAAACTTTATTTGTCACAATTATTATTGATTAGGTATTGTCACGCCCCTATAATTAGAATTAAATATTTGCATTTTAACAATATTAATTAACTATTTTTAGATTTTTATTGATTTTATTTATTTTGAAGCGATAATTTAATTATAGTTTTCTTTTTATATAAACTATAAAGTATTTAACATTGATAGTTTTGTGCAATCTATGCTCTAGAGATTAATGGTGTCCAACATTTTATAGCAATTGGACCAAATATTATATATATAACTGGGCCGGGCAAGAATATGAAAAATACATTTATAGTTTAAGATTATTATTAAAAAAACTATGTACATTTAATGAGAGACTTGCAGTTGCATATCTCCAACAATTTTCTGTAACCGAGTTGAAAAGATGACATACCAATTTCCAATATGCAACGAAGATGATCGTCATTTATTCTATTTTGGATTTAGGATTTGTTTAATTTTATTCAAGAAAATATCTCCTCATATATCTGCAAAATGATCTCTGATATTTGGTAAATCAATGACTGACAAAGCTTAATAAAATTCAAGTAATTTTCATTTACATTCTTGAAACCTATTTTTGCAAATGTGAGGCTGACTCTAGTTATTAAGAATAAGAAGCATTGTGCTTCTATGCAGGAACGGAAAATGTTTATTTTAAATAAATTTTCGCGAAAATTAATCGGCAAGTCCGCCACTTTAACCAACCAACCAACCAACCTGAATTAAAGAAATAAAGCTTGTTTTTTGAAAAATATAAACTTTTTTTTAGTTCAGCACAACATTCAAAATGAACAAATTGATTTTTGAAAAAAAAAATCAGCATATTTTCAAAGGTTATAATTTGACATAACTCCAATAAATATAATTTAAAATTTGTAGAAAAAATAATAAAAATAAATAAGTTAATCTTCATTTATTAGGAGATTTAAATAATTCAGAGATGAAAAATGGAATGAGGTCATACTACTAAAGTAAAAAAGCACGATAGCAAAACAAAAGAAAATTACAAAAGAAAATTACAAAAAAAAAAATAGCTTTGATATTTAGTGTAGTTATCGACATTATACATAATGTAAAACTTGTAATGATAACGAATTTTATGTCGACATTTAATTACTGCGGATTTTATGCTTTATTTTATGAAGGCATAATAAATGAGATTGCAACAACCCAAGGTAAAATAAAATGAAGTATATAAGAAATCCTGTAAATTAACAATAATAGTTTATAAAATTTTTTTTAGTGATTCTAAATTATTAATAATTTTTTATCAATTTTTCATTAATAAAGCAATTATTATACAATGACCTACTGTAAAATTACATCTTTCTGGACATTACATTGAACCACTCTACACAATTTATATTTTACATAAAAATTCATATCTTCAACAAAATTTAAACCAATTATTAGAAAAATATTCTTCTATATAAATGTCAATTTATTGATTCATTAGGGTAAGATTGAAAGCATTTTCTTTTGAAAAAAAAACTTTATTAATATTACTTTAATTTCTTATATCATTTTTCATATTTTATAAATGATTGCGTATATAAAAATCTATTAAATATTTTCTACATTTATTTTCTTTCCTTAAAATTCCCAACACATAATGAAAAACCCACTTTGGGATCAATTTATTTTTCCCAATACACACAACAACAAAAAAAAAGAAAACTTTTTTCCTTTATAGACTTCATTGATTAACCATCGATCGATTATTATTCAGTCGTTCATTATCCATGCCGCATTGTTACCACCATCATAGGAAAATGAAAATGAAAAACTTCAATCTTCTCTATACATTATTGAAAAACTGAAAAATAGTTGATGATGAAGAAGAGTTTTTTTTTTCATAAATATATAAGGAAACTTTACCATTGTGAAATATCATGATATATATATATATATATTTATTAAAAACAATTTTTTTTTGCTCTGCCTCATATAATATTGAAAAGGGCTTTTAAAAAAACTTTCAAGTAATTTTGTACTATAAAAAGTAGGTCGCCACTGTTTGTGTGGTTACCATCATCCCCCAATTATATTATCCGTTGAATTCCTAAAGGCATTACCACAATCATAGCGATTTTTTTTAAACAATTCATTTTACCATCCCCTCCTCCACTTAAAGATAGAAAATCTTTTTAAATAATGTATAATATTTGTGAAGAAAAATTAAAAAAAAAAAAAAAAAAACAATTCTGTTTTACGTCCCAGAAAATCATAAAATGTTTTTGATTTTCCAATTTCTTCTTCGTATATATATATTTTTTTTGTTCCCAGGTTGGATGATGAAAACTAAATACTATTATATACTTCTTGTTAATTCAGTATAGTAGCGACCTAAAATGACGATAATTGTATAGACAGACCATTTTGATTATATGGGATTTGTATATTTTGTATATAATATTATTTCAATGTACCAGATAACGACAATTGAAAACTTTTCAACAAATTGGTTTAATTTTATACTATAATCTCTTCAACGCTTTGGCAATACCTTTTTTTTCTGTTAAATATAATTTTTGATTCGATATCGTTAACATTTTATCGACAATGTGATTTTCGTTGTTGTCGCGAGCTGGTTTTTTACTAATTTTATATTTTTTTTTTGGTATTTTATATTTTATTGAAACGTGATAAAAGCTATGTTATTAAAAAAAATTTATAATATATAAAATTATAGAGACAGAATGATACAGAGAGAGGGAGACAAAAAAAAAGTAGATTATTATCATTGCATATTTAAATAAACATAAAAGTGTTTTTTTTTGGACGGGAACGGACTGAAGGATAATTGTTAAAGGACAGTCAGTATAATTTATAATGATTTTCTGTAGTTAGTTTAATTTAGTTTTATCTATTATAGTATAAAATATTAATTTACGCATCCTTCAATATAAATTTTGTTCAATTTAAAAAGCATAAATTTGAATTTGATGTATCAAATTTTTCGTAGTTTCTGTAATAAATTTGAATTCTCTACTTGAAATGCAGATTTGGTAAATCTTGAATAAATGACAATTTAAATGGAACACTTATACAAGTTAGTTTTTATATGAGGAAGGATTATTATCAATTGTAGGTGTCCGGATTCTGGATGTCCATGCTTGTGCCATCTTAAAGTTCAATAATTTTGTAATAATAATTATTATACTCGTAGTTTGCTAACAAAAATTTAGCTTTATAGATATATTTTGTTTGTTTTTGAATGCGATAAACAATTTTAATAGTGTATATATTTTTTTTATTAATTTATTCAAATCATCAATTTAAGATCGAATACATTGTTATCAAATCAAAATTAATGACTTATTTAGGAAATTTTATATATAAAGTTGAAGATTTAGTTTGAAATCATTTAAATGTAAAGTTATAGTTCCATAAAACCAAAAATTATTTTCATTTCATATAAAATTTTAAGTCTTTTAAAGTATTTAAAGTATGTCCAAAAGAATAATCTCGAAAATGTTTAATAAAGGATAATGGATACATTTTGTATATAGTCCAAAACTTTACAAACAATTTTATTATTTTTCTTGATATTCAGCACAGTATAGTCATTTGTTGGCAATATTCTGTTTGTTAACATTGACTTTTGCTGCTTATGGATTGTCTATAGCTGGTGACAATTTATTTCAATGTTAAATATACAAAATTTGATCGAGCATTGTACAGAAGGTGCAAAAATTAATTAAAAAAAATTATTATTTGTATAAATTTACCATATAATAAGAAGATTATAGGAATTCCTGTAGCGAATTTTCTATTTATAATTTAGTTTTTAAATATTTTAAATACCTTCATCCAACTCTGTTCATATATTAATTTTTTTTATATACTGAACAATTTGTTTATGTGTTTATACATTCATGAATATTAAAAAATCCGATTTGCATTTGATAATTTTGCAAAATCTGATCCTGAAAAATTCCAATTAGTTTTAAATAGCAATAATTTTATATTATCAATTTTTTTTTTTTAACTATTTTAATTTTCTTTTTTCCTCTTTTGCATACAAATATCGATAATAACGTTTTGATAAAAATCGAAAAACTTGTACAGTTCAATGTTTCCGTTTTTATATATGCAATTTTTCAATAATGAATATAGGCTTTTGTATAGGCGAATGGATTACAATATTCTGAATGGAAAAAAAAAATTGAATATTAAAAAAGTTGGTGAGGAGATAGTTTGTAGAGGAGATGATCAGATTATAAAAATTAATATCAATAAATTGTATCCAATGTAAGGTAATAGTAGTTTTAATTAAGTTACATTCATTCTAAGTTACTATCACTTGAACAAAGTTTATTACCTTAATTTTTAATATTTAATTTTCATAAAGGATAAAATTAATTTTTAACAGACAAGGTGATTATAAAAATGCTAACAGTTCATAATAATCAAATTATTTTCATCAATTTGTATTTTGACTTTAGAAAAACTTATTAATATTAATTTTGAAAAGTTATTAATTGAACACGAAAATTTTGAAAATTTCACCCAACTTTTAATGTTAATATAATTTTTTTTAATAAAATTTTTGTCTGTCTTAAAGTTTCAGTTTTCATGCAATTAATACTAAAACAATAAAATCTTTATAAAAATTGTTGAATGATTGTACCAAAATATAAAAATTATTTTTATCTATTATCTTCAAAATTTTGATGTTGAGGAAATGACGTTGCACGCATATAATAATAAAATTAAATTTGAATTCGCCGCAAAATTATTATAGAAAATGAGTTATCAAATTCCCCTCATTTTGGTTAGAGATAGAGATATTTATTTGTGATATTTGGCAGTTTCATATAGAAAAATTTATTTTAGATAAGTCTTGGAAGTTGCTAAAACGCTATTAGTGTAAAGCTGCTCATATTATATTATGTTCAATTCCATCCAATGTGAGTTGCACATGTCAGTATTAGTATTGTATATACATAAATTATACGTTGCATAAATTGGATTTTTCAATCCCTACTAGCCTATTTTAAGCACTATATAGAATTCAATAAACAATAAGGAACGGTTGCAAAAACTTAAATCGAAAATGAAAGAAACTATAAAATATATAATTAGATATTGTACAATCCGTCATATGTCATTAATCATCATAAAAATTGTTTCAATTCGACGACCTCGCGATTGTTTCGAGAAAATACATGACTTATGTCTGAAATATTGGTATCTTTGGATCAGGAAGCTAAGAATGAACGAGGGAAAAACTAAATACTTAGGTTGTCAAGGGATGATGTGAAAAGAAACCTAATGATAGGTGAAAACAATTTTGAAGAGGTATCTATTTTCACATACCTATGCAGAGTATTCGGAAATGTAGTATACAGAAGTGATGCTATTTGGTAACAGATGCTATTTCGCCAACAACATGCTAATTACAATCAAATCTCTACTAGTACAAACGAAATTGCTGATATTATATAACACAATTATATGCACGATTGTTACATATATGCTTGTAAAGTATGGACCCTGACAATAATTAATGAAAAGAACTTACGAACCGTCATGTAACAGAAGTATAGGAAAACAACGTCTAAATAGATAAAGAACATCGTGGATGAGCACAGAAAGATATCAATCTAAAATTAGTAAAAAGTTTCTCAAGATCGACCAACCTCGAGAAATATCGTGAAAGAAGCAAATCGTACGCAGAGCTCTAGTGAGAATAGAAGAAGAATCGCGCTAATCTTCACAAATTTGGCAAAAGTTTCATAATCAAAATTATGTTTTCTTACAATCCAGTAATTCCCATTTAAATGGAGACAAGTTCACAGGATTTAAAAATTTCTAAGGAACTCTCTGTTTAAGGTATTCGATTACTGCTAATGCAGTCTAATTCAGGCTGTACATTACTTATGAATTCTTCACTTAATCGCATATAGTAATAAAAATTAGAAACTTATAAACTTTTTAGTAAAATAAGAAAGGATTTTTCCTGCGGTTATTTGTATTTAATATAAGTTACCGAGTAATATTAGAAATCGTTCGATAACTGGATCAAATATTCAAAAGATGCTTAATATAAAAACAACAAAGTATCCATTATTCTATTTATATTATCATATGTATTCCAATTGAATTTGCTGTATAATTCCTACACAAAAATCATATCTCCCCACAAATATATTTAATATTATGCTGGAATGTATCTCAACATAATACAGTTTTGTAAATGTATCTATAATAATATCTATCTACTCTGTTCTCTCTCTTTTACCAATATTTTCGCATTTGAATTGGAAAGCACTATTGATAAAATACCATAGCTTTGCCATGCATTTTCATATTGTTTATTTCGCCGGCTGCTGTTTATATATACAGAATATACAGAAAATACAGTGCCATTTATTAAATGCTCCCCTTTTATAAAATATAAAAATTATTTTTATTTCAGTCACTTTTCGATTTTCAAACCGAATAGGTTCTGTAATAATTTTCGGTTTATTATAATCGCGGCGTGTAGAATTTATTTGTGTTTGTTTTATTTTTATTATTTTTTATATACATAATTTTCTTATTTAATTCTATACGATCGGTTTTATTTTTGTAGCTTAATAAAATCTATATAAAGTATAAAAAATATAATATAAAATTGAAGTTTTAAAAATATAATATAAAAATAATAAAAATAACGATATTACGAGACGTGAATTTTTGAAAAAAATTATAGAATATAAAAATGAAGGTACTGTAAAATATAACTAATACCACAGAGTGAAACCAGTGAAACCAGTGAAACTTTTACCCTCCAGTCTTAGTAGACAATTTGTCCATTATTTTAACGTGAAGCTTTTTCTAAAGGACTCTATTTTTTTCTTTTGGTTAAAGGACGACGATTTAAATTTACATAAAAAAAAAAAAAAAATATTTGGAATTTTGGAGTTTTTGTGAGATATTTGAAGTGTTCCATTATAATTTTTGCTATTATAAATTTATTTATTGGTTGTATATATGTATTTGTGTTTAAAACTTTAATTTTTGTTACTATTTTTCCTTATTTTAAAAAATTACATTTTGACACAAAAGCCACCCTTTTTCGTTGTAACCGTGAAAAAGGGCAGCAACAGAAAAAAAAGAAAGAAAATAACATAACAAGAAATATCCAAGAAAATCAAGGGAAAAAGAAACTTTTTCTATTTGTTTTTGTTTATTTTTTATTGTTTTGTCTTGCCTGATGTTGTTTTTGTGAACAACCCTTGTTGAGTAAAAACACTTTTCCACTCCTCACAAATGCGAAAAATTTCCTATTGTTTTGGTTTTGTTTTCGTCCATTTCATTAGTGTCGTCATATGATGAAATTATTGTATATATAAAGGAATTTGAAAAATAAATAAAATAAAATTAAAGGATATTTTTTTTTGTTGTTTTTATTTTGCAGAAATAAAGAAAAATAATTTTTGTTGTTGTATATTTGTTTAATAAAATTGTGTGTCCTTTTGTGTTTTGTTTTAACCCTTTTGGTATTTTATAAGATGACCACAATTGTAAAAATTTGAAATTCTAAGTTTTCTTGGTGTGTTTTTCTTTTAGAGATTTTTTTTTTATTTATTTTTGATTGTATAGTGCGGTAATTTTTACATTATTTTTCCGCATTAAAATAAAAGAAAAAAAGTTAAATTTTAAATTTTTTGTTAGGGAAGTTAATTTTTCCCTATTGAAAAATGTGCGGATAACATCGAAAAAAAAAGTAAATTTGTTAAATTGTTATATTTGGCAATTTAACCATATTGAATACAATTTAATTACAAAAAGTTGGTGACATCTGGGATAATAAAGGATTTATAAAAGGCAATATTTTTTTTTTTAATTTGGTGGACAATCATTTGTAAGTATATATATACAAAATTAATGTTAATGAAGAATTTCATCATTTTTTTACATATTTATTATAAAATGTTAATTTAATTTGACCGGTTTAACATTATTCAATTATTTACAATAAATAAAAATATAATTAATGAAAATTTTTGGAATTGGTAAAATTAATAAACTATATTATAAAAACATATGTATGTATCGATTAAATACTATTTTCCCGGGGGGTCTTATACAAAGGTTTAAATTGCAAGTTTAAGCTTAATTGTAATTTTAAATTTAAAACCCACATCTTAAGTTCATTTGGATTCTCAATGAAAATTTACCCTAACAATGTGAATAATAAAATTATGAATGAAAATGAATCATAAATTTATTATATGAATTTTATATTATATGAATTTTTTTTATTTAAATTTGCAGTGTTTTGAATATGAAAATATTTTATATTTTCTAACTTATTCCACATGTAGAATATGCTATTCTCAAATTTTGAAGATATTCATCTTCCGGTTAAGTTAAACCACATTTGCACTAAAACTTGAAACTTCATCTTGACCTGAACTTTATAACTGTGTCTAAGGGTTAAGCTCGCATTCTGAATCTGAACATTTATGTCAGGATGAATTTTTCACATTTTGATTAAGTTGAAAATGATGTTATTCAGAAATTATAAAAAATAATATTTTTTTTTGCATCACCGATTAAAAATTGTAAAATTATAATAATTTCGAAAAATATTAACAAATATTTATTGTTAATTTATATTGTAAAATTCTAATTCAAATTTTAAGTAAGTTAATGATTTTATATAAAAATATAATAATAATCCATTTAGTCCTAGAAATTAATCCCAGACTTGGTCCAAAATAAATTCCCAATACATAAACATTAAAAACTGACCTTTCAAAATTTATAAAGCCAACTTTTATATTCATATTAATTTGTATAATGCTATAAATTTAATACAACTAATAAAATAATTGATGGGTAAATTCTTTAAGTTTCGTAAACTTCCTTAGAAACGCTCTGGATGATAGTGAAGATGAAGATTCTAGAACACTACAAGAGAAACATGTTAAGACAATCATAAATTACTAAAAGTTTGTAGATCGGGATCGGAATATTAATTAATATATCAAGAAACATTTTAGTTTCTTAAATTTCAAAATTTTTAATTAAAATAAGTAAAATTTTATTTTGTAATTTATCAAAATCAATGCATTGCATATGAATTAGTAAGGAACTTCGTCAACTGTCATTGTTCAGTAGTAAATAGTAGTGAATTTGATGATGGGATCCATAGTTATGCCAATAGGGCTAACCAAATTCCAAATCTCCGATTAATTAATATTTGACACGAATTCGTTTAACAAAATTAAATTTGTTGAATTAAAGTATTTTTATTAATCTCTTTCGGCATTAATATTCAAGGACATTTTATTAAATCTGAAAAAGGAAAAAAAAAAATCAATCCTTTACAAATTTAAATCATTATAATTACTAAACTTACAATTTTGTAATGAATCTCATTCTCAACCTCAATAATCTTAATTTCTCAACTTAATTAATTTAACATTCACTTTGAAAATAAATTGAAATTAATACTAAAATAAACTCCTTTAAAAACTATAATTTATAAACTAAAGTTAAAATTTGCAAAAGCCATAAATAAACATTCTGCCTGCCTTATTTATACAAAAAAAAACCTAAATAGAGGCAAACTTTATAATATAAAATAAACTTTTAGATTTAAAATAAGGAGAAGAGTTTATACTTTGTAGAACTTCTGCAACATATTTTACTTAATTTTGAATTTATTTAACATCAATTTTTTTTTTGGTTGTTACGAAAATGTTATCTCTAATTTCGTTTTTTTTTGTTTTTTGTGTTTACTTAAATTTTTTATCTAAAAATAAAACTTATTAGACGAATTTATTAGGCAAAGAGCTATAGCAATGGATTTACTTTGAATAGACAGACTTTTCTGAAGTCTTTTAATAGCAAATTAAAGTTCTGATAACGATTTGTATTTAAATCTTGGCTTTCAAAAGAAGTTAAATGTATTTTAAAGGATTTTAATTGCATAAAATGGTATGAAACTTTAGTACGATTTTAAATATATTTAAAAGATTCACATCCTGCCAGAGCACAAATAAGATTCCTAGTAAATGGGAGAGTAGGATAACCTTATGTATAGTCGATAGAGTTCATATATGGAATGTAGATCACCATATAACTTCAATACATAACAGCATAGGTTTACTTTACTTTAAAAAGCCTATGTCTAAGTCATTTTCTTGATAATTTCTGAAATTCGTTGATAGCTCTCCGACTATATAGCTACATATAATAATTACCTTTTGAGTTAAAATTTTGTAAAATTAATTTTGTTATTTTATTTATTTAAGTAAAGTAGTTCTATAAATGTTTATTATTTACAAAGTGGTTTATATATACCTCGCCGTAATATATATTTGTAATTAAATTTGTTCTTCTTTAATTCAGTATAAATTTTAATGTAAATAATTACGAAAAATTATAGACATATTTATTTTCTGTAATAATCAACTAAAAATTAAATTAAAAATTATCTTAATTTTAATTTGTATAATAATTTTTTTGTTGAAAATATAATTAAAATTTTTCGGATTATTCTTATAGAAGAAATAAAATAAAATAAATTACAATTTTCGTAGAGTAATTCATCTTGTATTTTAATATCATTTATTTTAATATTAGAATTTCTAATATTAAATTATGATACAATAATGATTTTGGAGTTAATTATAAAAGTTAAAAGGAAATTATAATTAGTAATAATATAATAATTTTGTTTGCAAAGAATTAAAGTTAAATTGAAAATAAAATAATTTAATAAATTTAGAATATTTGTAGATAATTAAAATTGATTTAATCTATTTACCGTGAAAATTTAATTAGCTATAATTATCTTAAATTAGAAAATATTATTAACTTATTTCTGTGTATTATCATCAACATTTAAATGATTTGAATGACTTTCCTTTATTAGAAAGTTAACTTATTGATCTTGAAATAAGAATTTAATATTAAAGTATAATTTTCTTCACAAAGTTTTGGTGAATTATTTTAACACATCTTTGAGTACTACAAAGGCCATAGAAGAAAAACAATTTCATGGTTATTTAAAAAGTCCCATTGGAATATAAATAAATATTCACTAATTTTCATTTTATATCATATAAGTTCCACGAGCAAAAATATGATATATTTATTTATTACTATACTTACCGCCAAAGATACCAGCCAGCCTAGTGTCTTGGCCTTGGTGTCTTTAGATTCTATCTATCTCCATAGTATAGTCTAAACTTTTTCTTCATTAAGACACAAGCGTAACGTCAGCCCAAAATCAAAAATATCAAAAAATTTTAAAACTTAATAAAGTTTAATTAAAATTTAATAATAGTTTGCTTCCCACTTTAGAACGTATATAGTCAAAAGTGAACAGATATTTAACAATATTTTGACTCCTGTATTGATATTTTCCAGCGCTGGCGGTTAATATCAAACATTTTTCAATCTCGGCGTTAGTTTTTCTTAGTGAGCTTTATTTGTTTTGAATGTATTGGACAGTTTTCAAAGCCAGCGGTTTCGTTTTACGCTCACATTACGTTTGGGCCTTTAATTTGAAAATATTTTTAATTCATATTTTGATTATAATTCATTTTTTAGAACCAATAATTAGTCAATTTCTATTAAATTAGTTAAAGAATTGACTGGCCATTATATAGTTGACCTATACGGAAAGTTTTCTGGGTGAGTTTTTATTAAATATTTTATAAATAGCACGCCTTCCATCTGCATATTTATTATATTTAAATATATAGAAAAACTCATTTCTAAAACGGAATTTGAAAATAGTAAACGTATTTTAAACCAGTATTCCACTAGTTTCTATACAATTTGAAACATTTTAGTTAAATCTTTATGATTTCCAATTTATCGGAACAACTTTATTTTGTTAAATTCTACTTGACATCTTATTTAATCCTTAATAATGTTAAGTTAACAAAAAAATATGTTGTGACCCAATTTTTACCCAATATACATATTTATACCCAATGCCCTTATTAATTAATTATTCTCCTCCACTTCAAACTCGTTTAATAAATAGTTAACATCACGAAAAGGTTTTTCCACGACAACATTATAATTAAAAAAAAAACTTACACCTTCGCGTTAGTTAATTCCCTTTTTGCTTTTCTTTTTAATCAACATTTTTCCGTAACAAGTAAATTCAATTTAAAAAATATTTCTAAAAATTCCATTTTCTTTTTCTTTTCTTATATATACATTTAACATTTACCTTTCAATATAACTGCAAAAATATACATAAAAAACTCCTTTTTTTCGCAAATTAATTGGATCTCATTAATTATCGATGGTGATACGTGCAAAAACAACGCGTTATACATGAATAATTTATTTTGCTGGCCGGAAATCTTCAAAAAAAAAATATCACATCTTTAAGATTTACATAAATCGTTATAATGTTTCTCCACTCAGCATAGCACAACTATTATAACTCAATATATAGATGTCCCCGGTACATATTATTCTAAGTCAAAATCACTACTTTTCAGGAGAACATAGTTGAAAATTAAAAATTGGTATTTATTAGAAAGATAATTTATTTGTGCATAGTTTCAAATTAAAATATTACATATATTAATTAACAAATTAATTCGTTATAATTAAAAACTAAATTAGAATAAATAAATTTAGTTACATTAGTATTGTAATTGTAACAACCTAACATATTTAAAACTGAATTCATTTTGTTCCAACTTGACTTAGAATATGGCAATTTTCATCAAATTCAGTTACAATACATCAATTTGACTTACAATATAAATATGATACCGTGCATCATTTCCAACTCAAGATAGAATACTTTTCTCATATTTCTAAATTTGGTTAAATGCTCTATGTTGTCAGAATTAAGTTTTTAGCGGTCTATACACACTAAAACCTGTTGTACAACTGCGTGTGTCAAACATATCTTTTTATCAATACACTTTGCCAACATGTTGTCAAACATCAATTAGTAATTAAAGTTCATAGCAAAATATCGGACGTGCTGCTGAGTGTCACAAACAAATCTGCCGTGAAAATTTAATTAGTTATAATTATCTTAAATTAGAAAATATTATTAACATATTTCTGTGTATTATCATTAACATTTGGTGGACAATATGTTTGAACGTCTATATGGGTCACTTTAAAGACATTGATCTATTGTAATTCAACTTCAATATTAAGATTGCAAGATGATTGCAAAATGAATATATTTGAGTTACAAAACTTACACATTAAATCAAATAATGCTTAGATGTTGGAACTTGACTTGTAATAGAATGGTAAACTTTAGAAATTATTACGTATATATAGAATATTTGGCGCTTTTCGGCCATGAGTTAGAATAGAAATAAAAGAGCTATATCTTTTCTCTTATAAGCCTGAAAGATAAATTTTGCTGAAATTTTGTGCCTTAGTATTGAATCACTCAAATAATGATAGACGCCAAGCATTATATAACTTGACTTGGTATAGTATGGACCTTGGACATCGATATTATGTTTAATATATTTTATGTATAACAAAACTGTATTTATACTGTTTCCACTACAAAAGATTTTTATATTTTACAATCTTTGAAATTAATTGAAAATAAGTAAAATAAAGTAAAACGCCAGTTAATTAACTGTTTCACGCCTCTGTATAAAATTTTATACTTAACGACGTTTTTTTTAAATATATTTATTACTCGAATTGCGATCAAGACGATTGATCGTTGTCACGATTGGCAACATGGCAACAGTAATAAATTTCACCATTTATTTTTTAAATTAAAAATTTCATGTCTTTAATTGATTCTAGTAAATTTTTCAATCATAAAAAATTATGTAGAAGTATTTCAATTTATATATCTATATTAATAAAATCAATTTTTGTTGTCAACGCTCTACACACAAGCTACACGCGCTTAAATATTTAAATTATTTCATATTTACCTCTCTATAAAACCAAAAAGAACTGTCAAATGATGACATTTTCTTGAAAATCCACACTCGATTAATGAGTGTATGGGCTATGGGGGATTTAACAAGTTTCTTAAATTCATGTTAGGGTTAGAAATTAAATTTTTTTTATTTCGTGGACATAATTATATCTGGAGTCTTGAGCGAATTATTAGCTTGTATAGAAAACATGTTTTTGAAGCACGTTCATTTATATATAAATGTCGCATTTAAATATGTTTAATTGTGCCCTCGCGAACAAATTTTAATATGCTGTAAATCCAAAAATAGCAAGAAAATTTATGTTTTTGAAAGCGTACATGATAAACATTTTATTTTTTTAAATTTTTCCGAAATGTTTTTATTTTTTTTGGAGATTCAATTTTTGTTTCATTGAAAGTGATAAATGGAAATTTTTGAGTTTGCTGCACTTTATACACGTTTTCATAGTGTAATTTTAGCGCAGCTCTAGGAAGAATATAAGATTCATAAATACGCAATGTTTTTTAAAGTCTTAAAACATTCGTTTTAGTACTTAGGATTTTTTCTGATGATGTTATTTGGCTTTCTATATTTGTGTTTATTTAATACATTAAAGCTATTTTGGTTTGAATATTCCGACTGAGTTGATCCCATTTTTTTATATATTGCGATTAATGGTGGAAACTTTGGCATCCGACGTAAGACAAACAAGCTAAATTTTTGTATTTTAGTGTTTTATGTCTGGAATGATGATGAAATTATTATATTTTGTTGATTTTTTTTTTATAATATTTTGTTCTCTAGAATTAACTGGAACGAAATATATTAATGGGATTATAGGTTAAGGAGAGACAAATATGTTATTTTTTTTTAACATGAGAAAATAAAAATGGTTAAAAATGATGTAAATTTTCAAATCAGTATGGATTAAATGTCTTTATTACAAATTTTAATATTTTTATTGCCGAATTTTGGTTGTTAAATTCTAAATTATTTTGAATAACATCGAATTCGCTAGAAATTTATTTCAAATTCACGCTGTAATATTATTTGTTATTTCAATTCCAATGCTGCTTATTTTATATTTAATTTAAATTTATACCTAACTCTTGTTTCATTGATAGCCAATATTACCTTCGTATAGCGTAGCTATAGTCTCTATCATAATATTCTGAAATCTTTAATCCTAACTAAAGACGAACTTAGTTGGTTGGTATGAAAGCATAAACGATTCCTAACGAATTTAGACCTAAAAGGCCTGTTGTATAACCAAGCCATTCCTTTGTTGGTAACACATCGACTAATCGAACTTTCATAATCAACCAGATCAGTTTTGCGGACCTCATATTACCAATACATGATATTAAATCATGTATTGAAGTAATATTTTAACTTTTAAGTATTTAAAACTTCTATTACTGAAACAATGGATAGTGATAAATGAGGTGTTCCAATGGTTCTGCTTCATCTTTACAATATCTACAATTTCAGACCATATGCTAATTCATTTTTCATGTTTCGCAGTAAAATTTTCCAGGTTACAGTACTCGTGGATCCACGGTTTCTAAGTTTCCCCTTCCGGAAATTATTATATTTAATAATTGTGAAACAGTGAAACAGTTTATTGATTTCATACACTTGTAGATATTATGACGTTGACGACAACCTGAACCTAGATATAACCTGTTGATTAATTATTATTTTTTCAAGCTTTACTATTCCTTTTTTAAATTATATATTTTACAATTCATTTACCATCAAGTACTCCCTTTAATTTAAATTAATAATAATAAATAAGTCTCCTCTAAAACCTGCCTGTTCTGTTCTAACCTCTAACAAACACCGCTTTCATTTCCCATCTCTCGTCTCTTCACCTATTTGCTGGACGACTATACCATCTCTATAAGAATCCACTCAGTAGTAATTTTGGTCCATCCGATTATCTTGTAACCATACTACATGACCAGCCCATTTTCATTTGAAAGATTATTCTTTATGTAATACATCCTCGAAACCTGTACTACGTCTAATTTCATTATTTTAAACTCTATGTCTTCTGCTGATATGTAACAATGACATCGCCATTGATTCCTGGTTAACTTGAATTTTTTCAAGTTATAAACTTCTATAATTTTCCAAAATTTTCTACAAAATATTTTATTTTCAACATTCTCTAGACTTTTACTGTCCCCACAGCTTTCTTTAATATCAACCAATAAAATGCTAATATTTATGTCTGTTCCGTTTTATCTTTGTGATTAATGTGATCTGACAAACTTTTATTTCACATTATTTCGTAAGTTTTACTTTAATTTTGTTCATTTTTGAGCTAATTTTTGAAAATTCCAGATCAATTTTTTATTTTTTGTTATTGGCGTGTGTTCCGATTGCAAGTAGCGTAAAACAGTTTTTCTCAAATATAAAAATAATATCTTTAAATGGAAATTTATATATTTTATTCGTGCCAGTCGTGAGTTGATTGCTTATTTTTATAATATTTACATATTTTTATTTCATATTTTATTTTATATTCATTTTATTATTAAAATATTTTTTGTTTTGTTACAGAAAATAAAAAATATTGAGATTTTTATCAAAAGAAATTTTCTATTTTTTTGAACATGATTGGTTTTTTTTTTTCTGAATAATAACTTTTTTATTTTATTGATTATTATTATTTATTTTTGATTTATAAAAGTTGCAGTGTAAATGCAATAATAATCAAAATATTATTGTAAAATGAATTCAAAGTAATATAATATTTTTTATTGATCAAAATTGATCTTAAGATCTTTAGAAGTTTTGAGAATGATTGGAGTACCACCAAAAACCATTTTTTTTTATCAAAAATAGTCGTGAGTTTACATTGTTAAGCTTTTTTTAAAGCTATTTTTAGATGGGTATGGAAAATTCATCGCTGCAAATTCATCGGAAGAAAGTTCATCGTTAGAAATGGTATAATTTTAAGTGTTGTGATGTCAACTTTTTTTTACTTTTTCGAGGATTGAGGAATGTCTATAATTATGATAAAAAATGTTATGATATATTTCTATAGTTTTATTTTTCTCTCCATCACAATATACTTCAAATTGTATCATAATTACTTTTAAAATTAGTATGTATATTGAGTTTCATACTATTTGAAGAACTTTATTTTCTGTAAATTAAATCACGGATGAAATTTCCTGAGATGAATTTTCCGTAAACCATTTTTAAATTATACAATTATAACAAAAGAATATTACTTATTATTTATAAAATATGATGTAGGAAGTTCAAGTATCCTAATTGGATAAAAAGTTTTTGATCTATTAGAATTGGTAATTTATATTTCTTTGTTATCTGACCATTTTCAAATTTTTATTTATTATAGATATAGTAATTTTCCCATAAATTGTTTTTTATTACCACAAAATTTCTATTGCCAGGTAGTCTTAAATTAGACTGTAGCATATATTCAATAATGTCTTCTGGAATATGTTTTTATGAAAATATTGCAATTAAGTAAAAAAAAAAATAAGATATAACCTCGAGTTTGGTTTGTCTAATACGGTAAATAAAAAGGACTTCAAATTTTTTAAATATAAATATAATTAAAGTAACTGCCATTAGGTGACATTGACTCACTAAAGTGGCTGAAATTTTAAATTTAATTTAATATGGTAAATATCGGGATCTATCTTTCAGCTTGTTCTCACTAATCAATACAGGTAATTATTGGTGCACTTAGAAGCTCTTATTTGATCGTTTTCGACGATTAGAAACCTTCGGTTTTGGATAAATTGTGGATTAGAAACTCAATTATTTATTAATTTTATACATCAACTACATCGGAATTAAAGAAGATCATTTTATGAAGTTAATTGCTTAGTAGTTTAGATACAGGGGGTGCACTAATAGTAGAAAATGTAAAAACGCCAGGGTTTTTAAAAAATTAAAAATAATTTCAAAGTATTTTAGTTGTATATATCAACTGAGATGATAATTCATTACGATATTAAATGCATATAGAAAATGCATCATTTTATAATTCAGAATTAAATAGCGACACCGGATGAGATTCCTATAGTTAGTGGGAGTAAAATAGATTGTAAAATAATAGTTATAAAAATTATATTTATACGAAATTGTTATTTTTGAAAATCTCTTTCAAAATATAAACTTTAATATTTCTGTTAATTTCCATAAAAAATTTACAATTTACTATTAAAATTATTTCATTTTAAAATGTCATTTAACCTTTTTTCAATCCCTAGAAAATATTTTCCTATTCCTATTATTAAATAAATTTTTATTGCCTATTTTGCGGTCTGGTGTGTCAGATGCCAACTAAAAATTTATCATTTATTTAATATATAATTATTTATTATATTTTATTGCAATTCAGTAAATTAAAATGAAATTGCAAAATTTTCCAGAAAATCTTTTCTATATATCCAATAATGATTTAAAGTTATTATAATAGAAAAATAGTCATAATATTTAAAATTGAAATTATTTTGCAATAATAATAATTATTAAATATAATAGTAACAAACAGAAAAATCATTTTTTTTAATTTAACAAATTATACAACTATTAATAATAATTTTAAATGCAATTTTCTTTTATACTAAAGTGTTGAACCAAAAAAAATATAATTTTCTATGAGCATTTACATATTTAAATAATTTCAATCCGTCATATGTTATGGCCGGGGTTGGTAACATTTTTTAGTAATGTTATCCATTTTGTTACTGGTGCCAAATCTTTTGCTTTATTGATTCGAATCGAAATTCCCCTTGTCTCGATTTCAACACTTCGGTGTGATTGAGCTCGCCTATACGAGAGTTTCAGCTAATCATCAAATATATTCAGTATGATTGAACTGACTTTGGACTTGCTGGCTACTATTTATAGCATTTTTTGGGCAAGAGGTAAAAATTAAAAAAAAAAACTCAGAATGAATGTCAAAGCTGTGTTGCCATTGAAACAAAATAATAAACAACATGTTGTAGTTTTTTAACATATGACTATCCTAGACCTAGTAGACATTTGACAAATGTCTTGCCGAATTCAATCATAAGGGGAATATAATAAAAAAATAGTAACGTTACTAGTAAGAGTTATGTTTTTGTGATTTATGGAATGTAAGAAACCAAAATCTTAGCCGCCGGCCGCGTTACCTTACAATTAGTGTAACTAATTTTCTATTAGAATATTCCATAAAATATTGCATTTGAAAATAACCTGTAACCGAAGATACTAAAATACCGAAAATAATAATAAGGTTATTGTTACAAATAATGTAATTAAAAAATAGTTTTGAAATGAGGTTATCGGTACGAGTATCGTGTTAAGATAAAATAACGTTATAATTTGGTTATTTTGTAGTTACCAACAACGTTTCCCAAAGCTGGTTATGCCTTTATATATTATACAGAATATTATTTTTGTGGAAATTTATATTATTCCAGCTGTTACATTATTATACAAATAATAGTTAAAATATAAAAGTTTTATAACATTATATGAACTGTAAAATCTTTAAAAGCATTTAACAAAAATATGCTAGGGTTGGTGTTACAATTATATTTATATATAAAATGGTACAAGACATTTCGAAAACTTGGTAAAATTACAAAACCACATTGTCATAAAAACCAAAATAATATAAACAAATGTGTTAGTTATGAGTTTTAAACTTAACTAAAATATGATTTAATTATGAAAATTTAAATAATAATTTATTAAGAGTTTGAAAAGTTTTAAGTTAGAATTGAAAATGTTATTATACATTAGTCATGTGATATATAATAATTCATATTACCAGTTTTATTATAGGTAATCAAAAATTTCCAGAAAAGATAATTGTATTTTTTATTATGTTATGCATATTATAATTTACTTAATTTTTATATAATTAAATGGAAGAATCCGAAGCAGAGGGGAATGTTTGAAAAAGGTTCATTTTGTATTTATAGGCTAATTGTATATCTCTGAAAACTGTTTTTGTAAAAAATGTCGCTGTGTTTGACATCCGTTAACTGCACCGATCACAATATGATTGGTTGCCATTCCTAGAAATCCTGGCGTTGTCTATTTCAATGAAAATATTTATAATTACATACTGGTCCATCGGTTTATGAGACAGAGGTACAATGACACAGAAAGAACACGATCGCAACTTATACGATTATTCTATATAGGATAGTAGAAAGTCGAGTAGATTGAAACCTTATCATGATCCCAAATCACAATTGAGTATTATATTTAATACAATCGAACGACAATTTATAATGATATATTCAACTTGAACGGAACCAAAGTTTGTTACTCTTGATTGAATCAATAAATTAATATATGCTATTAAAAAAAATCATAATTATAATTATAATTATTTTTTTTGATATATGTATGTACATCATAGAAACATAAATTCATATTTAAATTAAATTCAGACCTCTAAGTTTAATGTTGAGAAACAGAGAACTATATGTACGAATATGGCTTATAGAGCTTATTAAAAAAAAGTTGTTGCTGTTTACTAATGGCAACAGTTGGTATATGTCATCATTTCATGAACTACCCAATATAAAAGTGTGTTATCTTATTGGTCAGTTATTCATTTATTACCATAATGAATCCTATTTTGATCTGTAGTAGTCCATTTCTGGCGTGAGGGGAACGTTTATATTACATCCCTTTTAAAAAAAAGTTATAAATGAACTTTAATTTTAGTTTATGTACTAAGAAAATTAAATTTTCACTTAGAATTTATTAGTGTTTAAAATTTACTGCGTGGTTATATAAATTTTCATATAAAAAATTTCATAAATTCTTATTATTTTACTAATTTAAACGAATTTTGCCAATCTTACAAAACAAATAAAAAATTAATAATTAATTAATTTTATTTTTAAATATTATATGCCAATTAGTAAACTGTCAACATTATAATCTTAAAATATTATAAATTTAAATTAAGTAGCTAGAAAATTGTCTTTTTAAAATTATATATCTTTTTTTTTATTAAAAATTAGGAAATTTTACATATCGTCGGCTCAAAATTTGTTTAACGTAAACACCATTTTTAAGATTTAGCGAAATAGAATTTTAATGTTTGAACCGTTATTATTTTTAAAAATCTGATAGGATTTTTTCATATTTTAAGTTGGCACATTAATTTTAATTAATTTTCAATAGTTTCCAGAGGTAGGAAGAATTAAGTTTAGAAAGCATTAACAAATTTGTACGTTTGGCGTAAATGCCACTTAAATAACAATATGTAAATTTATATTGGGAGATGTACGGTTTTTGGATATACGTTAAATAAAAAGTTTATTACTTTGAATAAAAAAATTAATTTCTATTCAAAATAATTAAGCAACAAAAGGAGATAGATAAGTTGCGATGAGTATAAACGAAAAATCTTGCCCGGAAACCATGAAAAACTAACTATGTTAAAAAAGTCAAAAAAATGTCGTTTACGACAAACAAATTCTCATCCGACGACATAGAATAACAAAAATTTCGCCTATTTAAAATTCTGGAATATTTAAACTTTTACATATTTATTTAAAATCAACAAATTCTATTTTTATTTAATTAAAAAAAACTTGACAGATAAATAAAAAAACTTTTATTTTTACACACGCTCCAAGTCAGTCAGTCAAGTCAAAAGTGTTATTTTTGGGTATCCAATAATCTGCATTCCAGAATTGCTCATCAATCTTTTAGAAGTTTTGCTTATGTTCTGTTTCGTGGACCTTTAAAATTGGAATAATGTATTTAAAAAAAAAAAAAAGAATTAACATAGTTTTTCACTGTCTCTATAAATATATCTAATAAAAAAATATTCAAAATTCTTTACGATAAGGGGGAAAAAGAAATGGATTTTTTTTTTTGGAGGTATTACATATGTTACACTTTACGAAAAATTTGTATATATTATAGGAAAATTATTTTATCGTATTTTAGTTCCTGTGATTCCGAAAATAACGAATTTGTAATCCTCCTACTGAATGAAATTACAAAATGTGAATTTTAAAATTAAAAATATGTTTACAAAAGTTTATTTTTATGGAATTTTTGGAAAAACGCGTGGTTTTAAAAATGATTTTGATTTGACAATTTGTTTGTTTTTTTTTTTCATCACCCGAGTTATTTAAATTGTTGTAGAAAGTGAATTAAATTAATTATTGACTAGTTTTTTTTTGTATACTCCTCCGCTTTTATTCGGAAGTTAATTTATAATATAAGATTTATGATAACATTTCATTTTCGTATAGTGAAAATATCCAAAATTAACAATTACTGAGTAAATTTTGTTTTTTCGAGCTGACCACTCAATTGTTTATATGATTTTTAAATTATATTTGTCTTTCGACACTTAACTGCTTGAAGTAGTTGTCACTTTAAAAGTGATTGATATTTTCATATATTTAGTGACTTTGAACGTTTTGTTTTGAAAATGTTTTTGGAAAATTAATTTTAATTTATGAATAATAATTAAATAATTGTAAATTAAAATTTTATTGGTTGACCTTTGAAATAAATTAGAAAAATTAATCAGGTTAAGATGAGATAAATTGAGTCACCCTATAAGGAAATTTGAACCAAAACCTTATAAGGTAAATTTATATTTTGACACTTTGTGAGCAAGAGTGAAACTACACAATTCTACAACTTTGTGGAATTCAATTTTAAATCGAAAATTAATTCAAATTGATTTTAATATGATATTGACTACTGTCAGTAAACTTTAATAAATTGTTAAATTCAGCATATAAATTTGTCCAATTTCACTGAGAAGCTTTAAATTTTTAATATTTTTTGAGTTCCAAAAATTATACAAAGTTCAGGTGATCTAACAAAAATAGAACCATATTAAAGAAATATTATAAATATTATTTTTATTAAAATAAATAAATTATTCTAAAAATTCGAAAACTTTTAAAGCTTACTCTAAAATTTTATTTAGAACAAACAAACATAACCTAAAAATGTAAATAAACAAACATTATTAACTATAAATTCAAATTCTATGTATCGTCGGCCGAGTTCTGAATAGCCCCATACGCATACGTCACTTTCATTTGTTTTTACTTAGGGACTGATTCTAAGGTTTTGGAACTTGCTTATTCTTTTACTATTATCCATATTGCTATATATTTTCCCATTGCCGAGATATTTAGTGCTAAATAACCTATCCTATATCCACCTTTTTTTATAATATAGATAATTTTTATATGGAATTTTGTGTTAAAAATTGTTTATTTCTGAAATGGGTCCATTCATCCATGCAGGGATCTAAATATTACGAAAAACATATTACTTCTTAATTGATCAACGAATATTGTAAGGATATATGGGTCAAATAACAATTCCATATATGTAGATTTGAGACTCCATAATATTTAACCGTGTATAGAAAAAACAATCTCGTTCAAAAAAGCGTATATAGGGGGTAGTTTAGGAATTGATTTCCGAAGTCAAACTTCTCCATTAGAATTACACAGTGTAAGTTTTTGAATTTTTGTAATTAATATCTGAGTAAAAGTAAAAAGAAAACTGATCGTGTATACTTTCAATAAAATCAATTTTACTTGAAACTGAGGTGATGTTATGTATGTATCTTCTCAGAATTCAACTGACGATATTAAGCACTTTAGTTGTATATTTCACAAATAAAACTTTTTGAAAATTTTCTATATTTATAATTCCAGTTTGTTTTAAGAAAGCTTTCTTTATGGAAATTCTTAAGTAAAAAGAAAAACAAAATCTCTTCAAATATTTTCTATATCAAATGTTAATTTATCAAGTAAATAGGAAATCATCAAAATGTCAATATTCAGTATGTGTACATCTCTATTTTAAATTTAATATAATAAAAGTTAAAAGATGAAACAACTTTTTGCAGTTGTATAAATAAAATGCAGTTTGTAGAAAAATTACATATGATTCATAATATAATATTCATTTTTACTATTACTGGCTGTAGGAGGACAGGGTTAGACAAACAGAGATATAGTACATTAAAATGTAAATTGTTGTCTCTGATTTTACATTTCAGTTCTGTATTTAAAAGTAAATAAAACTAATACAGAAATTTTTAAATATTGAATCTATTTTGTATTTAAATTGAATTGTAAAATGATCGTTGAACTGTCGAAGACATTGGTTTGTCGATCGATCCAGCACACATGTTAGTTAGTTGGTTGGTTGTTCCCATCCTATCTACGCATTTCAAGGATTTAGAGATCATATCACACTTGTGGTAGCTAGAAAGGTCTATAGCTAGAAAAGGAGTTAGTTCTTACACCTTTCGGAACGTTATATTTTGTGAAGTCTAAAGTTTCCGTAGACCGTTTACTGGCTAGATCGTTAAGATAATTTAATTCATGATTAAGAACAATACCTGGCCAGCGTTGGGCACTTGCATACAAAGTGTGATCACTTGTGATAAAGAACAAAATTCTCCTTCCAACACGTCGATCAGCATACTTCTTTGATAAATCCTATCAAGTTAACAGGTTTAATTATCGAATTGGCTTTTATCAAAATATCTAAAGCGATTAACACATCAACTTTCATAAACTTCTAAGTCTAAGAATATTCAGAAAATAGGCGAAAATTCCATTTTTTTTTAACTTATATTTCTAAAGATTTATCTTCCTACCAATATACAACAAGTATGTGATCAGTGTCAGAGCACAGCCATACCATATGTTTTCGATAATGTATACTCCCGTAAACTTTCAATTTCCTGTTTATTGTAAGCTATTTGCTTTATTCATTATGAAATTTACAATTTTTTTAACATCTGGGATGGTTCAAATCAGTTTGGTGTTCTAAGATTTTTATTTTATCTTTCTTTATATTCAAATTAAATATTATTATTAATAAATTCATAAAAAAACATTAATAAGTAACCCTGTTTTCTTATAACTCCTGTAATATATTTTAAAAAAAATAACGAAACATACAAACACTTAACTCATACACACCTTGGTAACATCCCACCTATTAAGAATAAACCACGATTTAAAGTGTTATATACATAGCCTAACTCGATGATATATCAGACATAACCTCAATTATACTTTCTGGTTTTGCCATTAAATTCTTTTATATAACTTTGACTTGAAACTTGCCAAAAAAAAAAAAAAAAAAACAACTGAAAGACATAACAGAAGAGACTAAAATGCGTGGGCTAAATGCAAATTAAAAACAATAATTTGTGGTAAAAAAACATTTAAAACTTTTTTATTTTATTTGGTGGGTTAAAGAGATTCACATCAACATATTTATTTTCAAGAAAGTTCAAGATATAAAAAATAAACAAGATTTCTAAAGCTGTCCTTTTTTTGTTGTTGTTAATAAATCGTAATACATTTAAGACAATCACATTCGTTAATTCACATATATGGAAAACAACTTTTAAATTATTTTACAATTTTCTGACATCAAGAAGAGAGTAGGTGTCCATATATAGTTGTACGCGGTAACTACGTGGTTAAGGAACGAACTGTTTATATGAATGAACCTACAAAATTTTCACTATATGTATTACAAATAAAAATTTACATTTTCATTAAAAACAGTTTTTAAATCATCACAATTTGAATTACGAATTCATATTGGCTTTTGTTATGTTGTATATAGCCCACGCACTAAAAAGTTTAAAATCGTAATATAAGCTGGGGAGTAGTGTACAAAATATCCAGGCCACATAAGTTCAAAACATCAAAAGGATTTTATTTTTCTTAATAAGTTTAATTTCGTCAAGAGTGCAAATCAAAAACACTCGGTTTAAATAATAATGAATGTATAAAGCTGGCTATAGGACATAGACAGAGCAAAATGTAAAACGTTTTAAAGAGTTAATTGAAATGAAAATGCGCGTGCTACTAAATAATTTTATAGAATTTTGCTTTAATTTTTGTACGTAATAGCTACGCTTTTGATATTTTTTGCGAATTTTAACATAAAACAAATTGAATTGAATTTTTTGTCTATATGTTGGGCGGATATTTTAAAAGTGCTGTTTTTGGTACAAGTGATTTGAATTCAATTTTTAAATAGATTTGTATATCGTACAATAAATTTACTTTCATGTCATGAATAATATTTTAGATTATAATCGAAAGGGAAATGAAAATTTAATCTGTAACCAAAGCGGTGAATATTTATGATTTATTTTGTGAAATTGATAATAATTTTTTTTTTTTTTTTTTATTTTGGCGAAATGCTTGCGCTTGGCAGTGATTGTATAATTGGAGTATTATATTAATAAATGTGATATTTTTTATGCTTTATATGACAAATTGGTTTTATTTTGGTTAGTGAAGTATAAATTTTACACTAATAGTGCGGAAATGAATTCAAACGATAATATTTGTATATAAGTTGTACGAGATATACCAGGGGAAAGTTGATAATTATTATTAATGATCTGAATTCTTTTGATATAGTATATACATAAATATATATATTTTATGTATTTGTACATAG
This sequence comes from Rhamphomyia laevipes, assembly GCA_963920725.1. NCBI lineage: Eukaryota > Metazoa > Arthropoda > Insecta > Diptera > Empididae > Rhamphomyia > Rhamphomyia laevipes. The sequence goes on along the minus strand of OY987256.1, from coordinate 17,807,228 downwards.
ATATTAATTAATGCGGAAGTGATCTATTAAATGTTGTTTGACATTTAGTTTTTTAATCAATTAAACAATTAATTACTTTAGAGTTTAGACAGCTTTAATCGTCAGTAAAATTTATATTCGTAAATTGTATTTTTTATCTAATGCAAAAATTTGATTCTAATTATATTACTGATTATATATATTTATACTTTTAACTGCAATAGAGTCCGAAAGACTTAAAGTGAAAATTGCATATACAGACTTGAGCTTGGTACTATACATTGATTACTTAAAAATTGGCAATATATATATATATATTTCCAGTTTCTATAATTTCGTTTCACCTCCAAAAATTTAATTTGGATATTTCAATCTATATTTATCAGAAATAACATTTGTAAATCTGAATTATCATTTAGACTTATAACTTTCTTCCGCTATACAGGGTGTCCAATGTATCTAAGTAGAAAACACATATTCTTGAGGTAATTTCAAGAAATTTCACTTAAGATATGTATAGTTACAGAATGGCAGCCATTTTAAAAATATGCCTAAAAATTAAAAACTGTCTACAAATGTTAACGAAAACTAACAAAATTAGTCTTCAACGAAAGGTTATAAATTACTACTTATGTTAGGACTACTTTTTACCGTATTTAATGTACTGTTTTTCTTTAACATAAAATCAAAGTAAAAAAAAAAAAAAAAAAAATTTAAATTTCCTTTTTTTCGGAAAAAATATTAAGTGCTGTCGTTAGTACGACGACTATAACTCAAAAAGTTATAATAGCATTTTCAGCTCAAGCCTCAAGTTAACATAATTTTACAATTCAATAATTACATTCATACATATATAATTTATTAATAATGATTACTGGGGTCGAATTCTCTGAATAGATAACGAGTATACGATATCGAAATTTGTGGTATTTGGGATGATAGCACTCGATTGATCGAGCATTCAAACGATAATTTCATTCGATACATATTTTGATATCGAGTGGTCGCTTTTTTATGTTTTTTTTTTTTGGAAAATAGTATATTATTTTAGAAATAATGTAAGTATATATAAAAAACAATTATTATTAATAATATTTTAATAAAAAAAATTAATTAATGCTGTGTACACAATTGTTTTATTTATAGGACTAATTGCAATAAAATCAACCAAAAACAAAAAATGAAATGTTGGTATCATCCACTAGCTAAAGCGAACAAAGTAGCTGCCAACATTGATAATGATAAATAACTTTACAGATTATCTAATTTATTTAACACATAAATAAATGCTTCTTTTGTAAATCGAAATCTCATTTTAAATATAAAATAAATTTATTTTGTAGTCATAGGTAAAAAATCGCAAATTTAATTGTTAAATTAAAATTAGTGTTGTTATCCAAAGCTAATGGACTGGACTGCTGGAATCTCTTAACTGCCTTCTTCTTACCCTTTCTGCAAATACTTCCTTCATTATCGTCAGAAGATGATGATAATAATAACTCACTCATATCTAAACTATTTTTTTTTATTTATATTTATTTTACTTTACACAATTAACGAAAACCCTTATTATCCAAAAAAAATAATTATCTTTCGACTTTCAAACTACGAAAATTTCACATTTTGACATTTTGACATTACAAATTGTAGTAAAATCTACTACGATTTTTTAAAAATTTCGATTCGATTGAATTTTTTTTCTCGAGAATCGTGATCGAAATTTTTACTCGATTATCATTATACTCGATATCTAGTCAGAGAATCCGACCCCTGTATTAACTTGAATTGTAAAATCGTTTTTTAAAATTGTAAAATCCGTAATTTGACCTGAAAATGCTATAATTGTATTGAAAAGTACAATTATAGCATTTCAATTATGCAATAATAAAAAAAAAAACCTTAGTGATGATAAAATCCTTAGGTCGTATGATAAAATTCTTAAAATGTAATTCTTTTTAATAATAATATATATAAATAATTAAGATAAATAACTATCATTTAAGTAAGTCCAAATTCAAATAGATTTTCATAGATGCTTATATCGCAGACCTTATATAACTATAACAATCGACCTTTTGATTGTGATTTATACAAAAATTTCAAAATGTTATATATAATTTCATATTGAATACAAATCATTGGTTTTGATTTAATTTGAAAGCATGAATCTGAATTAATATAATTTGCCGTTGCAGTATCCAAACTTCTTCTATATATTTCCAATTGTATTAGAGTTGTAAAAATTGCTTCTTTTCATTTTAATATTTCCTATAACAGAATATTATATAATATGAAACCAACATAATACGCGCTACTCTTAAGCATATTTATAATCTTTAACAGTTTTTTTAAAGTTTTAAAATTCTTTAATAGCCGTCAAAGACCTCAATTCAATAAATTCATGTATTATACAATATCAATTTATCGGAAAAATCACAAAAGTTCATATAATATAAAAATTGTAAAACAGAAAACTATTAAATTCCTCAAATCTGATCAGTATCAATCTATAATAAAAAACAAACTTATACTTTCAAATTGGACCAAAAACTAAATTACAATATTAAAAATGAAAAAAAAAAAAAATATATATATTCAAAAGAGTAGCCGCTGCTGCCGCAATCAATGGCCAAACATGATTATTTACAAATATTTCTTCAATCAATCATTTAATTATATATTTAAATATTAATTTAATAAAATTTAAATATCTCATAAAATATAATTTTTTAATGTATGACACGTGCGTCATTAAAATCCGTTGAAACGCTTTTTATATCAAATTGATTATTCGTTAATGGTGACTGATCGTGTGAGCGTATAAATCACCAGGTGGTCAAAAATTTATGAGTGATTAATGGTCACGTTTAACAGTAAATTAGGTTAGAAAATAAAAGGTGACGATGACACCTACATTATTACAATTATATACTTAAATTTAAATTTTTCTATTTAGAAATTAAAATTTAATTAATTTCTAGTCTATAGATCAAAATAATTTCGTGAATAATTTTTAATAGAAATTGTTTTAATGATGATTAATTAAATTGTAAATTTATAAAAATTTTATGATACTTAATAATTACAGAGATTTTTTGAGTTCTGTAATTTCTGATTGCAAAATCTAATTTGAGTAGGAAACAGACCTGACCACCTACGTAAAATCAAATATCTGTCAATAGTTTCTTAAATATATAATTTTGAACCTATTTTACTTGCATATCTGTTTAAAGTTTAAAGTGTCTCATATGTGCAACGTGCATACAAACTCAATGCATCAGGAAATTGCAAAATGACGATTAACAAACTGTTTAAAAGAATATTTATGATAATTTATGATTTTGAGATATTACTATTTTTAATCAATCAATAATACACAGAATTACATTAATAATACATTAATAGCTACATTAATATCTATACTTGGCAGAAGTCTCTATTCTATAGCATGTATGAATAGAAAAGTAATTATCAGACAAACTATGAATATTGAAATAAAATATGTATAACAAAAAAATTAATTGAAGTATTTTAGAGAGTAGATTTAATTTTACTTTTAATTAGAAACCATTTCTGTAAACTAATTACCACTGTCGAAAATGTAGTCTAATCTAACATGTTGCATACTCTAACATAAGATATTTTATATTATTAAAATGAGACTGCAAACATCTGAAATATGTTCATAGCTAAACTTTATATTCAAATCGACTATAATAATATAATGTTAATTACAAGGTAAACTAAAAACACTGGTAGTCTTCCTTACATCTAAAAACCAAAAACATCTAAACAGACTTGGACTACCCAGAAGACCAACTGTGCAAATTTTGCGAAGAAGAAACACAATATGTGTGTGAATGCGAGGCGCTAGCGAGAAAACGAATCGTAGGGACATTATTACAGCCTCAGAATCGTGGTCCACGTCACTCAAGCAGCTGTACTGTTTTATCAATAGTACGGGTCTGGGTAGTGACGCATAATTAGAAAAGAGAAATCGTAATAAGCCGTATGTCTGCAGTGATTGGGGCTGGTAGTGGTCCTCCCTGTAAAATCGAATCTAATATAATCTAAATGTAACATGTAATGTGTGATTTTATTTGAAGTATATGACGGTAGCTTATGATTGTACCATCATAGCTTATGATGGCGTGGAACCCATATAAAATAAATGACAATACAGACTGTTCAGCAATAATTTTTTGGCATATAGAATCAATCAGTTTTTTTTTGAATGATTTAGTATCGAGCTCGCTATGAAGTGAAATTTTCATACAAATTATAATATCCACTTTTAATTAAAACTTTGACACATAATAAAATAGCAAACGTCAATTGCACATTAAAATTAATTAAAAAAAAAATTATATTTTCCATTACACAACGAAAAAATATATCAAAATTTGAAATAATTTTGAACGGATCAAAGTGTTATAATAATAATTACAACTATAATCATATACATATCATGATAATTATAATCATTTTCATTTACATATTATTAAAGTTTATTATTGTGGTAATTACGATTAAAATAGAGATGTATTTTTAAAAGTTTTGATTAATAAGATGAATTCGTTGTAATACCAAAACTTTGTGCTAATGAGTCCAATAATTATTTGCAATTTATACTATACACAAATCATTATTTATTATTCTATGTACATTATATAGTAATTATTTCAAATAATGCTTTGACTTAATGCCAGACAGTTTTTTAGCGGATCAGGCTATAAACATTTTGGAACGCTTTCCTATTGGTTAAACACTATTGTAAAGTTATTCTATGGTGATTTTTCATTTACGTCATAGTTTAAAAACCTTAAAGCTATGAAATTTTTAACAAATTGAAACGCTGATAAATAAAAAAATCCTATAAAAATTTTCCTGGGCAGAGAAAAGTCATTGAATGTATACTAAATTGGTGCGACAAAATAAAAATAAAATACATTAATTATAAAATACCATTCTAAATTTTTGAATTAAGTAAGGGGGTCATGCAGCCCTGAACACTGCATCTACATGGAATATTGTGATATACTTTAACTTTTGATTATACATCATACATCAATAACAAGCCGCCATACTTGGGAAAGAGCGATAATTTAGTTATCAAGGTGTCGAAGCCGTTTTGATGTCAACGCTATACAGCTACATAGTATATCTTCCGCCGCTTTGTGTTCATGTTCCCCAGTGACTTGTAGGTAAGGTTTTTTATTCATTTGGAGGGGTCCTACTGTTTGTTTTTTGATGGTCCAGGTTAAATTATTTAGCATTAATTTCATTCAGAATGTAAGTTGTAAGTGTAAATTTATTTTAAGCAGCCATTCTTTAATGACTCTTCCAGAAAACTCATATTTTTTGGTATTGGTATAGACTCTGAAGCCAAATTTAAAAAAAAGAATAATAAAAATATTATTAAAAAAAAACCACATTTTTTTATTAAATGGTTAATTCAAATCATACCAAATTATGTTAATTTGTACAATTATATTTTTCATAAAAAAAAATGTTTGCCAAAAATATAAAATTTTATTTTCATGTAAAAAGTTTAATATACTAAAAAAATAAAACATGCTAAATAGTGCTATGTAAAATGGATTAATGTTGGTGGTAATTATCACATCAAGTTAAATTTATGATAATTAACATCACGAAATGTTTAATTGTTCACACTAAACAAAACGTAAAAAAAAATTTATTACGTTTTTTTTTTTTGCAAATTATTATTATAAACTTTGAATGACTAATTAAGCTGAATATAAAAAGCGTTCTGTAGATACTTTGGTATAAAATTTATTATATTTTTTTTATTTAAAAAAAAAGAAAAAAAGATGGATTAATAATGTTAATTTGTGGCTTTTATTAGAGACAATATTAATTAGATCTAGATCTATATATGTTAATTATGTTAGAGATTATGATGTCAACAACAATAATTAAATTTTATTTGTTTTATTACTTTGTATAAACTTGATAAATTATTTAGTACCAGAGCTACAATTGTATATGTAAACTAGTTTTTCAAAATTATATTAAGTTTTTAAACAGTTCTGATATTTTGTTCATGAATTAACCGAATTTAAGGTGAAAATGTAACATAATTTAATATAATGCCCCCAAAACAAGTACCAGTTTCTAAATTACAATAATTGAGTATAAATAATTTCAAGTTTTTTTTGTACATTTTCAAATAAATAATACCTGAAATACATGTGCAGAATTCTGCATGCAGCGTAGGAAAAATAATTTAGAATACACGGTTTTATATGTAACCAATTACATGAAGTTCTGCATGCAGGCGACGAAAGGAAAATTCACATTTTAAGTTTAGTAATATAGTACGTAGCTCGAATGAAATTAAATTTTAACACGATCTACAAAGTTCTCCAAATTCTTCAGTGAAATAGTTGTGAAAATATTGTGAAAAATAATTTATAAAGAAATTAGATAAGTTATTTTAATATTTTGACATTTCAAATGTTTTTTTTTTGTACACTGTAATTATATGCTATTTCAATACTTATTCATACGAGCTGTACTACCTGAGCAAAATTGTAAGCTAAATTTTACATTACTGATATCTCAATGCTAAATTTATATGAAAATTTCATTTTACTCGCGACTCAAGCTACATATTAACCTTTACATTGAAATTTTGCAATTGTGAAATTTGAAGTTTTCAAAAATCATGAAAAATAAATAGAAAAGAGTAGTGTTACTCCACCTCCACATATATTTCAGACATAAGACATTATTTTAATTGAATTTAATAAAAGTTCTGCACTGATATTTAATACAAAATACTCATACTATTTTGACCCATCAGTGTCGATTTAAAACCCTGGAGTGTGGGTTTAAAACTCCGGAGATTTATATTATAAATCACAATAACTTAATTTACCCCCTTACCTTTTGAAGAGCAAGAAAAAAAAATATCCACGTAACACATTTTATTTGTTTGCGCTCTGTTAAATCCTCGGACTCAGCAATGAAGTCTAGGCAGCATATCCATGGAGCTGTCTGAATAAATACTTAATTGTGGCTGAGATGAGGGCGTTAACAAAGATAAATTAATAAAACATATTTTATCCACCACATCTCGAAAAGATTATTATTTAGTAATTAATAATAACGCATCTCATTATGATGAACCCGATTTTGCTTTATGTTAAGTCAGCCCTGATCACAGGTATAAATCTTGAGAGTACACGCATTGAAGTTGGCGTTCGATTTTGTGGTTGATCTAATTTGCTTATCATATTTCAATAGAATGAATTAAAGTCAAAAATCAATGTATAATAATATTTCGTTATCCAAAATTAATCTATGTTCTGATCAACAGAGTCTGATTTGAAGTTATAATTTTCGGTAATTAAATTTCAATTAATAATATAGCTTCGGGCTTCGGGAACTAAAAGTACATTTTTTTCATTATAATTACTTCTAATTGAGAGCTCTGGCCTAAAAGAGTTTGCTGGTAACTAAAATAAATATTAATAATTTTTGGTTATTACTTTACAAGGTTTTAGTCCAATTAAATTATTAGATATTGTATTATTTTTGTATACTTAACTACCTAAATTAACTTTATTTTTAATTTGTAGTTTTTTTTTCTTCAAATATAAATTATCTAATTTTCGAGTAATGTATTTAAAATTGTATCTTGTAATAGATTTCAAGGTCTAAACGTTGTTCAAAATAATTTATTCTTTATAAGAAAAATTAACAAATTTTTTTTTCATGAACATTTATTTTATATTTCTTATGTCCGCCCATATACCAAAATCAGAAAAAGTACAATATTAATAGTTCAAAAATTCAAAATGTGTTAATAGTCTTATCATCACCTTATAGCATTACGCACCCATCATCATTTATACATTATCATCAATATCATTAATTTTATTACTACATTTTACAATTAATTTGAAATTCATAAAAAACTACGAAGATTATTAATAAACGAAACATTAAATTACTTTTATCAGTTAATTACGATAGTTAAACTATTAATAATTATATATATACATATTAATAAAAAACATATTTGCAGTAATTTAATACATAAAATAATAAATAATTCAATGTTTATCTTTAAGGAAGACTTGTTTACTTTTTAAATGAAGATTGTTATTAAAATTTCTTAAAATTTGTATGTAATATACAAACAATCTTTATGTTGCTTCATCGGTCAAATCATTAATATTGTGCGACTTGCTTGACACAATGTGCGGTTTTTATTTTAATAAATTATGCTTATAATTTTATATTATAGAAACATAAATATTTATATACGTTGTAAGTTGTAACGTGCATACGACATTATACCTTACATATAGATATAAAATAAAAATCATGCTGTGAAAGGAGGGGAATAATAACGCCACCGCATTTGACTTAACATCTGTAGAAAACATGTAATTTTGCGCATACGTTGAGGTAAATGCCATAAACATCAGTCGTGCAGACTATTGGGGGTTTTACAGATAGAAATAAATAGTTATTGTGAAATGTCATGGTTTTTTTTGGTGTATGTAAAAGAGTAGAGTTTTTGGGGTTTATAAAATTTCAAAAAAATTCAAAAAATTCAATCTTCCATAATTAATTTATGAATTTGTTAATATTGGAATTTGATAAGCCATTAAGCCATTTCGAACAACGAAAATTTTACGAATTTCAATATATATAAAGTAATTAGCCGAAAAAACTAAACTTATACGAAATTAATGGCATTTCGATAGGGAATTTAAGTCACTACGAATGTAATTAACCAATTTATATCGAGCAGTAATAATTTTTAATACAAATTTGTAATGCCGAGTAAAAACTAATTATTATAACTTTAAATTTTTATATTACTGACTATAATTCTCGCATAAGCTCACAGGCTGTGAGCATATATTTGTCTAAGCTCTCAGGATGGTTGGATCTACGCGACAGAGCTAACTCGTATTATATACGACCAAAGACGATCACAACCAACTCAGAACTACAAACGTATTTATTACAAATATTCTTTTCGCTATAGGAGCAGATGATACCGGATATCCTGCTGCAGAAAGTGGTATCGAAATGAATCCAGGGCCAAATTGGATTTACTCAATATGTAACAACAAAGAAATTTTCTATCTCAGTTCTATGCAATAGCTTTAAAAACTGGTGACATATGAAATATTCTGGTCTTAAAACTCATCAACATAATACGGCACATCAAATGCCCAGACAATTTAAACACTTTATCAATAATTAACGTAAGAGGTGGCTATCTACCTGGACCTAGCATAAAATAGTTTTGTAATAAATGACGTTTGTAGTACTGCTACAACAACAACATATTTTTGTCAATACATTTGTGCAATAGCCCAAATCGATTCTAAGCCTCCCCAAAGTGGTGCGTGACATTTTATGGAATTTGGACCTACTAATTTTATATGGATTCCGAACTATAAGTTTCTTTATAGTGGAGAAACACTTAATTGGAGCGAGTTAATTGCTAATAGTGAGACATTTTTGAAATCCAGAAAATGATCTCAACCGTTATAATTATATATTGCAAATTTAATTTCTTGTAAAGCTGAGTCAACTTAAATTGACATCGAAGTCTGGAGTTAAAACCGGATCATAATGCATTAGTATGTTAACAGTATGTTAGCAGTTCTGAGATTGAAGCATTTTACGATATTAGTTTTTATAACAATTAGTTTCGTCATAGCCGAAGGCAACATATAACAGATAAATTTTTCAGTTTGAAATATGAACGTAGATGTTTAATATAAGAAAATATGTGACATGCCCCTCAAAAAAATCTTACAAATTAATATTAATATCATCTTTATGTTCACAATTTTTTGTTTCACTTAATATCTTGTGTCTATTTACATATCTAGCTAGAGAACTTGCATATCAGGTATTTTTTTTTTGTTGATTTGTTTTGTTTTCGTTTTCTGTTTACTATAATAGTTTACGTCGTTAACTTTAGCACGCAATGTAATTGACACCATTAAGATCGGTCGCGCACCTTTTCTATATCATCGTCGTTGTTATACGCTCTGTTGAAACTTGGCGCGGAAGATGAAAACTTGCTAGGCTGGAAAAAAAAAACTTGTATATCGAATGTAACAGTTTTTTTTGAATATCGTTGATTTGAACTTTCTATAAACTATTCACAATTTTCTTCATTTGAACATTACACTTTTTTGATTGCATTTTTATGATATAATATTAAATAATGTGGGCAGAATGATTTTTTTTTATTTTATTTATCAAATTCAAATCTTTTACTGGTTTTCTATTTAGATTGTTATATAGAAAATGTTTGGTAGACGCGACGCTGTAACAAAATTCAAACTTTTATATATTTGTCGTGTAAACATCAAATAAATTTGTAATTACATGTATAAATTTTGAATATTGAAAATTAAATTAGTACATTTTTTTTTATTTATATATACAAAATATAAATAAATAATATATAAAATAATAAAATACAAAATTCAAAGTAATTTTAATATCGAATTTTATTTCTAGATGGAAAATTATTATATTGAAGGTTATTAAGGAATATGTGATGGAATTTGAATTTCAATAGAAAACGTGTAAATAACACCTTTTAATAATAATTTTTTTTATTTACAATATTGTTTTTTTTGTATATTTAAAAAAAAAAATTATATAATTTTCGTGAGTTTAATGAAAATTGAAAGAAATTGTATTTTGTGATGAGTAAATCTTGTTAATACAAATAAAGTTTAAAGTACATAGTTAGTAATTTTAGACTCAACAAACGTAGGCCACATTTTGGAGAGCCTGTTCTATCTGTTGTATTATTATCATAGTATATCGATCCATCCTACTTCTTTAACTAATGAAATCACTTTGGCCGATTTCAGTTTAAAGGTTTTTTAGATAGAAACTATACCAAATTTTCTAAACCTTTTATATTGAACTGAGTAGAAATTTTATAACAAATGTTTCATTGTCTCCTCTTACTCCATACACCAATTACAAGTATTGGCTCATATAATTTGACCGTTGCCTTGCTCATTTTCAAAATTATATTGAACTTTTTATGGTTAAGAATACCCTAGCCTAGAACGTTTTTGCTTACAAACTACAACCATTTTTGTTCAAACAATAATTATTCGTTCATTAGATAAGTTCATGTTGTTAAATATTAATCAACTTCTGTAAATGTAGTTTAAAAGTATATTGACCAAATATATTAAATTAAAAATTGATGGTTGTCCGAAACGGAAATTTATGAAAATCGAGCTTATAGTGACAATTCCAAATTAATAGCCGCTGAAAAGTTACCTCTGCTCATTCCATAAAGAATTGGGTTCGTAAATTTGAAGAATCGGGTTAACTAAAAAAAAAGTTTTAGTTAGTTTCTGATTATGGAACTCTGATAACATTGGTCATGTTTGAACTGCATAGATAGCGCAAAACCTTCAGTGCGAAAACAATATAGACGGCGTGATGTATATAAAAGTACAATTAATGGAAAAAGTAATGAACCAATATGGACTAATTTCCGCTCTTGTATATGTATAATCTTATAGTATTTCAAAGATTTGTTTATATTACTACTATTTAATGCATTGATTCAATGAAAATTTTAAACTTTATGATTTTTTTTTTATATACTCTATTTATTTTTATTGTCGAGTCGGAAGTGTTAAATTTCGAAAACTTAAATTATATTGAAATATTAATATTTAAGAATTGTAAAACTAAATTTACATAAATTCTAATTTTATTTTCCCTCTCTATTTTCAGGTAATGTAACCAACGAATTTCATCATACCTTCATATTATTACGTAAAACTTATTTTATAAGGTAAGTAATTAACTAAATATACATCACAAAAAAATAAAATAAAAAAAATAATGAAAAATTGTAATAATATCTAAAGGAGAGGATAAAAAACTATCTAAATAATAATCTCATTAAAATTCTTTTCATCATTTGAACTAAAAATTAAAAATTCTGTATAAAAACTAAACATAAAGTTTCTATTACTTTTTTTTTTTAATAGTCCTGTCCATAAAAATGAGAATTTCATGTAGCTTTTTTTTAAATTAAATTGCATTATAAAAACACAAAGTTAAATATATATAAAAAATAAACGCTAATATAAAATTTAAAATTATAATGTTAAAGTTTTTTAGCTCACATTATATTCTGGTCGTTTAGAAACGTGTAACAGAAGAAAGGTTTACTTTGTATAAAAAAATGTTCATCCTTTGATATTTTTCTATAAAATTTTTCTTGTATCCTTATATTTTACATAGAAATGAGATCCTTTTATTATTAACATAGTGGAAAATAGTTTTTTTTTAAGAAATGATAAAAAACGCCAAACATGTTTATATTTTACGAGGAGTTATGGATTAACTATAAAATGTTGTGACGGAAAGATTCGTTTGAAAAAGTGTAAATTGATTTTCTATACGTTTACAATGGTAGAAATACCAAAACAGAAAGAAGAAAAATTGAAGTACACGTCCATCCGTATCTACATCCGTTTATGCGATTGATGTCCGCAGCAATATCTCCTGGTAATTGTTATCAGATTTTAATTAATTTTGTTTAAGGCGGCAAAATGTTCATTATTAATTCAGTACGAAAGGGGGGATTAATTTAGCATATCAAAATTTCTGAATTATATAAAATCTATTTCAGATAACCTTCTGAAAAACATATTCATTCCGTAAATGATATATACATATACATTCTGAAAGTTTTACGATTAGTCAGAATAAATATGAGAGTAGCATTGGACTTGGTGGACGAAAAAATGGATTTGGTTGAAACTTTTTTGTGTGCGTTTTCAAGGTTAGGGAAAATGTAATACAAAATAAACGATTTATCTTCTAAAAAGCATGTAATTATTATCTGATTTCAATGAAATTTGGTACACATACAGATTTCTAATCTAGCTTGTGTCTAGTTTGGGGGATCACTTTTAGTGGGACCCTGTCAAACCTTGGAATTATATAAAATACATTATAAGTTTTTTAATAAAGCACTGTTGATTACAAAACACTGTTCATAAATGAACCTAACTACGAGTTATCTTTTCCGCGCAGTTTTTTTGTTGGTCTATGTCGTAAAACTATTGGTCTTCTATATGGATGGAAGTTTATTAGTGAGGCAAGCGGTAAACTAGAAAACAGGATCTAACCAACCATAGCCTTTGTAATAATGAACCATCTTTATTATATGGGTTTGCATTTTGTACCGACATTGTACAGGCTTGTAAATACTCTAATTTTACAAATTAAGAAAATATAAATATTTTCAAGTGACTATAGAAGATTCTTAAATTATAATTTGAAAAATATGAAACATTAACATTGAAAATTATGAAAAGTTTTAAAACTTGGTAAAATTACGAGTCGAATTTTATATATTTAGCGTAGTATTTTATACGTTTTGTTACCACTACTTTTAAATTTATTTCTTAAATATTCATTTGATATATAATTCCATTTTTAATTATTTCTACTCACCTGTTCATAGCTCCGCAAATCGCTTCCATTTAATATAATAACTCTGATTTTGAATTGACTGTTTGATTTATTGTGATCATCTATCCATCTTGAAGTTTCCCTACACCTTGTCTTAACTGCATGGTTTTTTTCGCCCAGTCCAGTCCAGTTTATTCCATTTTTGCATATTTGACTAAATCTTGGACCCATAACTAACACTGGAACCGCATATTGGGAACTATTAAAATGCAATTAAATAAAAAAAAAACTAATTTATCATAAAATAGAACATTTATAGGATAGAAATGAGAACAACTAACCAGTTTTGATTGGAATTTTAGTTTGTCGAATTTATATGGTGAAAATATTGATTTTCTACTTATCCTACTCGTAAGTTATCTTAATATTGATTTAAAATTATTCAATGATTTTTTTCGGGTCATATACATTTAATTTAGATCGAATTGGTTGTGTCGAGTGTCGAATTGATATTTACTCAAATCAAAGTTTAATCCCCGAGTTTTGAAAATTAGATATTGTTTTAAGTAATCGATTACTTTTCTATCGAATTATTTATACATAATTCATGGTTGGTTAAGTGTCGAATCTCATGCAATATGTATGACTGCTATCACAATTACGTGATAGTGATTTTATATCGCCTTGGTTGCATTTAGAAACCGTACCATAGCTGTAACTCTATTAGTCATTAGATCACTAAAGTTGTTGAATTCATACCCGTCGAATGTATCCCTTCTGGCCCTGACTAGAATTGGGCACTTGTAGGTGAAGTTCCCAGCTCTAGCCAGAGACAGAAATGGATTCCTAATCTAGTATAATGGCGAAAATTTGATTGTAAGTAAAACAATCAAATGTGAATCATTCACTCGATACTCGAATGAACTTTTACATATAAATTTCTATACAATTTTAGAATCAAGTTTTTCTTATCATAATTTAAATTGAATCGCTTAGTTTGTAAGAGATTTTATCAATAATTTACTGTTAAATTTTAAAACTATTTAATTTTATACCATAAAAACTACAATTATTCTATTTTTATAAAATATTTACATTAATTATCAACAAAATATAGTAAATAAAATTCCCCGTCTATAATTTCACAAATTTCAAATCTTTTTTACTTATCGCCGTCAATAAATTAAATATTTTTTTTTTCTTCTTTATTTATCTTTTAATTACAATTTAATTGAACATTTTCTTTATAATCTTTGAAAATAAGAAAAACAAGAAATTTATTTACAAAACTTCTAAATCTAATAAATTGTAATTTAATCTTTTTATATTAGTTAAACTTTTACTTAATTTAAACAATAAATTTAAAATGAACTGAGTGAAAATTATCTGAAGAAAAAGGCGTGCGTCTTCTTAAATGTCGTCTTCCTCATTCTGAAAATGCTACTATACCAAGCAACATTGAATCTTATTTGAAATGATTTTTTTTTTATAATTCACTTCAATTTAAAACTAATAAATTTAAAATTCAATATTTTTTTTTTTCATTTCTATATAATTTTCTATTTTCATTTCTCGTGATAATTAATTAGTTCACAATAAAATTGTTGGTATTTTGTTTATGGATATTAGGAATAAGGCGGTAACTTATTGAATACTCTACTATGGATATTTTATTAATGAAGTTAAAATGTATCAGCATATTTTAAAATATATAAAATTGATTAAAAATTAACTTAATTATGATTTTACCTTTCATATAATCATTAATAAATTTTAGCTTCTATATGTAAAAATAATGTTTAAGGCAAAGCATTTGAAATTAATTTGAATTGGTTTGGTGCAGGCCTGTTTACTTATGCATTATTATTTATTTAATTAATTAATTGAGTCTGGATCAAATGACGCCATTAGCTATTTTACGTAGCTCTGTAGTGTTTTTTTTTATATATAAGTTAATAATAAACTTTTTAATGATACATATTTTTGGGGTTACGGTGAATAGTTTGCCAAGAAAAGTGAAAAATTTGGCATATAAAAATGGATGATCTTGAAAATGTATACTGTGACTGTGACTGTGATCCATGACATTGATATTAAAAAAATCGTTTTCTTTAGTTAAATAAACTAGTGCTGACTTAGGTGTGAAACAAATTTATAAAATTATCATTCGAACAATTCTAATTTATGATGGTGAAACGTGTAAGCTATCAGCGAAAATTTGTAAATGCTTTTGAGTGAAGAATATCTTCGATATCTTCGAGAATATCTTCGAGTTATAGCAAATCTTTAGTGCAACAAGGAAAAGCAAAGCAACCAAAGATGGATAAAGTACAACCATGAACAACTACACGACACGTTAGATCTGAAAGTTTTAGATGTTCAATTGTCCAGGCCACTTCCAGCACTTAGGACCGTATGGAGTTGAAAAAAAAGTTACCCCCTGACCAAACTAAATGGCAAAACAGCTACCGGGAAGCCAATAGGAAGCTGATCGGATGCAGTTCACGGTTCAGACTATGAAAAATCTTAACAAGAAGAGCTACTTAGGTTAATAAATGGTTTTTTATTTATTTGTGATTAAGGAATTACCTAATTATATTACATAAAAATAAACTCATCAGTGAAGTTTATATTATTTGAGCAATTACAGTAAAGTACGATTCTTTCTATTTTTAACAAAAACTTTGCGATGATTGAGATTGATTACTTTTCTATCTACTCCACTAGGTCAATTAAAATATCTATTGAAATTTGGTACAATATATATTTACAAAAGACTCATTTCCTCTGTTGCCATTTTCTATATGAATCGAAAATTTAAATTATTTAATTTCACTAAGATTTGATTTAATTTCTTAATATATATTACATTTGATTATTAAACTATTATTTATGTAAGGAGCTCAGTAAATTATTCTTCATCTTTGGAAACTAAATTATTAAATTTTAAATATCATTTAACAAAATAATATATTTATAGTTATGCTGTTTTTGAGAAACTTTATTTACATGCCTTTCAATAACATATTTATTAATTTACTGCAGGCAATTTAATATAAAAATTAAAATTAATTTTCGAGATTTTTATTTAGTTATATACCAAAGTCACAAATTCCAAGTCACACAGCTACCATATTTTTCTCAAGAATCATTAAATCAATTTTATATGCCACACGCAAATCAATTGAAATTTTATGGGCTGCTTTTTTTCTTTATCAAATAATAATTTAAATGTATTTATGTCAGCCCGATATTTTTTATATAAAATAAATATTTAATTATTGATTTTGGGTAAAATTTCAACAAAAAAAAAAAAAAGATTATAATTTTTAGTTTTCTATCATTTTACATTTTCATCTCAGAAAGTGTTGATTTTTATGCTACCACAAGATAAGCCGAATTAAGTTAGTATTTAATGGAAATGTATTTAAAATGTAAAGAAAGAGATAATCCTAAAACTTAATTTGATAATGTTTTGTTGTTTTTTGAACTTTTTACTGGTATCAATAATAATCGGATCAATTGAAAATGTAATAGAATAGAATAAGTAGAAGAGAAGATAATCTTTTTTTTTATTATTGATAGGGCCATCAGGAAATGAGATCAATGACATTTTTGTTTAATGATATATTTTGGGAAAATTACATTTATGGGAATTTTATTTAGTTTACTTGTGACCTGATAAGCATAAAAAATTTGATTGACCTAATTTGAAATGATGTTATTTGAGAACTTTTTTTTTTTGACATTTTTTCTGACATTAGAAAATGTGTTTTTAAAAGTTAAAACCCAAGATGTTAATAATCTGAAGATTTAAATATAATTCGATTTAGGAAAATGTATGAAAAAAATGTTTGGGTTTTTGGAAAAAATATTTACAATTTTGTTTTCGGCATTTGAAGATTTAACCTAGACAAATTTGTACTTATGTTTTGAAGATTGAAGTGATATTCATTAAAAATTTCTTTATAATATGTTACACGAACACGATTAAAATTGTACTTAGAAAATGAAGATCTGCAGTATTTCATAGCCCGAATTTAACTATAATCTATAATTCCAGGAAGAAAACTTAAATTATATATGACTTTTACTAGTTTCTTTATAATGTGTTACACGTTTATTGTACTTTGAAGCTGAGTAGTACTTCAAAGCCTGGATTTTTTTATAATAAACCCTAGTTTCGGGAAAGTTTAGCCTTGATATTCATATTTCTGCTTAATGCGAGCGAGACCATTCCAATTGCAAATAATTTTACAATCAGCAATTTGTTTCGCTTCGCCATAAATTTGACAGGTCTCTTGGATTGATAATTGATGTTATATGGCATCTACGGCCTGTAGAGAATGATCGTTACATTAAATCTTTTTATTATTTGATCTGTTTTTGTTGGTTAGGAGTAATAAACATTCTAAACCTTAAACATTTTTATATCTGGGAATTCATTTTCGTGTTTTAATTGATTCCTTTTTAACATTTCGTAACTAATATTACGAGTAGTTAGAATAACTATGAGTGTTGCATTGAATTTGATATTCCAAAAAATGGATTTGTCTGAAATTTTGTGGTCGGAAAATGCAATAACAAAAATGTCAGCATACGCGTTTCCAATATTTACATATGCACAGCAACATATCCTAAAACCGGTCGTCAGATTTTAAAGAAATTTCGCACACAGGGTGGATTCGTGATTACGCACGCATGAGGAATCTTTAGGAGGTTCAAGATAAAATATTCGATTAATATTTCATATGTTCTAGATCTAGAGCATATTAGATTTCAATGAAATCTTACACAATTTTATGATATATAGTTGGTGGTCCTGAAATTTGAAGCCTGTACTTTTAGGTGGTTTCTTGAAGTGGGAATAGGCAGTTTTAGTTTCCGAATTATATATGATTATATATTTTATGGCATGTAATTATTATCCGATTTCAATGAAATTTGTTACACACATTAGTTTGTGCTTGTGTATACAAAATTTAGGGTCGGAAGTTTCTGTTAAAAAAATTTCGAATTCTATAAAATACATTTTAGGTGTCTTAAAAAGATATGAAATTTTTTATAAAATATTGTTTGTTACAAACATTATACTGTTAATTACAATACACACTGTTAAAAACCTAACTACTATCTGCTATTCCTAAATAAATAACAGTTTTTTTTCCCAGAACTGACTTTTGATTATGCTTATCTTAATATTCTCTTACGAAGTTTCATTATAAACATTCTGAACAATTTAAATGTAAAAATAATATATACTTTAAAACATCTCTAAAAAATCAGTTCATAATTCGCTATTTCAAAATTCCTATAATAATTCATAATAATTTCTATTAAATTCTCATAAAAAAATCTGACTTTTAAACTGCCAAAACTTTTATCATTAATCATTTTATTTCATTACTTAAAATCTTAGAAATATAAAAACTAACTTTTTTGTCATACTCATCATCATAATGACTAATGATGTTGTTCAACTTAAACAAAAAACATCTTAAAATTTAACCCCTATTTTCTTCAAGTTATATTTTCCTAGTAAAAACAAAAAAAAAATTATGAAAATATTTTCCCATTGCTCATAATAGCACCATAAAAAAATCACAGTTTTTTTTTTTTAATATCCTTAAAGAAACAGAATTTTTTTATTCATCATTTTATAGAATCAACGACTTGGAAAGTTTATCTAATATTTAAAGTATAAAAACAGACAAAATGAATTCGTTTATATAATGTAAAAATTTACTAGCTGATTTTTTTTTTATTTTATATTTTCCATTTTCCTGAAAAACATTCATAAGCTTCTGCAAAAAAAAACATATTTATTAACATTGAAATTCACATATTAATATTATAAAATATCTAACCTAAAAAGTTAACATTTCCACTAACAAAATTAAAGTATACGCACCATAAAATTATATCTAAGAAAAAAAAAAAACAGATTTTTTTCATCAAAAATTGTAAACTTTCCATTAAACATATAAAGTAGCATTAATAAAACATGAAATTCATTGGCAAGCAGTACAATTTTTTTGGTTGTTGCCTTTGACTTTCTATATAAGTTAAATATGCCAGAAATAAAAATAAAAATCTAAAATTACAAAAATATAAATGGAACCATCAAGATAGAAAGTCCTAGTTATTCTTTAGTCCTTCATATCTTACAAAACTCATTTTAGTCACCTGTTTTGTTGAACCTTTGAAAATTAAGACGCCTGGAAATTTTATTCCTTACTCTTACAACCACCCTCAATATTAAAACAAAACGAAGAAATCGAATTTCCAGAGTATTGGGGTTATAATGGAGGCTAACATATCCGGTATACGACGACAAAAAAATAACAACAATTTTTCTTCTACATGGAATCTAAGTGATTTCGGAACAGAATGATTTGTTATTTTCACCTTTTTCTAAAAACCCTCATATAGTTATTTTGTTGAAAGGGTGTCGGTAATGTAGTAAAGACAGTGTAGAGAATTTCTTTATTTTTTAATAAGTCCAACCTAACCTCCCCCATCAAAATGAAAAAAATAATGTTTTACCCATCATTTTCTCCGTTGGTGTGTATATACTAATTCTTTAATGGAGGGTTGCGATTGAAATTTGAAGAGTAATACCTTATATGAGTGAAATAAAATTTATAAGTATATGGGAAGTATAACTCCCTAAATCCGTTTTTCATTACATGATGTTCCACATTTAATGTTTACCTCCTCCGCACCCCAGTAAAATGATATTTGTGGGGAAAATTACAATATATAAAAAAATACAAAAAAAAAAAGAAAAGAAATGAAAGTAGAACATTTCAAGTGTCATTCGCGAACAGATGTTAAAGACTTTACAGAAGATTAAAGATTCCCTAAAAAAAGGATACACTATACTTAGTACTCTGATGTGTGCCGTAATGATCTTTAAATCCTCGCAAATGTTTATTTTGAGTGTTTAAGTAAAAGAAACAGAATGTGAGAATGTGTATAGGAAAAATTGGAGTATTATATCGTTGTTGTTGTTGTATGTTATCTGATGGAATTGAAGTGAGTGCTATAAAATTTATGTTACAAATTTTTTTTTAGATCAACTTTCAGGTAAATACATTTTAAAAATATTTAAAGCCGTTTTTTTTCTTTTAGGAATTAGATAATGTAAAGGAAATTTTTTTTTGATAATATAATTTTCTTGGAAACAAAAAGGATTCTTAATTTATTTTAGTATGCAGAATAAATGTTTGATAATATTTTTAAAGATTTTGTAGTAGTTAATTATATGAATTTAAATCTTCTAAGACTTTAGTATAATTTTTCATATTTCCTTCTTTTATACAATTTCTAATCAATATTTTTCTAAATTACTGAAATTCTATGTAATTGGAAACTATTTTGCTCAAGCCTAATTTTTGCTTATCATAATTTTGAGTTTATCATATAAACTCAATTTTCAACATAATGTAGGTCATAGTAAAGTCATCGAAAGCATGGTATCGGTATGGAGCAGAATTTAATGATATAATTACAAATCTATAAGGTATGGCAATAGCTTTTGCCATTAGCTTGGCTGTTCAATGCCTTGTATGGACCACAATGGGGCATCACCATCATTCAATTTAATGATATGATTACAATTCTCTGAAATATGGTAGTAGGTTTGATGTCACTCGAAGTCAAAGAATTTTGTAATCTTTGAATACTTTAAAAATTCTCTTTTTGTACTGCATTTTCAATGTCTATAAAAATTGCATTTTCTTAGGTCTCTTTTTCACAGACGTAGGACTGTAAAAAATGTATGTGGTTGCAAATATAAAATTCTGTAAAATTATAGAATTAAATTTTGTTAAGTTAATCAAAATTTTTTGTTGAGTATAAACTTTTCATACTGAAATTAAAAATTAAACACAAACTTCCTTCCTCTAACGCTCTAAAAACATATAAAAAGAATTTTCATTAGAACATAACCACAACAAATTAATGAAAATTAATTGCTATGAAAATACAAAAAAAAAAAAATCATTTTCATTATACTTTATCTCTCTATTAATTTGTTCTTTTTTGAATAGAATTTTCCATCTTTCATGATTAACATCAATAAATTCACAATTAAGAATTCCAAACACACGCAAAAATGAAAAATTCCTAAAGAATTTTTACATAGTTTTTTCTTCTCATTTTTTTTTTTGTGACAAAAACTACAGTAGTGGTAAAGAAAATTATCAATAAAATTTATAACTAAAATTTATAACCAAAACGTTTCTAGTATCATATTCAGACTCTATATATATTTAAATTCCACTACTGTACTTTATATTAGAATCTTAAATAATCAAATTCATTTTCGTTATATACTTCAAAAATCCTTTCGGTGTTGATGGACCAGTCAGCAAATAATATACGTGATCTAAAATAAACTTTACCACAAATTTGATTGCCGCCTCAATCCCCTTTGAAAATATTTAACGTTCCGGTATTTAACTGACACATCACACATTTACTGATACCAAATTATACTGAAATTGTTTTCGATACGAAATAACGATACGAAATGTATATATATAATAGACATTTGAATAGTATCTATCTTGAAAAGGATTGGTTAATTGCTTATATTCGAAAATAATCATAATAGGAAATTTACTTACAAAAACTTTGTTCGATTCTATTTAGTGCTAAATAGTTGCAATATCATTTTTATAGCTAGTATATTGTATATAGATAAATTAATATGATGTCGGTATTTTACTATGAATAGCAGGGTCTATAAACATAAGTGGATATATGACTTTTTTTACTTGTGAATAAATGGATACGAATCTATATATGAAAATATAGTGACATTACAAAGTGACCGGTGTTAGCTAATTGTTCGTATATGTCGATGTCGAATAATAAAAACTGAATAGATATTTTAGCAGTTTTGTTGAAATATTATTACTATATGATGAATATTTCAAAAGTTATTTTAAGAAATTTCTATAAAAAATATTAAAATATTTATGTGGACAAGAATTGTAAATTAATGAATTTCGGATTAACTTTTTAATTGAACATTCCGCAATTTTAAAAGTTTTCATATCTCAGATTATTGTGGAAAAGGTGGGGAAATGTAATAATCAAATTCAAATAATATTAACTAAAAAAATGGATTTTTAAACAATTTGGAACATCTAAATTTTGAAATAATAATTTTTTCCAATAAAGAGTGCTATTTTTATGTTTGTAATATGCAGAAGACGTAAATATAAAAATTACATGTCTCTTTCTATAGCAAAAATTTAATATATAATTGTAATTAATTTACTTTGAACTGAATTCATATTGCAGAGCTCTTATATATATAAATATGCCTAAAATTTTACTGATGCTTCCAGGCATCCTTAATAAAGGCGCCATGTAAACTCCATGCTTTCATATATAAAATTTTCAAATCTACTACTTTCTCTAATATGATTTCAAAATTGAAAAGTACTCAACTCAATTTATTATCAGTTTTGCTTTTTATAATATTACATTTTTGTTGTGCGTAATTACTCAATTTTATATTATATTCAAATTGACTTTATCATTTGATGGCGCCTCGCCTTAATTAAGTTAATAACGCGTTTTTATCACATTTTTTTTAAAGAAAAACTTTCCGTATTAAATAACCATAAATATTTGACACTTATATAGAAATAAAAACTAAACACTTGATAAAATTTTTATAAGTGTATATTTAATGGATAGAAAATTTTGTAATATAATTCCAATCAAAAATACGACAAAATATTTTATAACTTTTAACTATATATCAACAACGAATTATTAGATTACCACAGGAAATTAAACAGTGAAATGAATTTATTAATACTTTTGTGACCTCAACACATTTTTGTGAAACTCATAAAAAATTGATATAGAGTGATTAACATTTACATGATGCGGTCCTCATAATTTACAATTTCTTGCTTGGTAAAATTTGTTTTGCTTTGGTTTTGCATATTCAAGCGTTATACCATAATTGATAAGCTATCAATGTTTTTTTGTGTTTTGTAGAGCATAAAATTTCAATGATCTTTTTTTATGGAATAAAGTTTAAATTTGTAGAGGAGTTTTTGTTATGTTTAAGAGTTTAACAAAATTAGAGAAATACAATTTTTATAATTTGGATATTTTTGGTTTGAAAGATTGTAGATTTAAAATTATTTATGATGTACACATTTTTAAGGTAATTTTATTTCAGTTATGAACTTAAAGCTTATTGGTTTTTCGAAGTTAATGGTAATATTTATTTCGTTCACTGGCCTCACAGCACTAAAACAATCTAAAAGGCCTCCTTTTTTAAATAAAAGAGTTTTCCTGACATTATATTGCAACGTACTAAATTGCATGTTAATTCCGAATCATATGCATCTTAAATAATGAACACAGTTAAATTGTAATAAGCCTATGGATTTTAATAATGACGGATTTTGTGGTTCATCCGTTAGCAATAGTCTCAGTTTTAAAACCACATTACATAATTGAAAATTTTATTATTAAGTTACTTTAAGCGACATTTATGTGTCGGTCCGGAATCGAATCCGTGTTTAAATGCTTACTGGTGTGTCACAAAATTACGCTATCACTGTAGTCTTTTGCAAAACAATTTTTTATATATAGTAATCCAGATTTTTAGATTTTTAATATAAGCATATTGAATTTCTTATGCAGCCATAAATTTTCGTCCACGAAAATGATCTAACAAAATATTTTTTTTTCTCTATCTCAAGGTCAAGGTTCATACAATAGGATAATAGGTTAGGTTAGGTTAGAGTGGCGACATAAAACCATGTATAGACTTCCGAGAGTCTTTAGCGTTACCGCTAACTGGACAGTTATGAACCCCTGGGTAAAAATCCGTTCTGGATATTCGTCGAGTTGTCTGAAAGAAAGTCGAGGAGGGGTGTTATTAGCTTAGAATCACCTGATGGTGATTTTTAAAATCTCCTAATTCTAATTTAGAGAAGAACGGTTTCCCCAAAAGCGACTTCTACTTCTTTGCTATTGCTGGGAAGTGGCAAAGAAGATATTTATAAGTTTATTCTTTTTTCTGCAAAGATTACTAATTGTCAATCGTAGTCTCTCCACATGCTTGCCGATTAAGCAGTGTTCGGTCATGAACATGATACCTACTGCTCTCCTGCATTACGTGCGAGACAGTGCCAGAATGTAATTAATAGGATAATAATGTATGATAAATTTTTTGTTAAATATATATTTTAGTGTCGTCAAAAAATACTAATTTTAATGGTACACTATTAAGGAATATATTATTAAACACTGTATTGGTAACTTGTTCCATGCTTTTAACTAATAATTCTATGAAAAATTGTTTTATTATTATTTTTTAAATAACTAATTATTTTAATTTCTGAAGAATTTTTATTTAATTGAATACAAAAAAACCATAAATATACAATTAAATATTTAACAATCAAATAATCAAGCATTAAAATACAAATTCTTTAATTTTTAATATCATTGATTACAAGCAAAAAAAATATTTTTTTTATATCATAAATTCACATCAAAAATTTTATAATATTTTGTTTTTTTCTGCAAAATAATTTTTAATACAAAAACATAAAAATCATTTTCAGTTCATATTGTTTGCATATCATTTGCATATTTTTTTTTTAGTACAGACACATTATTTGATCACAGATAAAATTTTTTCATGAATTTATTATAATCTTCTTTTTTTTTGTTTAAATGCTTATTTAAAAATCGCTAAACATAAATGTATGTACAAAATACATCATTACATTACTTTTAACTAAATCGTATCTAATTGCATTGAATTGTAACATAATACAATTTAAAAAAAAAATATTACTTTATATAGTCAAGAATATAAAATAGCAATAAAAATTGTTTAAATATACAAAGATATTCATAATAAATGTTTGTCTGCCTGTCTGTCTGGATGTTATGATGATATGTAAAATTGGTGTTGTATAGTTCCTTGGATATTATGTTTCTAAACATCATAAAATAAATAAATATAAATACATTTTCTATATAAATGACATTCCAAGTTATAAAAAAATGACGAGGCCAAATATAAAAATAAATGGCAACAATTATAGGGGGTGTATGTAATTCCAATTTTTTTTTTAAATATTGGATCTTGACATTGGTTTGATTCAATATCTTTTCATTACAAACCAAAAAATATATCGAAAGTAAAATTCTTCATATTTTTGACAACTAGTAATCTTGGTATTTTGATTATTGACATAAATAAGTATACATAATTTTATTATATTTGATATTTTTTACTCTTTATAATATTAATTTTTAGTTAATTTATTTTACAAATTTTATAGTGATAATAAATATTAAACACTGTTGCATCTAGTAACAAATTGTATGTTTTCAAATACGAAAATTTTTCAAAAATACGAAATATATGTAAGTATAGTAAAATTACGGAAAATGTAGTGCAAATGTAGTGCTAAAATCTATATATGTAAGTGCTGTAGTTAAAAGAACTTGCATTAAAAAGTTATGTTTTGGGGCCGAATGGAAATCTATAAATATTAGTATATTGTGTAATTCAAAGATAATTGTTTAACAAATTGGATACAGACCCAAAAATAGGTTGGTTCTGACAAAACTGCATACGAAAAACTATTATTTTGGCATATGTGCCTGACAGAAGTGTTTATAAGAATTGCTGTGTCAGACACAGAATTTTTGTGAGACAGTTTGATACCTAAGAATATGTAGAGAATGTAATATTTCCTCATCTGAATCTAGATTAGCATTTGAATAAGCTACAGAATTATATGAATTAAAACTGTCCTCACTCCTCATCTTCAGAACCCAGCATTTCATTTAAATAGATTTTAATGCCATTGTCATTCATCTGCAAACTAAAATATCATCTGGATCTGTCAAACATAATCGATAAAAAAAAAGAACTTACGTTTTAAAATCCACTGTCTGACACAAACTAAATTCGCAAAAAGGTCTTACCACAACAAACAATTATATAACAAACTGCACTTAATATGTGAAAATTACTTATAAACATGAAAATTTGCTACTTGTACTAAGTGATATTCGCGAAATCTTTTGGGTGGTCCACCAACGCAAAATAACTAACAGACATATGTGTCTGGCATGGCACCCAATGTGTTAACAAATATATTTTGGGTTCGTCATTTTTTATTACATTTTAAATAAATATAATCAATAAAAATATTTTCTGCGATACTTTAGTTCAAGTGAATTGAATAATCATATCAGATCGATAATTTTTTAGATATAATGATTAATAATTTTCCAATTATGAATTGTAGACAAAGTAAACATATTTTTATGAAATCACTATGAGAACATAAATTGAACATTTTAATTTTATTACTTGAAAAAAAAAAAACTATATTTAGTTATATTCTGCATTAAAAGATTACTAGAAAAGAAATCACAATTCTCTATTATTTGTTTTCGTAAATAAATCATTGTTTATTCTTCATTGTGCAAATAATTTTGATTAAACAACTCATATAGATATCCATTTTATATGCTTGTATCTATAGTTAAATAAATGTAAAATAAACATAAGGACATTATGTCTATAAAGTATATGAAAGAAAGTGTTTTAAATGTATATGATTTTATGTTTAAATTGTATGTTATTGAAGTGTTTATTTATTGATTTATCAATAAAATGTTTTCCAGATAATTAAAACTAAGTATACAAATAAAGGAGATAAAATATTCTTGAGTTATGCCAAATCGTATCAGAAAATTTCAATTATTTTACATATTTAAAAAAAAAATAGGTGTGTTCGGTATAGTTAATTAATTTAATAGTAATACTTTGGGTTTTATAATTTGTTGTACAATTATGTACCAGTCGTACGGCTACTTCATTATTATTATATTAATCAAATATAATGACTCCTTGTGGTATCAAAAAGTTTTCTAGAAAGAAACTACCAAACTTTCTAAATCTTTTATGTTGTATGGTACATTGTCTCCTCTTCTTCCTCCACACATTAACGACATGTAGTGGATGTAGTAAGATCTAATGTCTTGAATGCTTCTAAGAATCGCACATTCCGTTGCAATTGCCGTATTTCATATAGAACGCAGCTAATTATTTATTGAATTTATCAAATTTAAATATATTTAGTATTCCTCTAAATCTTCCAATATGAAACTAAAATCTTCAATGCCAACTTTAAAACCATATCTCGAATAATATCAATTTTTTTCTTCACAGTTTTTGTATTATAATTTGAAATTATCTTTTTGTTTCTTTTTTTTTTTGTTAAATGATTATTTAATCTAGTCTAATTTCCAAAAAAAAAAGTTAAGTTCTACAAACAAATCGTTATCCAATCTCTTAAAAAAAACCCCATTCTTGTATCTCCTAGATTTGTATCGAATTAGGTAATTTTAAAATGTTAAAAATATATTTTAGATTTTTTATTCGTGTCCCACAAAGACTTTAATTCAATTTGATTGATGGCATTAGATCAATAAATTCTATAAAATCTAAATTAAATTTTTGTGAGAAATATTATTATTTTGACTGATACGGGATTATATTATTAAAAAAAAATCAATTCAATTTTACTCTCCTAATACATTAAGAAAATTTGTAATAATAAAAATTAACCAAAGAAATTCAAAATTGTCTTTTTTTGACATATAATTTCGAAACATAATCCAAAAATAAAAACTGAAAAGTTTTGAAAAGAACAGTTTTCAGCTTATTATCCGAACACAATTGAACGAACCAATAATTGACTAATTTCATAATTGACCGAACTACCGAACTCATAATTGACCGAAAGTAAATTTGTTGAATATAGAATTAATCAATAGATCATTGCGCCTGTATGCAAAACTCATTCTGGGCCATATTTCTAGGGACTCACTCATATGATTAAATATTTATTCATTATGAAATCTGAATGTTAATTTCTTTTTTTTTATCAGCACTTGATGTAAAGCTTGAAAACTGATTATAATTATCTAATAGCCGTTTCAAGTATTTTTAAACAACTATACTGAATATAAAAGGTTATTTTAAACTTGTCCACCATTTTGAATTAACTATCTTCTGAAATAACTAAACAATTCTTAACAACTTTGAAAACTGAATTTAATATAATTTCCAAAATGCACACTGTGACCTTATTATTATTGTGCTTTTGTAGCCTATTTCCTTACCACAACCTAATAGACTTAAAGAAACTTACGATGTTTGATGGGGTTATATTCGCCAGTTCTTCAATGGCGAGGAAACCTTTTCTCAGACCATTTTGTTTTCTCCTTGCGACTGCCTCGCCCTGTCAGATAGTTTGTTCTGGCGTTTCTTTGTCATTTAGACAGATACAGCAGATTCAGATATACTATTTTTATTAAGGTGCTAGTTTATATGCTGTCATGGATATCCTTTACGGTCGTGAAATCCCTTTTACTGAGTTTAATTAGGCCGTCCAGTTTTATTTTATGTGGTTTTATAAAAATGTTTATTGGATACAACCATTTCGAATTGGAAGAATATTACTTCTGTGATGCCAATAGGTTTGTGTACCGTGAAGTTTGGACCGTTGTCTCCCTGTTCCAGTTAAAGCATGTGGTGCGGTGTAGAGTAAATTAAAAAAGATTTACTGGAGCCAAATGAAAAAATCTATAATTTTGCACTAATAAAAATAAATTTACCTTCAGTCAACTGTTTTCGATTCATTGTGATTTCGGTCAATTGTTTTCGATCAATTGTCCGCAAATCGATAAGAACAAGTATAAAGAATTTTCAAAAAGAGAAAATTTTTGTTTTATATTTTTCTATAAGGCTTCCATCTTCCAAACCACTTTTGGAATCATGAAAATTTATATAATAGAATAAATCCATCCAGCGTGTGAGCATAAATTATTCTTGATACGTATACAAAAATATTGCAATCTCATGCAATTCTTTTATTATATCAAGCAATTTTCTGATATGGAAGGAGGTAGGTTTTGGTATGTTGTTTTGTATAAGAAAGGTTTCTAAAAACAATTCTTTTAGATGAAAAATGATTTTCTTATATATAAAGATATCAAAGTAAAAACAAATAAATAAATCACATTTTTGCTTTTTGGAAAATCACAACAGTTTCAAGCAAACAAAAAACAAAACGTATTTCCCATACGACGATGTGTATAAGAGAAAAGGATTAAACATTTTATTAGATATTGAATCCGATCAAATGTATACCATTGATTCCATTATATTAAAACAATGCGTCACATTGAAAATAAATTGTATATATCAATAAATCATGAGATCGATTGTCAAAGTTTTGTCATATAATATTCTTTGGCGTCTATTACCTTTTTTAGGTTTTAGAGTTAAAGGTATATTCACCCTTTAATTTTTGATATTTTGGTCTTATGGTGATGGAAATAGTAAATAAAATTTTTGTGCAGAAGCTCTATAATAATAATGTTAAAGGTATATGTGTGACTATAAATTTATTTGAAATTTATTGACAAGATTAAAGACATTTTGTTCTTTTTTGTTTGAAAGCTTTTCAATTTTAAAAGAAGGTTTTTTTTTCAATATTTTATTTAAAAAAAGCAATATGTATACAGTTACACAGTTTGGGAGCAGAGAAATGTGAAAATTAAAAGTCGATAAGAAGTTGATAAAGATTGTATTGTATACACTGAAAAAATATATAAAATATTGGTAAAGTTTGTATCCTTGCACTCAGTAAATTTTCAATCAATAATAAGTCCAGCAAAATCAATTAGTACTTTTAATTAGATAAATAAGAGCTATTGAAACTAATAGGAAATTCATATTTCAGCAAATAATAACTACTGTATATATATAGAATTGACAGCTTATAACTCAAAACTATTTTTAAAGTAAAAGTAGGTATTTAATTAAGAACAATTCAAATTAACATAAATTTATTTTTTCTTTCCGAACTCCACAGAAAAAAAATAATTGTTATAAGAAAAAATTAGACTCCTGTTCACAGATTTGCCATAAAGCAAAGAAAAATTATATTATTTTTTTATACTTCTTCTCAAAAATATTAGTTTTATTTTGCCTGAAAGCTATTTCCGTACCATTTTGAGAGATAGTAATGTATGTCTGTGAAAGTAATAACGTCTAAATGAAACTTTCAATTTACTTTTGTTTCTGACCTTATAGGAAATCTGTCTTAATTGTGCAATCTTCCACATATGGATTACTTACAACTTCCAAATAAAGCAGAAAAAAATGTATTTATAAATTATGATGACATGTGTTAATCACAGTATAAAATATGTTTCAACTAGCACAAAATATGTTTCAACTAGCACACTAGCCAGTAACAATCCCTTTCTTACTAAACTAGTTGACGACTACTTTGGTAAGGGAAGTGTTGCCAATACGAGGTCTCATAAATTAGTTTTTTATTTAATGTAAATATGCACATAATTTTCTTCATTTTCGTGTTTTATTTGATTTGACCCAAAAAAATATGGATTCGACTGCAACTGTTTTTCTGAGCGTTTTCAATGTTTTTGAGTCAAAATCCCCAATTATATTCATAGTTCTACCTACATCATACAGTAGTCGTAGTGGTTATTTTATGCACAGGTCGCTGGATTTGTAATCTAGTAAAATTAGGGATCGGTAATTTCATTGGGTCTCTTTTAAAATTTTATATTGTTAAGCTTTTGCTAAGCTGAAATTAAATAAAACCAAAACTTTAGAATTTTCACATAGAGTTTACTTTCGACTTAACAAAAATAGAAGTTGGATTCGCAGTCCACTTTTGTGGGCGTGGGTTCGATTCCCCACATATCTATATGGTGGGCATAAATCACTGTTGTGTTGAATCTAAAAACGAGTTATCTGTTCCTCCTACTTAGCAGCTTTTTTTAACTGTTAGTTAGCTACTTAGCTTATTGGAAAATGCATCTAACAATTTTCACAATAAAACTAATAAATTAATTTCTTTCAGTGCAATATCTTTTAGTATAAATATTGACTTTATGTCCATTGTAAACCCGACCACTCTCTTCTCTCTTTTTTACAATCTGATAAGTTATTTATAGAAATTCCATTAGATAAAAGAAAGACGGAAGAAAAATAAATTTATGTCAAAGGAACAACATTTATAGAACAGCATCACAGAGCCCCAACAGTGTCAATGCTCATATATTTATAAATCTAATTTTAAAAAATATCACATTCTCCCCTCATATTTTTATTTTATTTTTTTTGAAAACAACTTTTGACTCCAACTATATATTTTCATTTTCTTTTCCCTTGAGTATGAAACTGAAAACGCTTAGCCCCACGGGTAGATTTGCCATCTCCAAATAAGCTATAACTAAGCAAAAAAAAAAACATCGAATAATATTATAAAAAAAAACGTGAAATGGGGAGTTTTTAGAGTATGGGACAGGAAACTAAATTTAATATATCTTCAAAGGGAATTTCTTTAAGTTGGATGACTATTTGGCGTGTACACGATTTCGTTATACCATAAAGATACAACAACAACAAGAAAAAAAGAGTTTCTTCATACAATTTATAGCATTAAATGTACAAAGTTAGTCTATAAAATCGTACAATATCACATTTTCTGTATCGCAGACTGCGAATTTTCCTATTTTGCATTGTATTTTGAGGGTGACGGTGCATTATGATAATCGTAAAAATCTGTAAAGTATTGATATCGGAGAATTTATTTCGAGTGAAATTTTATCCAATTTCGAATTTTACGTATAAGCCAAAATTAGTTATAATTTTCGAAAGCCCAAATTGTTTGAATTCATATTTTGGGAAAATTATATTAGATTCGATGTTGTGATATATCGAAATAGGAAATATTTCGAAATTTTAGTATTCTATATTTTGTATTTTGAAATATAATTTTAAAAAAGTTTAGTTTTTTCCACCGTGCTGTGAAAATTTCCAAAGTTTTTGCTCGTGGACATTAAAATATTTGGAATTTTTTTTTTTACAAATATTTCAAAGATTAAATAATATAAGCTTTTCAGTTACTAGGACCGGAGTTAACATAAGCGTATAAAGAACATATTTAGGCACCAAGTAAACCAGAATAATTATCTTATTAATTAGCCTGCTATATGTTTTTACACTGTTTTACTAATGTAAATGGACGTTAAATAACTGAAAGGAAAATATGGGTGGAGGCATAATTGAAGCATTAGCCAATACGTAGAGTTACATTAATATTGAGAAACTGTAATAAAATACATTCTGTTTAAACTTTAAAGTATGCTATTTACTTATACGTTTCCCTGTCGTTCGTTACTGAAAATGGGGTTTCCCCCATTTTGTCATGCTTTGGACACCCTAAAGACCTAATCCGACCCTGATTCTATCCAGATATATTGTTTAACACTATGGTGCAATAGTAGTGTAAAAAATATGTTAGACAGTTTTTAACTTGGCTAAGTTTCTCCCATCCTTAAAAAAAAAAAAATTTTGAAAAAAAATATATGTATAAAAAATAGAAATTTGAAATAGAAGGAAAAAGATTAAGAGCAGGTGCTACCCTTTATAATGCTATCTGAGACAGTTAACATGAAAAATCGGATTTTCTATGGCTTAAAGTTTATTTATATATTTTTATATTTTTTCTGAATTTGATTGAGGATAAACGGTCTAGCCGTAACTAAAGAAAGAGAATGTGTGACAAAATTTATTATCGTGTATAAGCAATTTAGATATAATTTTTCTATTTCGGGGGATAACAACAATTTTTTTTTCCATTTGGATTTCGGAAGGTTAAAGTTAATATGGTAAATGGTATAATGTCAGAGGTAAATTTTTTACTAATAAATATTTCTATTTAGGTCAATCACATCTTAATTTTTTTTTTTTTTTTGGTTATCCTGTAGGTTATTATTTTGACATGTTTATATGGGATTTTTATGATGAATTTTTTTTTTGTTGGGATGGAAATTGGATATTTTTATTATTATCTCAGTTGGTGGTATAGAATTTTAGTTAGTTTTTTTTTTTGGTAATAGGAATTAAATTTATTTTATTTGGTTTTCTTCACCTTTTAAAATTATATTTATTAAGCTTTTTATATTATATAATTTAAATAAATTTTATTATAATTATTTCTATATTTTTTGTTGTTGTATTTTTCAGGTAAGACGACTTTTAAAACTAGTTTTTTCTTTATAATTGGCAAGTAAATACTTTAATAATTTAAATATATTGAAAATTCGTTCTTTTTGGCATTTCGGGTATAGTAAAATCAATTAAATATGGTCGGTTGGTTTCCATGAAAAACCCCACGTAGATAGGACACAGAAAAGTGAACCTGTTGTACCCTCCAGTCGAACGCTGCATCATTATTATTAGTGTGTCAACTCATCCCACTTTTTTTTAATGAACGGTATCATCTTGGCCGGCTTCAGTTTACCTATGTCTTTAAGGTTTTCTAGAAAGAAACTACGAAACTTTCTCAATCTAATTCCATACTTTCTAAGAATCACATGTCCTGTCGCAATTGCCATATACAATCTGGCCGTTGCCTTGTTCATTTTTATATATAAATTTTTTATTTAGAAATCTTACGAGGAGTTATGGAATAACTATGAAGTTTTGTGATCGAAAGATTGGTCGAAAAATTGAATTTAGTTTAAATTAATTTTTATATATATTTTTGAGAAGATGAGATTACAAAATTACCAAATAATCTGTTCGCTTAGACATATATCTCATAGTTAGTTTTTGTCCAATTAATGAAATTTGAAAAGACAGCGTTAAACATCACTTTATCAGTGATTGAAAGTTAAATTTGAATTCGGTAACTTTAACTCAAATGAATCCGTGTTAAAATTTCCGAAATACATAAAATCCTGCAATATTTTCGAGATCTTTAATTTTAAATATATATTCCTAAAAGTTGTAACAAAGTACTCTTTTAACAAATTCCAAGTTTTGGGTTAGCTATTACATATTTTTATTAATATATTTCGAAAAATATGACATTTTTCTATAAAATTGCATAATTTTGCAATCATTTTTTCTTTGATTATTCACCCACAATTTAATTATGAAATTTAATATTTAACTAATTTAGTTATGAATTCAAGGTTAAAATTATTTTTATTACATAATATTTAAGTTGTTAAAAAGTAATAAAATAAAATGGATGCGGTTGTTAAATTTAAATAATATATAATTTTTTTTTCCAAATAATTTCTATATTAAAACTTTATTTTTTTTCGTTTTTAATTATTTTAAATTATTAAATAATTTCCAATTTAATTTTATGAATTCATTTTAGTAACTATGTATATAAAATATTTATTTGTTATTATGAGTACTACTGCTTGACAAAATCTATTAGAATAATTTAGTTATCGAAAAATAATATAATTTTTTTTTTTTGGCAACATTTCATAACAACATTTTCAAGCAACATTTTTCAGAAACATATTTTCAAGATAATTTTTTCTGAGAACATTTTACTTATCCCTACGGTATTGTAATGATTGTTAGTACCACTGAAACAGTAACTGTAGAGAATTACATTAGAAATTAGTATCTGCAGAATTTCAGAATCAAGAAGAAAACTTTATACTAACTTCAATGGCTGCTCAAAACTGAAATAAAGAAATATAGTTACAAGTAAAATGAAATATATATATTAAAATGTTTTGAACAATTATCATATTAATTTATTTTTACTGCCGTAAATCATTCAATTTTATTTTAAAGATGGCGAATTACAATTAGTAGTTGAGTTTTTAATACAAAATTAATCCAAAACTGAAGATTTCTTACCATCGAAAACGATCAAATAAGAGCTTCTGACTTCTGAGTTAACCAATAATTAATTATCTTTATGGATTAGTGAGAAAACAAGCCAAAGATAGATATGAATATTAAGAGACTATACATTAAAATATTCATTGTACAATAACAATTACTGAATCAATAGATTACCACTTGGGCTTCCAATTTTTGAAAAGAACCATACGACTTATTTCAGCCGTCATCTATTTTACAACAAGTTCTAAAATAATGAGTAAAATTTGATTAATTATTGTACAAAATATAATAGCAAATTTTTTTAATTAATTGATAAAAATCATAAACTAAATTGTTTATGAATATGAATCATTTCAATGATTATCAATGAATGAGATTTTATGAAAATACAAAATTTGTCAAGCCGAAGTATATAGTTTTAGATGAGTCAAATTTTAATTTAAATTCAATTAATTTACCATACCCAAAATCAACAAATTTCGATTCATAATCATTCATTTCGGTCTTCCTACGTATAATAACTTGCCAAAAATTTTATAAATAAATCAAAATTTCACTCACATATTTTACGAAAATAATTATCATGCAAAATATTTTGAAACCAAAAATATTTATAAAATATAAATTAAATCAATAAAATTAAAATCAAAATTATACAATAAATTAAAATAGAAATTTCCTTCCGTTAAAATTTCTTTTTGGTATTTCCGATTTAATTGATCAATTTTGTGGAATTTTATTTATTAAGCATTTTCTTCGATACGTTTTTATTTTATGATTCATACAATTTTATTTAAATAAGATCTATTCACATTATTTCTGACCTTAAGAACAAGAAATTTCCACATAATTTCTATTAATTCCGGTGAAAAATTCTTAATGAAAATGTATTTATACGAAGGCTGGCACTAAAAAGCTTGACGCCAGTCGTAATTTATTTATCAAGTTTTACTAAAAAAATATAATTTACAAATTCAAGATTAAAATTCTTCATTCAGTAAAATAATAATAATAATTGTATTTAATGTTTATAAAAAATCAAAAGATCATAATTTAATGACTAATAAGAATAAAAATTATATATTTTATTATCTTATCAAGTTGTATGTAAAAATAGATGATTTGTGTTGAATATGTTGAAAATTTATAGCTCTTTGCACAATTTAGCAAGAAAAACAAGATAAGCAAATGAAATAATTATTTAAAAATTATAATAATCATTAAATTGAAATTTAATTCTTAATTATGTGAATGTTTTATAGAAAATTAATGATTGCACTTAGTGAAATAACGATTTTGTAAACGGATTAAATTATATTCTTTTATAGTTCACCAATTTATATAGCCTCTACGGTTCAATGAATATTAAATTATTTTGGAATTCATTCAATTATGGGGTCCGGTTATAGTAGAATGAACTGATATAATATTTCTTAGCCATTTTCCATTTATTTCTGACTACATATAGAGTTTATTTAGGCTTGTAGATTGATTCAGTTTGGTAAGAGCAAAAAGGTCTTAACAAGTTAACCTCGAAATGGTTCAATTGATAAGTATAATTTCATACTTCGTTGTATAGGTATTAATATGCCATTTAAAACGAGCTCTATGAAAAGGTACATATTCAATGAATTATACTGACGCATTGAGCTATTTCAAAGTTATGAACTGAATTTTATTTTTAACGCCGAATCAACAAAAAAATGTGTGTCGCGTCAAGGGTACGGCTTTCACAAAAAAAAAGTTTTCAGAATGAATCAGAAAATACTGAAGTAATGCTGTTTGTATATTAGGTTTTTGCGAAACATGATGTATATTTTATTCGGCCAAGCAAAGCGTTTCTGCAATATTCTGTTTTATTGGTAAAAAGTATTAGTACGTGCCATTTGGTTGAACTCAGGGAAATGCATTTTTATGTTAAAACGACCTTTAGGTTCTCGACCCAATTAATTTACCACAGAATGAAGTTGTTGTATGCGAAAACTTTCGTGCAGTATTTTTTGTTCATACACGTTCGACAATTCATGAAAATTATGAATATTAAATAACAAATTATCTTGATTCACCCTAACAGAGTAATGTATATTAAGCTGGTAGAACAATTAAAAATAAAGCAAAATTTTAAAAATTTAACTTATGTTAACTGGTTAATGTATGTACGACAAACCAATTTTCAATATATTTTTTTAAAATGTATGAAATTT
This sequence comes from Rhamphomyia laevipes, assembly GCA_963920725.1. Taxonomy (NCBI): domain Eukaryota; kingdom Metazoa; phylum Arthropoda; class Insecta; order Diptera; family Empididae; genus Rhamphomyia; species Rhamphomyia laevipes. The sequence continues at coordinate 17,769,782 of OY987256.1, read as the reverse complement.
TTGTCGTACCAGCCAAAAATTGAGATTTATGACAAATCAATATTAAAACGAACTATTAAACAAAAGCGATATCTTATATCACAATAATCGTTGCAGATATTTAAAAATGGATTGAAAGAAAAATAAGCCTAAAAACTTAGATTAGCTATTGGTCCATTTTGCGTATACGACAAACAAACCAATACTAGCAAACGAACTGTTTAGAATATAGTCGACCTTATAAATTACCTTATTTTGTGTAGTAATAAAGTTTCAATATTAATTTCTGTCTTTGTCGCATAAAAATCTAAAATAATCTTCTCTCTGTTTTAACAATTCCTTTTTGTTTTTAAAAGCAATGGCGACAAAATGTATTTTCATTTACTTTATCAAAATAGACGATAATCGTTAACTGGACTTACATTATTATTGCATGCATAATTTAATCAGTTTCACGCATTTAATCGGTTTATATAGTTTTGTAATGTAAACAGACACATTTATAGCTTCATTATAAAGTATTTATTAAATTAAGTTATAAAATTGAAATGTCAGTACTGAGTTAGTAATTACATGTACGTACATATATGGTTTTATAAATAAGATATTTACTACAGTGTTGATATTTACTTAAGATTCATAAGAAACAAGTCTAATAAATTGTCTGTGGCACAAAACAAAAAAAAAAACAACTTCAAATTAAAAATAAATTTATATATAAATCAGTGCAAAACAATGAATAAAAAAATAATTTTACACGTAAAATTACAAAATATTTTCCATGAAAATGATCTCTAACAACATCGACGCCATAATATAATCAAGTCTCGATGTAAATAATAAGTTTTATTTTGGAATATTTTAATATTTACGGTAAGCTTCTATATTGCAGAATGCAGAGCAATTTTCAAAACGAGGAATTATTATACTTCTAAAGTCACTTAATGTATAATGAGTAAAGCTGGAATCACAGTGGCACCATCCTCGTAGCGTTGACGGTGCGGTGACGTTAAATTTTAAATTACATTGTATGCATTAAAAAAAACTTTTCAAAGTTATTTTTTCCTTTTTTTTGTGAAATTGATTGCTGAGCCACAATTTGATTTGCCAATATCATGTATTAACGTTGACAGTAGAAATATATCTACTTCAGGGTTAACGTTGACCATTGTAATTGCTTATGTATAAAGCTGGGTATTTTACACAGAAGTCAGCGCCACGGTGACGGTGGCACTGTAATTCCAGTTTAATATACCGAATTGTGATCGATATATAAACATAGCTCAGTCTGAATCGCAATTATTCATGAGATCGATAGTTGAGGTTGAACAAAATTTTGAAACTTCTGAAACTTCTGCCACCCTAAAACTTCTGTGATGGCTGAGACATGTGTTAATCAGAGATAACCGCAATTTATATAAGCAATTATTGGAAATATAATTTTGAGATACAAAATTGATGAAATCAGTAATTTGATTTAAATCAATTTCTATTTGCGATCAAATTTTCTGAAAAAACATCAGAATTTCATCCTGTATTATAAAATTGGGAAAAAAATTCCTCATTCCTTGTAGGATTATATGTAAATTTGAAAATTATGCTTAACGCGTAAATTGGATTTAAATATAAGTACGTTTCTATAAGCAAAACACTTGGACCTTTAAACATTTATGAACAACTACTCATTATTTAATAAATTATTTCCAATTTCTTAATCATATATAATTTTTTTGTTTTTGTTTTTTGGTAAACATATAAATTATTGGATTCTTTAATACCGAACTAACTATACATAAATAAATTGAAATTTAATGGTTAAACGCAAATCATTTATATATCTTTTGAATGAGCTGTTGATAACGCATCATCATTATAAAACATAAACTTGCGCCGATTCGAAATATTTTGCAATTTTCAATATTATATACTAAAAAAAAGACATATGGATTATTTAATAGTAAATAGCATGAACTCACGAGGTTAAAACTAAAGTGAACAAAACAATTATTTACTTACAAAGTTTGGTTTATTAACTATTAAAAATAATTGTGGCGCCAACGAAAACTGACATTAACATGGAAAATATGCTGTATTGCTACTGCTGTTCATATTATATACTTTTAGTATATATGGCGACAGCAATTTAAGATCGCGATGAAATGCGCGAAATGATTATAAAATGAAGATAAAAAAAGAAAAAATAATGAAAGATATTAATATATGGATTCACAATTGCCAGTGTAATAATTTAAACACCAACGCGAATGAGTATTTCTTAAATATTTCATGTATTTTTAACTTACCATTGAAATAGCTATAGTTTCTTTGTTAAGGGCTTAGAGATGGAAAATTTCTTGTACTTTATATAAAATTAAATGTCTTATTATTGGTTACCACATAATTCTTTCTTGAGCTAAATTACATGTTTTACTAACAATAATTTGCATCAAAGTGGCGTTTTACAATTTGGGTATATAATATACAGTATTTGAAATGATCGCGTGTTTAATCCTTAAATGGATTGGCTACTACTTAACTATTCAAGTTTTATGTTGATGCCATGGTGGGTGGTTATTCAAGGTAAATAGCTGATATATTGTCTCTGAAAGGATTGAAACTTGTCTTTCGTCTTTTTTGAAAGTATATATACACGACAGTTTTAGTAAAAAGTGTTTTTATGTAATTTTTCTTTGAATTAATTACGTACTTGTGTTACAATAAATTATTAAGATTGTTGTAATTTTAATGAAATTATGTTAAAATTGAAAGATTATCTTTAATGTTAATGTAAAGGAATAAAAATTCAAAATATATATTGCATTGTAGTCTAGGGTAGACCATAGTGCATGCCCAACCTTTAATGATCGCGATCCTATGAAAGAATTGTTGATAATGTCTCAAGGCCAGATGGAAACATAAAAATACAGAAAATAATTTTAATTGTGTATAGTTTGTGGGATGATTTTATTAATTGGTTTTGGCAAGTAAGTAGAATCCGTGTTGTAGCTGGATCTTGATTTTCTAAATTTTTAATACATTATTCAAAAAAAATGGATTATTAAAATGTATATAGCAGTGCATCTAATTATTTTGATTAATTAGTAAAACTAGTTGGAAAAAGCTATTCAAATTACTGACTGATATTTATAAATTAAGATATAATTAAACAAATCACATAACAAATTTCAAGTTTAATATAAATTAATATTTTAATCAAATATTTTTTTTTTTTTTTGTGTTAGTAATTGACATAATTCCTTCAGGTCATTAAGAAATATAAATATTTTTATCAAACAAACTCTACAAATAAAGTTTCTCTTAAATTCAACATAATATCAACTTGAAAATCACATTTATAAAATTTATATGTATACATCACAATTCAAAAATAATGAATAATTTATTTATAAACTAGGCAAAATACACAAATATCTAATTTATATTTAAAGAAATTTTGATTTTACTAGCATTTATATATAAAAAAGCTGACAATATTGCCAGTAGCAGTACAATTGGAAAGCGAAATTTATTACTGATTATATCGAAAAGAAACCATCACAAAATTTTGCATTATAAAATTATAAAACCGTGTCTAGTCTAACACCTGCTGAAAGTTTAACATAATACAGATACTAATTTAGCCTTAAACTATATATGTATACAAAAACAACTATAAAATCATAATAATCAAGCTGCAGAAGATCTATACACTGTACATAAATCATTAGTAATCATCACACAAAGTATAATAAAAGTTAAATATTAGAAATTTTGTAATGTGGAAATTATTTAAATTATACTCGTAATGTCTTAGGGACATTAACAATTTTTGGTTATTAAATTTGATGGTGTGCAAATTATTATAGATTCCAGGATAGATGATTGCGTACATTTCATCGAGCACATTTGTTTGTGGTATGTTTTATTAAATATTTTATAAATCTGGAAGAAACGTCCATAAATTTCTGGAAAAATGTAAAATATTTTTTATAAAATATCAGTTTTTAAAAATAATAAAAATTTCATGCGTGATGAAATGTGAATGATGAAAAGTGTTTGATGAAATGCGCGAAATATTTATATGCAGTTTTTTTTATGTTAATGATAATAATCAGAAGTCCAGAAAATATAATAAATTGATTGATTTTCAAATAATAATAACAGCAATTTATGATAATTTAGGTTCATACCGAATAATATGTGAATGAAATGCAAAATTTTTATATTTATGGTAGGTTATAAGTAATTTTTTAAATTTGAATGAATAATATTAGTTAATAAATTTATTATGATGCTTGATATAAGACATTTTTTTATATGTACTTTTGTATTGGTACAAAATGCCTCAAAGTTGGACACGTCGGTTTTGTTTGTTCTCTGGATTTAGAAGGACTATAGAAACTTCAAACCAACTCATTTCGGAAGATACCAAAACTTTAATTGATTTTATAAGATTTTGGTTTAGATATGCCTCCAAAAAATTTGATGCGATTAATTCTATTGATTGTTTAGGATGAGACAATGTTCGAGTTTAATTATTTGCATTTTAAAAGTTTTCAGAGTAGAGATTAACCTTAAATATTTGTATATACCCTTTCCCAACTTAATTAAATTTATTAGCAAAATCACTGACATTTAATGAGTGACATATAGAAAATGTAATTTAATATCGAAATATACTCGAAATTGTGAATAACTTTAATTTAATTGACAGAAAAGTTCAACGAAATGAAAAGTTAGTGATAAGAAAGTGTCTAATTATATAGTAAAATTTATAAAAATTGTCAATCAAATTTATTTTTGTATTCACAGTTCACCGAACAGTTGGAAAATATGATATATTTTTCAGTAAATTTCCACCCTTCTTCAAAATCAAATCTTGGAAATACAATTAGTATAATTAGTTAATTTTCCCTCTTTATTAGTAAAATTTATTTATCAAATCATATTCAGAAGAAAAACTAATATTCAATGATGCATCAAATATAATTACTTTATTTTTCATAAAATATCTTTCGCTGTACAGTAAATTAAATAGTAATAATGTTTTAATATTTCGTCTATGAAAGTCTAGACTCATAACTTCTTATTATTAGTTCTTTTTTTTTTTTGTAAATAACTTTCTGATTTTAATCATTACAAAATAGTTTTTTTTCTTTAATATGTCACGTTGAATGACCTCAAAACTCCTCTATGTTTGTAACTTTAATGATTTCAATGAACCATGACGCGCAATGTAAAATGCAATTTTGGAATGGGAAAAACTAATATAGCAAAACATGGTAACATAAAAAAAAAATCTTTATAAACTTAATAAATTTTGATTTTTCTAAATTTTTTGTGTCCACAAAATTCCAATAAATTTCCAAATAAAATGAAAAATATCAACAAATTTTGTCAAAAGCTTTGAAAAGATAAAATTGTAATTTAATTTGGTTGACTGGTACAGTGTGTTCCACCAGCGGCGTACGGATCTCAACCCTAACATTTTATTATTAAACACAAAAAATCTCATATTTATACTAATTTTAATTGTATACACTAATCCATGCAGTGTTGGATATGTATTTTGTTACCACTAGGAAATGTATACTGAGGCGCCCTATAATTCTTAAGAAAATTGATCTTTAATCAACAAATCCAGTCGATGACAACAATCGACAAATCAATTTTTATTGATTGTAATTTTAATATAGAGGCTTTAAACTGCAACTCTGCAACCGATCCAAAGTGTATTTCTAAAATATCATCATAAAAGCGAACTTGGCTTCCACTTTGTGATGATACGGTTTCATCTTCTGATAGTTGTTAGTTATTCTTTGAATACTTCCGCCATTTTTCTGCATAGTACGCTATACTTCTAAATTTATTTGAACCAACGATCACAAAATTAAAGATAGTGAGATGGATTTGTGATAGTGAAACAAAAAACCTGACTTAATTTTTCTGAATAATTGATTTCATTCTGCGTACGCCACTGCATCCGACAAAGTGTTTTTGCATAAAATTGTAAATTGCAATGCATAAATTATTTTAATTGATTTTCACGATTTAGTCTCAGGTTGTCCATTATATTTTTGGTTATTCTTTGAAAGTACCGCAAATAAATTGAACTGCCGAATAAATAAAAAATGGTCGATTTGTTATGAAAATTAAGATCAATTTTCTAATAATTTTGATGGATTTGTAAATTAAATGAATTTAAAAAACTTTGATATAAATTCCAATTTTGTAAATTATTTTCATCAAGTTTTATTGAAATATTAAAATAAAGTAAAGTATTCACAAATCATTTATTTTTACTATCTATGTTACTAGTAAAATTCCTGTCGTTCTTTGTGGAATAGGTCATCAATAAATTATTTCCATCTTGTTCGCTTTCACCGTATATTAATTTTATTATACGCCAGGCTTTGTCATAATCACGGATTTCCTTATCTATAATGTTTGTTTCCACGTGATTTTGGGCTTTAAGTGAGAACTTTTTCTTGTTATTCAGTTTAAAATTCTGGTGTCGGTTTTTTTGTTCAATATAAGACAAGCTAAAAATTAGTTAATATCGTTTGTCAAACGAAATTTTTATGTTCCACAGTTTAAAAAACAAATTAGTTTTCTTTAGAGTTCGAAAACTTATTGTTAATATCTTTATAGTAGCCTTTCGGTTAGGGTACCTTTAATCTTAGGGGTACCTAAGGTTATTCTTCTGAGACTGCTCAACATCCTCTACAATTAAATAAATTTGGATATAAATAATGTTTCTGTTGCTAAGACTTATATAGCAAATGGTTTAGAAAGAGACAGCTAAAAAAACCAAATTTAACGGATCGACGAAACCATTGAAATTGTGGTAGACAATATAAAACAAGGATCAATAATTAGTATGTATATATGTCCAAGCGTCCACGGCTTCGTCAAATGAAAAGAATTAATGTCAGGTCCAGAGTCTATGCAGCCATAAAAAAGATTTTTTTTAAGTAAATATTTTACTTTTAATGTATAAAACTATTACTAATAAAATTGAATCTTTGTCTAATATCAGATTAACTTCTTCTGAGTAAAGAATTAATTTTCTATTCGGAAAAACAATGTTTTGTAGCCAAAGGTTTAAATTTTTCCATGTTGAACAAAAATTCAAGTTATCGGAATAACTTAATATCTTAGTTTTTTTTTTTGCTGATCAAAAGTTCTTATTTTTTTCCAAGCATGCTTAAATATCTTCATCTTTAACTTATTAATTATGATCAATGCTAAAAATATCAGCTAACATAACAAGAACATTTGCAATTACAATTCTACAAATACTTTGAGTTGAGTATCATATAAAAAATCCAATCAATTCAATTATTTTTTTTTAGTCCAACTATTCGTGCCATCTGTATACAAAGCTGAATCTGACCATGACGATCGTTATACAGAATCTTTCTGTGTTCTGTCAATCAATATTTAAATAAAGAATTAATTTTAATTAAAATTAAAATTAAATATTACTTGTAGTTTAAATATTATACAAAATCTTCCACCTAAATCAATTTAAATAAAACGCTATACACTTTTCTTGATTGACACAATTTATTATAAAATTTCGTTTAACTGCCACCAGAGATGCAGGTCATATTTTTATCGTCGGTTTCTTTATTAGATATTCTCTATCTCTTTCTGTTTAATTGCTGTTGTTGTATTTACTTTATTTTTCAATCTTTAAATATAGATTTTTATTTGAATATCCAGAATTAAATAAATTGCATTTAAAATTTAAAATTAAAGTGCTTCGAATCAAGACTATATAAAACATTGCATAATTTTAGAATGTTTAATGTGGAGACAAAATGCAAATATATTTCATAATTGATAACATCTGGAATTTTAAATAGACCATTTCAATGTTTCTGCAACAGCAAAACATAAACCGAAAAACACATTAAAGTGTCATGTCCGTGTCGATTGGGTAGTTGAAACTGGTGTATATATGTATATAATATTTTGTGATGAATTTTGCACTTATGGCTGTGATTTATCTGATTATATTTTTAAGAAAAAAAATATTATACATTTTTTTTTTGGTTAAGTTCAAATTAAATTCAAAGAATTATATGAATAAATTTTCGGTTTTTATTCCTGGAGCTAGCTGTAATTTAACAGAAGATATTTTAGTATTATATAAATTATTACACTTTCAGGCGTTGGTTCCCAAACTTAAAAAGAATTCTCTAATAAATGATATACTTAGAGATAAAATATTATTCTATATTTATACATACTTACATATATAAACATTTAAATTTTGATACAAGACACAAGTCGTTTTTAATGCCTTTTTCTCTGTTGCCCATAAAAAAATCTTCTTGTCTTTTATGACCGGATAAGTTGAAAGTACTTAAAACACTTTATTTATTAAATCAAATCTGTTTTTATTAATAAATATTCTTGTGTAATATAACTGCAACAATTTATAATAAATATAATTTTTGCTTTTAGTTATGTTCAGGGAATTTTGTAGAATACGCTTCGGTAGAGTACATAAAATTCGGTAGTATAATCTTATTATTTTTCATATTTATTTAGATTATGAAATGGTCTTTTCTATTCGTTTAAAAATGATTTTATATAGATTTTATATTTATCCATCGGGAAAAGGAATGCATGATTATAGCCATCTTTGGAAGGTGCGGATATATGACACTTTGTGTGACACCTTAAATCCCTTTAACATTGACATGTCCACAGACCTAACTAAAAGCAATACAATCGAGTTTAAAAAAAATTGAGATTAGTTTACTTAAACTTATATAAATATCATTATAGTAACCTTTAGATTACACGGCATCTTAGCATATTCTTTTGAGGTAGCTCATTTAATTGTCCCTACAATTAAATAAATTTACTAAAATTTACTTAATAAATCTACAATTAAATAAAGTTTCTGTTCGTACGACTTATGTAGCAAATGGTTTAGAAAGAGACAGTTAAAAAAAACGAAATTTAAATAATTAAAGCATTAAAGGTCTTCCAAGGACCTACTAAACCATTGCAGTTATGTTAGATGAAGTTATGGTAGACATAGAATCACTAATTACAAGGATCACTAATTGGTATGAAAATATCCAAGAGTCGAAGACCTCTGCAAATGAAGAGAATTGATAAGTTCGGTTCAGACCGTTTGAAGAAAGTCAAAAATGTTTTCGACCATTTAATATATCTTGTTAAAAATCACTAATAATTAGAGAAATACAAACTTTAGATTTTAAATTACAAGTTTTGAAGAATGGAAGTCTTGTTAAAGCTTACTATCGATTCCACTCGGATGAACAAAAAATAGAAAAATATATTTGTCTCCAAGAGACTTGGGAAATGTGTTTGGAAAGGTCCATCGAAGAATCTAGGATATAAAAGAAGCCTTGTGGCGTCGAAGGATTTTTAATTTGTAAGGTATATACACAATAAATATATTAGGTAGCACTGATGATAGCCAGAAGTCCCATAACAACATTAATGTAATCTAAAACTTTTGGAAAAAATAATGTCTATTTCCACTGATAATTAGACTTTATTTCTACTGCGGTTGAATGACAACAATGCTGTTGGTACGCACGTAGAAAATCCATTTTGAAAAATAAATATTTCGTTCACTTTCTGTTATTTTCAATGTACTATTTAAAATTATAATATTGTCACAATTCGGAATTTTTATGTAACGTAATTTTCCATAATTCTTTTATTTTGCTACAATAATTTCATAACCTGAAGTTCTAGACTAGACACAGTAATAGTAATTGCACGTAACAATTCACTTTGTAAGGATAATAATATATAAAAATATATAAAAAGAATGGATTTTTTTTTATATAATATAAATTCACCTCCATTTCGACTACTACTTTTTTTGTATACTAATAAAACTATTTTAAGTATATATATAAAATATATCCTTAAATATAGGATACGCCATAGATAAAGTTTGTCTCTCTATAGTAACATAAATATTATTATTACAATTTTATATACCAGACTTTAATAAAGTTAACTGAAGCGTAAGGGAAAAATAAGGAAATTCAATATGCTAAAAATATTGTGACGCATAAAATGTAGACAGTAGTATAAATTTTATTCTAATGAAAGTTACTTCTCCAAAAGGGACTAATAAAAATATAAAACATGCGTTCATTGGACCATTTTAATAAAGAAAAGAAAAATCCTAATTCATTGGGAAAATAAAAAAAATATTTTCAAAAACTTGGTCCATTATATAATTTTCTAAACTTTTCTCTTTAAAATATCCAGGAAATGATGTCCTGTTACATATCCTTTATATAGTAGTTTTTCAAATCACATGAGTATATACAGTAAAACGTAAAACTATTCTAATGATGATGACGATAATATTATTTTAGAGATGTTTTCTGCTCTTAAACTTGAATTTTTGTCTGGAACTCGTATTTGAATGGGGGTTTTTCCTTGATATTCATATATGAATTATTATTATTTAGTTAAAAATATCTTCAAGAGTCTCAAGGTTTTTTTTCTTTGTCATCTTCGGAATATGGTACGATAGTAGAGAATTATTAACATTTCTGAAATGTGCATAGTCGAGTGTGGGGGCTGTTATACAAAAGTTTTTCCTTGAATTTTATTATTTGTTAGATATCCTGTCAGGATAATTTCATTTTTATTTTTTTAACTTTAGTTTGTTATTGTGTATAGTTTTAGTGAGATATGAATCTAAATAAATGTACTTATTAAAGTTAAAATATATTCTAGTTACAGTCACCGTCAAAAACATTGTAGAAAACCAAACTACTTCAGTCACTGACTCCATGTTGCTATATACTTGACTCATATGTATAATAACAAATCGGCTTTGTGTGTGTTTAAGGATTTTATATATACAAATATGTATTCATATATAAAAATAGGGAAGTTATTATATAAATGGAAAGTAATTTGTCTTTGTGATGGAAAAGTTTGTAAGTAAAATATTTAAGTTTTTATACATTGTAACTTTAATTCTGTAACATGAAAAGTTGTTTATTGATTTTATTTTGCATTGGTAAGGCATTTACTTTTATAGTGGACATTTTTTTTAATTAAATATTGGTTTCGTCGATTATTTTAATTGTTGGACCGGGGACTGGGGACCGGGCACTGTTGTATGTAATAGAAGAAAAAAAAAAACAAATTGTGACATTAGAAATTGCTGAACTTTCGTAAAAATAATAACAATTATTGGTACCATAAAGACAGGATCGGAAAAATAAATAATATTTAAAATAATTATTCCTGATTGCTAAGCTTCTGCGATTTTTTCCGGATTTTGATTCAAATAAAAAGAAAAATGTAAATTTTTCTATTTATATCTAAATATTTAAAAAAATTAATATTGGTTGCTGGTTTATGAGGTGAATCCTCGATATTAAATTTCCAACTCAGTTTCGGATCAAGAAACATTTTTAGGTGCTTTTAACACTGGGAACTAGGTTCAGACTGACACTTTTCAATCTTGGCTTTGTATTTTTGTTGTGAATAACATAAGGTCTGTTTTACTCTGATTAGCGCTTAACCTGCATTTCTTTGGTTCACCTGTTAACTCTTTTTAAATTACTCTCCTCCATAATAACATTAAGTATATATAGAGATACTTTTCAGAATCCCATATGAAAATTAATGTAATATGAATCTATATCTTCGAAAAATGGGGTAGACCTAGAACTAGATGATACACAATGTAGACATAGAAAATGATACTTGGAATTCAAAATTGGAAACTGATTGCCATGAAGAGGAATAGTGAAGAAGGCCAAAGCTTGCACTGAGTTGTAGCGCTAAAAGAAGAATAAGAAAGAAAATGAGTTTCAATATTAGCAAGAAATCACAGCGATCTCTTAACATTCACATTTTTTTACAAAACATTTAAATTACAATTTTAAAATTAATTGATTTGAATAATAAAATATAAAAATTATTTAATTAAGTAGTAACTTTTCTGATAAAATTTTCACATTTTGCTGAGTTTTTATAAGACATAAACTTCCAATTGTTTTCAGGAATTCCATAAAATTTGAATTGCTGAAAACAATTAGAAGTTTATGCCATATAAAAACACAGAAATTCATTCAAAATCAGTAAATTGTGAAAAATTACTAATTGAATAATTTTTATTATTGTTCCGGATTACGATTCTCTAGTTTTTACGAAGTGTCATGAATATTATATAAATATTTCTATTTAAATGCCCTAATTATATAAAAAAATAACACTTTCATCATTTTCCTCAATTTATTTATAATATTATAATATTTATTTCGAAATTTATATGATTAATTTAATCATTACAATTTTTCTTAAACTTAATTTAAACCTACATTTATAATAAATCATATTTTTATTTATTTTTATATTTAGAGATTTCTTAAAACAAAAATGATTAATTACAATCACTAAATCTGAGATTTAACTAAAACTATAATATTCTTTAACCTACTTAGCTACTGATAGACGGGATGATATTAATAACTCTCCTTCTATACTATTATATTTACCAGAAAATCCACAAATCCGATTAACTTTCTTCAAAGCATATCTAATATAATATTCCAAAGCCAGTAAAAAAAAAGGTAGCCAATAATAATGACATGACATGGAAAGAAAATATCAAAGAAACAAAATTATTCTCATCCATAATAATAAATATGTCATTCTCGCAGAAGTTACACAAAAATGACATTATATATAATTTGAGTCAACATTTTTGTTTTTGCTTTTTTTGGTATAGAAATGATGAAATTATAAAAAGCTTATCGTTATTTATGATGATAAAATTAATTATATCACAAACTTTTATATACACTATATAAGTATCACTATTACTAACCGTTATTTATGCTATCACCTATAATAATACTATATAGAAAAGTATGGTTTTATGATGGGATTTAAATTATTTAACAAAAATAAATAAGGTAAAAATTTTGTAGCGCCATAAAGACCGACCGAAATGAACTAAGAAAGATTGACTTTTGTGCATCTCTAATTAAATAATAAAGATTTTTTTTTGTTTGATCGGATAATGTTGCCTTTATCTTACTTAATTATTGAATTTATGTATTTGACTACAAGATAAAGTGAATTTTTTTTATAATTTAATTAAAAATATAAATAGCTTAATTTTGTCTGGTGTCTAATTAGAAAACTTGAAAATTATACATGAATTTTTTATGCATAACTATACTGCAGATACGAATCTTTGTAATGGGAAAATTTACTCTTTTCAAATATTGGTGCATTATACAAAAAATGATAAAGTGTTTATATCAAGCTAATTATGTTTTGGGTTATTTTATTGAAATTTTTATGTATTTTTGTTAATTTTTGTAAATAAAAAAAATTGAATAAAAATTCTATATATAAATATGATATTCAGGGGACCATAAACTAGTACCTAGTGAGGCATCGTAATTAACCCTTAATCGATCACTGCACAAATGATAGTTATTTAGCAATTTGCTTTTAAGAATTAATAAAAATGAGAATTTTATTTGGACAAAATCACAAAATAAATGAAAACTGACAAAATTACTTCATAAATTTACTATGCATTTTGGTATAAGTCTTTCTTAGAATCGGGCTGTTTATTTTGTATTTTATTTTATCAATTATATGCTACGCAACGTCAGTCAATTTTAATCATAAATTTATAATTTCCAATATTATTTTATAAATATTTTATATTTGGTATACTTTAAAGTATAAAATATGCTTGGATAAATTATCGAAAAACTGAATTGGTGAGATCTCTGAGGAGAAAAAACTAATTATGATTTCTTCTCTAGATTGATATAAAGCTTAATTATAAAGTTCCAATCGGACAACTTGTCATGCTCACATTTCAAGACAACAACAATTTCACAGTAATAAATTGACAGATATATAGAAAACACTAATTTTGCATATCCTTCTAAATAGTCGAAACTAGGGTTTCTGAGACGGTTTAAACCGCAACCGAAACCGCGGTTTTCCTGCCACAAAAACCGTAACCGAAACCGCAGAAATAATTTTCGGTTATTAACAGTATAAAATTTACTTTATATGTTTGGGTGCTAAGTTACATTGGAGGACGAAATTGAAAATATTTATTTTAAATTATCGCAGCATTCCGTGACAAATTTATAAGTTGTGTTGTGAATTAGTTTAAATTGTTTTCTCATCATAAGCACAACAAAGAGGTAAATAAATAACTTTAATACTTTAAGTGAACGAGCTTTCTCTATAGATGCAAACTTTTGCACAAAAATAAGATCCAGATTGTCCGATGCTTCTTTAAATGCTTTAACCTTTTTAAAATTTCATTACTTAAATAATAATAATTAAAGTATTTTGATTCAATAAAACTAATTGAAAATTAATACATAGCTATTTTTATTTATTATTCTATTATATTTTTCTGAAAAACCGCATTATTTTTAAAACCGCGGTTATCAATTTTTACAAAACCGATAACCGCGGTTTTAAATAATGCGGTTTTTCAGAAACCCTAGTCGAAACGTCATTAAAAGAATGGTGTAAGATGAAAATGATCGAAAACTTAACTAATATTATTTTTTTAGCTTAATGGTTGAAATTTAATTATGGCTTCCTTTAATTATTGCTTCTCACAGTAAAAAGAGTGTTCGATTTAAGCGGAAAATGAGGTGACCTTTAGCTAATGAAAAACAAACATTACGAATGAGTGACAAAATATAAACAGAACCCAATTCAAATTGAGATATAAACAATTTGTTTCAAAATTATTTTTGACATTCACACTTTTGGTTTGAGCTAAGCTTAAGGCAAATTTTCATTGAGAAACCAAATTAGTTGAAATTGTTGTTTTAAAGTACATACAATCAGTTTAGTTAAGTTTGAGCTAAAGCTTGTACTGTGAAACTGGGAATTAATATAAAATTTATCCTAGATATTCATAGAATAACTCATATGAATAATCTACATAAATTTATTTCTTTGAAACACTTTATAATTAAAAATATGATTAAATTTTATATTTTATTAAAATATTTGTTTTGTTTTACGGAGATTATTTCATTTACAAAAATAATTAAATTTTGATTATTATGAAATATACTAAGAAAAATTAACTTTTAAATAATTTTTCAAAAAAAAAAAAAAAAACTATAACTAAAAAGATTTAAAATTCATAAATTTTCCATAAATTCTCTTTTCCACAATAATTTTCACCCCTCGAGGGCAATAATTTCGAAAAACAAAAATGAATAAAGCATGAAATTTATAAGAAAAATCTGTTTTCTCAGTTAATTTTTCATAATAATTTTTTGAAAAAATCTTCTTCAATTTTATTTAATTCGATTTTTTTTTGTTATTATTTTACACTTTATTTCAATCAAGTTCAAAAGGCGCCAAAATTTAATTTCTATTTTTCGAATGGTAAACTGACCGTAGGGGGTTTGGTAGTATCGGTCATAACCTAATAAACTTTCTAAGTTTAAGATTTTCATAAAATTTTTATTAAATGAATTTAATAATTTATCCATAATCATGATAAAAAATCACTAATTTTTTTTAGTTAACAAGAAACTTTCTTTAAAAGATTAAATTACAAGAAAAAAAAATTATTTATTTTTACCACCGGATGCATTATTATTGTCTAGATCTGCAGTTTAACCAAAGCCATTATTATTCTAGCCCTAAGGTGAAATATTATATTTTTTTCATTTGTTTGTTTGTTACGATAGAAGTAAAAATAATAAAAATTAAAAAAAAAACAACAACTGAAAAACAAAGTTTTTAGTTCCGTACTTTCTTACCCAGTGAATAATAATAAGGCAAAAGGAACAAAGTTTCTTATTGCCATTGTTATTTTACAATGTTTTGCGACATACGTCGCCAGACATTTTGTTGATAGTACATTTTTTATCCATTCAGTTTTGTTTTTTATTTTTACTTTATTTCAAGATCACGGATTTTATATAGAAATTTTTTTGTAAACCCCCTTCATTTTTGATACTAGATACTAAATGTGAATGGTTGTAACCAGCAAATAGTATAATCTAAATCTCTTGTTGGACAAAAGGACATTTTATACGTTTTCATAGAACACGATTCTATACATAAATATTGTTGTGGGTGATTTTGAATAGCTCTGGCATGGTTTTTAACAAATTTTTTGCTGTACATTAAAAAAATGTGATTATACTACTAACTAACGACTTAGAAACATTAAATTATTGTATCTTTAGTTATGTTATTTAATGTTTTTGGTTGTCTCTTTGCGTTATGTTTAGCTACAAAATACATTTAGCAAATTTATTATTTGATGTTTTACAAATTTGATAATGTTATCTAACACGAAAATCAACAATTTTATATATTTTTTTTAGTATATATTTTTGTGTTGTTACAAATTCAAGTATAAAAGAGTGTTTAACATAAAAAAAGTGTTTATCAGATATTTTTGTTGTAAATTTGTTTGGTGAAAAATGTTTGTCAAATGTCAATTAATTAAATGAATCTAATTAGATTGCTACAAACAAAACTGACAGAAAGCAATTAATTTTACTTGTAGTTTCATTTTAGACTTTGTTCTTCGAGTGTGGACATTTTTTGTTACGATTTTATTGGAATTAAATTATAATATCTTAATTTAACATTAACTATAAAATGTTATGTCATTATTTTATTACTGGCATTTAAGTTCAATTCTTCATACACAAAGTAGACTTGTTTGAAAGAAGTAATAATTTATGTAAAAAAGTATTTTTCAGGTTTTTGTGTTATAGCTTTTACAACTGATTTGGATTTAGCTCTTAGTGTAATTTGACTAACAACACAAAACAATATTTTTAGCGATATTACTATGTAATTGCTGAATTACAAAGACCATTGAAGAATACAATTTTTATAATTGAATATTCAGTCTAACAAATAAACAAATAATGTATCTATAAAAGAGGATTTTCATCGGTGCTGCTGAAATCAGTCGAACTGATTGCTTTCTAGAACGTTCATTGAAAAAATGACAAATAAATCGTATGCTATTCCATAGATTTTCATGCGAACCGATGAATCCACATACACCTTAAACGTTATAGTGTAAAACAATATCTTTGGCCTTAATGTATACCAGCTAAAAAGGAATTAAGATTCCATGGTTACCTGATATTACAGTATTGAATGAAATAAGATAGAAGATGAACTATGTCAAGTAATTACACTTTATGCAATACCAAATCGATCACTAAGAAAAAACTGACTTGGTTTTTAGCAACGCAGCTAATTGCCAGACATTTCATGTGTAAAGGATCTAACTCAACTGTTAAACGATTACTGAAATTACATAATAAAGTATAAGTATATTCTTTGCTGACTAAGTCATCTACTTATGAACATAAGGCTTTTATACAGATTTATCCAGAATAGTATAAAGTAATCGGTTTTTCGTAAAAGATTAATTTTCAGGTTTTTAATTAATTGATGACTATTTTAGGTGTTTTGGTAGTTATTTGGAATGTTAGTAATTAATAATTTAACGATGCATTTGATGGTAGACATAAGGAACGTATTTTTACTCTAATCTTTTTAGTTACAAGTTACAACTAATTGCAAAGATTTTAAAATAAAGTAATTTTCAGTTGCATTAGAAAATTAAATTCAATTTTAAAACAGTCCTAATTTTTAATTTGTATACAAATAAATTTATGTCAATTTAATATGAAAAATGGAAAAAAATAGATTTATATCAACAATTATTATAATTTATTTAATTATTATTAAAAAATTTGCACAATTATATTATTTACAACGACATTTCCGTAATTGTTCATTTTATAAGTATTTGTCGTAAATTTTAATTGCGGCTTCTATTCGGAAGTGTTAAAAAATAATAATTATTTATTTCACTCTACATTACACATTTATTTAATGTCTGACAACAAAATAAGTGAACATTATCATCTTTTGTCTTATGATAATAATGAAGTTTCCCTTGTTGTTTTTCTAATATAAAAGAAATTCTTAAAAGCATATACCGAAAAAAAAACGGATCCATTAAAAAATATTCCTTCTATAAAAAAGGATACATTTTAACACCTTAAAATAATAATAATTACAACAAACAACCGAAAAAACGGAAATGTCTTAATACAATTTTTTTTTTCCTTACCATAGAAAATTTGCTGTAGTGTTTTTTTAATTTTTGAATTAAAATAAAATGAAGAAAACACCCAGAAAATTTTTATATTAAAAATGCAGTTTTTCTTACCCATAAAATATCAGCCATTATTATTTTAAATTTTTTTTTTTTGAAAATGTTGCTATAATGCCATCATTATAGCAACATTTCCTTTTAAAATGGGTTGAAATTGTTCTTTGTTGTTGTACATTATTTAGATTTTTTTTTGTATACTTAAGGATTATGTGTGTACTTAGGTGGAAGTGGAAATGCATTTTTCTGTATATAGTAGTAAAAATTTTTTTTATGTCAAGTGGAAGACATATTTCAGTATACGGAATTGTAGAATGTAGAAATTATTTGAGTAAAAGCATTTTTAATTATTAACGTGAATGTTTTTGCGATAAATTAAGTGAAAAGTAATATATTTCATGAACCAGTAATTTTAGTATATATCAATGCATTAAATTCGGTAATATGTAGGATAATTAAGTATTTTTGATAGTTATTATCTTTTACTTGCTAATCATTTTGTATAGAATTACGTAGTCGTGAATTTACATATAATTGCAACAAGTTGATAATCAGAACGACTTTCTTATTTACTTATATGGCCTCACAAATTAGAGTAATTGTTCGATGAGAGTAATAATCTTTTAAAACTGGATAGATATATCGGTAGCTAATAATCTCCAGTTCGAAATATTCAGTTTCTGGTGTCTTGGAATACTGCATTTTTCCAAAACAGTGTTAGTCTGCCTCTTTTGCGCTAATCTTCAGGGATTGACTCAAAGATCTTATTTCCGAGTAAAATCGTACTCATTGGATCGTAATTCTTCGTACAGCTTCATCCTTGTATCTTTGTTACCATATACCACAGATGGAAAAACCGTCAAAGATCTTGCCAAAATATTTTCATCGTTACTTGTACAACAGTGCATCAAATACTAAGCAACACACTAATTACGGAATGTGTCCATATATCGCGAACTATTTTGTAACCTTGTATTATTAATTGAATAAAAAAGTAAAAAAATAATTTTATAATTTCATTTATTAAAAAAAAAAAGATTAATTAATATTTATCAGGTGTCACTCACTTTCCGCCCCACTTAAACGTCAAGTTTTTCATCACCGTGTATAAAATTTCAGTCTGTATGGCATGAATTTCTTGTTGGGTGTTATGAGTGCTTGAATCTTGAATTGTTTATGGTTTGTTTATGAAAACATATTCTTTCAAATATCCCCTAAGCAAAAAAAAAAAAACTGATGCGATTAAATTGGGCAAACGTTGACGGTCTAAAAGCTAAATTCCGATTTTTTGAAAAAATGTATCTGTCCAAAAATCGTAGTAAACGCTCGGGATTTAAACGAAATTATCCAATTTATACTGAAACCGCATTGTGTCCAAAAAAAATGCTCGATTTTTATCCTTTAGTTACATTTTTGGTGAAAGAAATCCTTTAAATATTAAGATTCAGAAAATAGTGTTCTTAAATAGACGCAATTTTTGTTGTTCGGAATTGTAATGATCTTAACTTTAAATATTTTCATTTGAGGTAGTAAACTTGCACAAAATAAATTCAAGAAAATTGTATTCAAAACGCTCCAAGTTTAGTGGTAATATGCAAAAAGTTATTCGGTGAATCATTTTCCTGCAAATTAGTTTAATATAAATTATTTTTCTGTAAATTAATAATGCTTCGTATATTTTACTCTAATACTACACACCCTTACCCAATTACGTATAAAATCTTTTTCAATTAGCAAACTTAATCTAAAACATATTTATAAATTTATTCACCCTGTACATTTCAAAGTTCTAAATTCAAGTAATTTCAATAAAAATCATAAAAATTTTAATATTCATGGTAAGTAAAATCTAAGAAAAATACATTATAAATTAAATTACGTTCAGCAAGAACGCTCAGCGTATTTATGAGAGATTAATAAAAAAAATCGAATTTATTTTACTATCCGTCGTTTCTTAAAAATCTTGCACATAACATAAAAATAAAATTTCATTCTAAAGCTATAAAAAAATGTAACATTTTTCTTTTTTGCCTTTTTAAAATGTCCTTTTTTATTTTAAACCATATTATTTCACTAATTTATTGTTAAAATGTCCTTGGAATATTTTCATTTCTTTTTTGGTGCAAATAAAACCACAAAATTTTTCATCAAGTTTTTTTTTGTGTAATTTTTACTGCAGGAAAATTCTATATTTAATTTATTGCAATAAAAGCAAACTGTGACAAAGCTTCTTAGTGGAAATTCTGTTTTTCTGTAGTTTTTGTATATAATTTTCTATACTTTGAAATGAAAATGTAAAATAAAGAAAACGTTTTTTATTTTATATATAATTTTTTTTTTAACTTTTTATGTAAATTTTTTAACATAGTAAAGTCGCATTGTCCTTGTACTGTTTTTTGCCAACACACACAGACACAACAAAATAAACTCTGTATACAAAATATAGAACACCATCTGGGGACATGATTTCTATATAGACATAAGGATAATACAAGGACTAAAAATGTTTATATTGTCAAGAATTTAACCGTAAAATAAATATAAAATAAATGGAAAATTTTTATTGAATAAGTAAATAATATAGAAATGAAAATAAAGAAAATTTTTAATTGAAATTTATTTCATAGAATATTATTTAATAATTTAAATATATTTCATAAATTTTCGTATTTTCATGAAAAAATTTGTTATATGAAATATTTGAATATTTTCGAAGTTTATGGAAATTTATTTGAGGTATAAAATTAACTTTAAATTAATTTAAAAAGTAAATTAGTCGCGAAAAGAAATAATCAATTAAAATTTGATATTCGGAAAAACTTTTAACCATAAAAAATTATAAATTTTTTGATAATTTTACATTTAAGAAAATGACATTATTAGAAAATTATTAGTAATCCGTAAATACAATTCCATCTAAAAGAGATTTAATTAAAATGCATTCGATAATTTTTTTAATCTAGTCCTTTGATTGCTTGTTACTTCGATCAGATTAATAAATAATTAATTTTATTCTACGAAAATTTATAAAAATATAATTTCGTCCAAAAAGTAATTCAAAACTTGGCCAATTGTAATAAAAGCTTAAATATATATACAGGACTTTGGCGTATTCAAAACAGACCTGTAAGGGAAGGGATTATCCACGTGTTAACTATAACTATATATGTGAAGTACCTACAAAAGGAAAAAACGAAAGCGCTAATCATCCTACCGCAATCACTGAATACTGTTTGATTGGCAAGCATGCACGTAGGCTTGGACTTATCGAAAGTGATTAATGTATAGAAACTAGAGTAAGCTAAAAACCATAGAACACCTCCTATGCCCGGCACTCGGTAGACGCAGAGATCTGAAAGAGATCTCGAATTTCTGTACCAAAAAACTCCTTAAGTTTGCTGCACACATTCCTTTGATTTGCTAGATAACTCTTCAATACATACTCATATCAAATATCGTAAATATATTGAAATAAACAAATTTTTGCCATAGTGGATTCCATAGAATTCATCAAATATGCCATTAGCTTATCGTTCGAATTCACTATTAGAATAACACTAATCAAAAATTTTATTTAACTAACCAATTAACATTTAACCAGCGTGATTTAACTTAAAAAGTATGACGAACTTAATTTTTGATTAACTCCCAATTTTGTTTTAAAAAGATGTTCTTAATCTGTGATTAATTATTTATACACCAAAATTTGTCTGACTTAACCTTAATAATAACTGAATAGGGTTCAAGCTCTTGAAATAGAATTTTTATTGATCGCTGATTTGCTGATTAAAAATACTTAGGCTAATATTTGGGTTTATCGTAAAATTAATTTAAATACAAAATTATGCTTACGAGGTTATGTTAAATAATTTCCATGTAATTTCAAATTATATAATATGCAAAACTATATAAATTTTCTATTTAAGAAAACACATTTATTTGTGAGCTATAATAAAATATTTAAGAACTTTGTGAAAACTTTTAAAATTTGCTATTAACCATACATTTTTTGATTTTGTTTTTCTTTGATATCTTAACCACCAAAATGAATTGTCCATTAATTACGATCCCTGACTTGATTTAACATTACAAATGCTGAATATGTAAATTTCATAACCTAAAAATAAAATATTTATATAATTTTTTTTTAATATTCTTCTTAAGAACTGAAAAAAAAAAAAAAAAAAACAACAAAAATTACCGATAAAAATCCTTCCAATGTTAATGGTATCATACTACCAGCATTAATTTGCATATTTTTTTGTGATCTTTGCATAAATATTATTAATGCTTTACGAAATTTAATATTTTGATCAACCCAATTACATGAATAAATTATATTTATTAATTTTTCACTTTCAATCATTAATAATGTACCAAAAAAACATGCCAATAAAATTTCATTTATTATTGCACTACCCAAAACAATTAATGATATCATTTCAAATATATTACCATCAGATATTGTCATAAAACCAGCAATAATACTTAATATAAAACCAGTTGCAGTTAATTGAAATAGCATATTTGTTGAAATTGCAATTTTTTGTATATCAAATATTCTAAGAAAAAAAAAATTTGTTAATTAAAATACAAAATTTCAATTAATATTAAAAACTTACCGACACAAAATCTCATGGCACCGTACACAATCAACTAAATCATTATAAACTTGATCTGATTTTTGTTTATTAATTTTACCAATTCTTTTAATGCGCATTAATAATATTTGAAAATGTCCTCGTAACCAATATAAATAAATTGGTGGAAATGAATCACATGCTAAATTTGCAATTATTTGATATGCTATTGCAAATGCTTGAAATAAATGTACCAAATAAAAACGTAATTTTGATGAACTTGTATCAAATGGATACCAACTAGGATAAGTTTGATCTTGATTACCTCTAACAAAAAATGATATTTCCATTGACAACCATGTCGAATAATATAAACCACAGCAAAAAAATACAAATTTATGACAATTTTTTATAATATTTTTAATAAAATTTATTTCATTATTATCTTTAATATATTTGTCCAATTGATCTGCCAATAATTTAATTTTCATTAAATTTTTATGTTGTACATAAATATTTGTTGTTTTTAATATCATAACGAATGATGGTAAAAATGTTGATAAATGTTGTAAAATTAATTTTGAATTTTGTAAAAGTGAGATACCAATTGCAAATGATATATTAAAATATATCATAAATATTATATTCATTGATAGTGTCACAATATAGTAAAGATTACGATATTTAATTGGTGGATATGCACCGACAAGCCGAAAACATATCCATAAATATTTAACAGCGGATATTGAACGGATTTCTACCATTTTTTTTAAATATTTCTTTTAAATATTTCTTTTAAATGAATTTTTGGAAATCAACTATTTTGAACTGGCTAATGTAGTCTAAAAGTTTGAGGTTTATATAGGTGTTTTAAGTGTAAAATTTGATTGGTCTTTTAATATTTAAAATTATGTGTAAGGAGAAAGTTCTGAAGAAAAAGGGTGTAAAAAATCATTTTCATTTATATCGTAACTTTTATATAATTATAGTAACTTTAATTTATTTTTTGAAATAATTGGATATAATGTAATGGAAAAAGTCACCACCTGATTTTTATTTGAAATCTTTTGAAAATTTTTTATGAGGTCCCAAGTTTAGTTCGTAAGATTGAAATACGTAAGATTTTTTAAAATTTGTGTATACGGTGATTTTTTTGTAATAACTAATTAACTAATTACTAGTCTGTGTTTCGAAATTATTTAGGTTTATTTTATGGTTTTAAGAGGTATATAAACGAAGAACAATCTCATAAGTCAGGGTTTATGAAATTATGGAAGGTTACATTATCATAGTGTCAAAGTTATTTACAAATCTATACAATTACTAATTGGAAGTTATTCTAAATATGAATAGAATTTTAGTAAAATTACAGTGACTTGTTAATTATAAATTTGTAGTTCTTCCTATTATTTTCAAGGACTTCTTTGTTGACGTCTTTTGTAATGTTCTTTTGACTTTTGAGACAATTAAATCAGTATTTAGTATTTAGTCCCAATTATCATATTTCGAATCACATAAGTTTGTTCCACTGTTGTAGTAGCTTGAACTTAGAGTTGAGTTTTATGTTAATACAAAATTTATAATTCATTGGTAACTCTTCAAAAATCGGCGTTAATAGCTAAGACTAAAAATTCTTAAAAATATTTTTTTTAATATTAAAATAATAATGACTTAATTTTGAAGAAAGAAAGTTGTAATTTAACTTATAAGATTCATGAATTATTAATAAGTAATTAAAAACTTTATTTTTAATCATTTAAATTTCTTTTTTTATATATTTTAAAATGTAATTTCTTTATAAGGATCTATAGATAAAATTATGTCAAAAACCAATTATTTGTAATTTAAGAAAGAAATACATAAAAACTAAAATATTTAGCCTTCAAAAAATATGGTTTATAAATTAATTTTCATATCATATTTCATTGTTTTTAAATGGTGATTTTTAAACTAATTCTCTACAAATGCTTCAATTACAAAAAATCAATCATACAAATCTCAAGAATAATTTCTGAAAATTAAGATTATTTCCAAAGAAAAAAAATGTCCTTTTTGTTTTGTATACAAAGTTCCCGTATAATTTTAATAAATTCGCATATAATAATTACTAAATTTTTAAATTTTCCTCTATTCATAATTAAAATTAATGATTTCGTGGAATTTGCACAATCAAAATTATATTTCATATCTTAACTACATCGTTTCAAAATTATTCTTCCTTTTTATGTCTTAAAAACCCTTATAACTTTACCCAAAACAACATTCAAATTCAAACTTTTAATCTATATTTTTAGTGTATGATTTGCATGTTGGTATCATTCGGTCTTAAGACAATGCAGTAAAAATTTCGTATTGAAAATTTGTCTGCGGTAAAAGTGCAGTTCAATTTATCAAAATAAATAGTTTTAGTAATATTTGTTCAGAAATAATTTATAGATATATATATATATATAAACCAAAAATGAAGCTAAAACAAGACAAAATAATTGTACAGAACAACCTCAACATTCAACAAACAAACTTCTGAATATATATGTAATTGTGGTGATGGTAGAAAAGTGTATAATTTTCAAAATGTAGTGAAAATGAATTATTGCATTACAGAAAATAAATAACAAGGAATTTGCTATTGCAAATTTGTAATATTTTTATTTAAATCACAGAGGATTACAACAAATGTCATACAAAATTTAATTTTGATTTTAATTTAATTACTGGTTCCTAGTTAATATAGTTAAAACGTATAAACTTTGGAGTTACAGTCATGGCGAATAAATACTTTTTCAAGTTAGACATTTAGTTAGGCTTATGATAAGATTACGATTATGTCAAAATTCCGCAGAATCATGCTAAAGATTCCTTTTCCAAAAGTCTCCATAACAAATTGAAGATTATTTCAAGTGAAATTTTTGACATTTGATGCGATTATGATTTTTTCACGGCGATTATGTAGACTGAGAATTATATGATATTGTTAAGCTAAGCTTAAGCATCGTATTAACATGTTGACGATTTAAAATTTTTAATATTTTTAAATTTTCTTATATAATTTTCATTTTTCTCTTATGTTTTTTTTTGTTGTTTGTAATAACATTTTTTGTGCAATGATTTTCCAATATTTTTATTTTTTATACTTATTATTATAATACTCAATCAATTTTTATGGGATATTTTTATTTGGAAAATATTTTGCAAACTTCAAAATTCACATTATATATATACAAACATATAGCAAAAAAAAAAACATAAGAAATAAACAAATAAAAATTTTCACCCTTGTTCGTGTTAAACAATTTTCAAACCCTCTGGAGAACAGAAAAAACAAAAAAACGATTTAGATATTGAATGGTATGTACGTGTATCATTTTAGTGTATCGTCATAATATAAATTCTTTATTTTCTTCCATTCAATATCCACCACCCCTCCAAACACAAAACTTCTAGAACCAAAAAAAAATCCATAAATTTTTCAGATGAAATGCAATTTTCTTTATATACCTTTATATTTTATATCACAAAACTTTTCGCTATTTATTCTAATAAAGAGGGAAACTTTAATAGAAATAGTTTTGATATTTAATAAATTATATAAACCCCAATAGTCTGGTTAAAATGAACCCTCTTAGAAGCAAATACCACAACAACAACAAATTAAGTTTAGTAAATTTTCTTGCAAGAAATTGCAAAAATTTTCTGTTTTTTGTACTATTAATTTTTTTTGTTGGTCCTTTAATAATTCAGGTACATTTATCAAAAAATTACGATATTCTTCAAGGAAATAAATTTTTATTAAAATTAAAATCCTTTGGGTAATGTACCATTCCATTTTAAGATCATCCTTAGTCCAAATACCTGAACAAAAAGAAAATAATTGAAACGATTGGAATAATTTGAAAATTAGTCCTGGAATTCAAAAATGAATAGGGAAGTAAATAAACCAATCATTTTAAGGATATTTATATTATTCTTGTATATTTATTTAACTATATTAAGTTATTTGATTTTCTTGTGCAAATGGCATTTAAGATTGACAGTTTTATTAAGTAATTTCGATTATACTCTCTAATTCACCTTACTACCGTCCCCCCCATTGAGTTAAACAATCAAAAGAAATATAAAAGTATAAATTGTAAATTTAAGGAAATTATGAAAAAGTATTTTAACGTATATACAACTCTTATATACGTACACAACGGGTGGCTTTTTTTGTTGTTGTTGTTGGTAACGCTTATGTAATAATATCCTTTTAAATACGAATTGGCTTATGAACAAACCATTAATTTACATTAAAAATCTTATTTTTCTGAACAATTTCATTTTTATTGTTGGGGATTTTTGGTGGTGTTACAGTGCGAAGGATTTAAATGTTATAATAGAAAAGCTTTTAAAAAGGAAGGAAGTTAATAGAGTCGATAATGTTGGTTAATCTCTAATGGGAATTATAATATATCCTTATTTTTTTCCCTGAAAATTGTCGTTATTATATAGTTTTCATTTGGAATTATTTGCGGAAAAATTAAAAACAAAAAAAAAAGTGAATTGCGGATAATAAAAATTGGTTAAAAAAAAGGATTTTTTTTTTTACTGTATAGTTATTAATATATAGAGAATTAAATAAAATTTAAAAGGAAAATGCTATTAATTTGATAATAACGCAAAGCATAAAAATATGTTTTAATAGATTTTAATTTGAGAATTAATAGTATTACTGAAGGTATGGTTTAAGCATGGATAGACAGGAAATATTTTTTTTTTATTTAAATTTGTTATATATTGTATTGGAACGACAGAGCTGGATCGCTGGGTTAATTATTAACATAAAAAACGGCCTCACAAAGTAAACAAACCAAAATGTCATAAATCAAAAAGAATTTTATCTATCTGGTTCCTTTGGTAGCCTCTGGGGAGTTATAAACATGAAAAAGGCATTCTATTGCTATAGAATATTATGATTAGAAATAGTGAAGAGCTTCATTTGTGAATAGTTACTTTTGAAAAGTAGACTGTATTAGTATTTCTAATATTATTAACTAAAGATTAAAAATTTGACGACCTAATAGTATTGATATATAGTAATAAAACGGCATCGTAATAGTTGAAAGTCGTTCAAAATTGTTTTGCTGTGCTTACGCAGCTATAGATGAAATTAATCCTCCTCTGGTGAACCGCAAAATTTGTGATTTTTTTCATAATTAAGAAATTTTATAATTTTAGTAACACTATTTGTAAAATATTGATAGTTTTCTAGAGCAAACAGATTTTTATACCCTTACGCCAGTTATTATACATAATCTTTGTCCAGGTGCCATCGGTCACGGCTCAGATATTTAGCTTGAAAGTGATTGATTTTTAAATAAGTACTACTAAAACCACTGACAGTGGATGGAAGTAACATTCTTTTTAACCTCTGGAAGTAACATTCTTTTTAACCTGTAAACCTCTATGTAAGTGGTAGCTTGTTAATTCAAGCTTTAATGTTTTTATTTTTCTTATAATTTAACTGCTTGTATTAAGCCGCTAGGGTCTGGTCTATTAACTTTTGTTTGTTTTCGCTGATTGAAACATCTGAGCTTAATCCAATGCGGATAGTAAAATTATTTCTCAGTATGTGAGAAAGTGCAAGAGGTCTAAACAAATTATCGGTCTCTTTCTCAGGTAGCCCTTTTTTAGCAACGGAAATATGATGCATGTGTCCGAGATTGCAAAGGATTAAATACTCAATTACTAACTAAGATTGAAAGAATTTGTTAACAACAAATATTTTATTATTAAAAATTATCATCTTGTTGTAATTAAGATTTTCTTTACTACATATATAAATAAAAATTTACTTATAATTCGGAATTCCCATAAAATTTGTAGTAGTAAATAAAAATTGCATTAGACTTTTTTGCAGAAGTTATTTCTCATACAATTTATTTAATCTCAAATGTACTTCGAAACCTACGCAATATTAAATTAATACAAAATTATTAATCGGTCATAATTTATCACTCTTATTATAGATTTTATTTCGGTCATTAGGTCGTTTTTTTAGTTGATAATCTGTTGGTGCCAAAAGTAATAAACACCAAAATAATCCTTATAAAAATTTTACATTTATTACACATAATAAATTTTGTATTAGGATTATAAATAAAAGAACAATTTTTATGGATCAGTTCTTTTTTTTTTTTACTATATTTTATGTTTTATCATAAATATTCTTCCTATTAATATAATTTGATATTATTTTTATTGTAAATAATATTAAATTTTTATTAATTCAGTTTACTGGTTTGTTTGTCATAAAAATATAAAATTGTTTTTCATTTTAGTTATTAATTTAACATTTTGATCTTCATTAAATATGTTTTAATCCAAGTCAATAGACAAATATTATTTTTTACAATGTTATACGTATTAAGTACGTTAAATTTATTAATACAGTAATGACTGTAAAATTTGTAATTTTAGAAAAATACTTTTAACATGTCCATTAATATAAAAATACCTGATTTTTACCCACGATTCTATTTTCGTCTCTGAAAAGAAGCTATAAAAATACTTACTTCCTGATTGGAATCTTAACCTATAAAATCTTATTATCTATTTTCATTTATGATGTTGTTCTCGTTTTTTTTTTTTTAACA
The DNA here is from genome assembly GCA_963920725.1 of Rhamphomyia laevipes. Classification (NCBI taxonomy): domain Eukaryota; kingdom Metazoa; phylum Arthropoda; class Insecta; order Diptera; family Empididae; genus Rhamphomyia; species Rhamphomyia laevipes. Next base: position 17,740,383 of record OY987256.1, on the reverse strand, counting down.
CTTAAGATTGTCCTTTTTTATATTATAATAAAATCTTATCACTAGAACATTTACATTTATATACAAAACGATATTTTTTAAATAGTTCAATTTTTATTTTGTTCTTAAAGCTGCCCTTACATTGAACAGCTTGGTCGTCAATGTGTGTTTAACCGGATTGTAAATTTTCAATACACACATTTCGACTAGGTTTATGTAAAAGATATTACAACCGTGTAAAAAAATATAAAAACAACATTTTTGTTTCAGGATGGTGTCAAATGTGAAAAAAAAATTCACTAATTAAAAGTGGATGAAAAATAATTATAATTTATTATTATTTCAATCAATAAACATTATAAAAAAATTGTCATAACATAAACATATAAAAAGTATGTTTTTTGAGATAAAAAGTCGAGAAATGTAATTTTGGTTGTACAACTTCCCCAAACACTATACAATTTACAACCATCAAAATTAAAATATTTTAATATTTCTTCAGCCCATTTGTTAACCGTCAAAATACTTGTCAATTGCTTGTAAAATTGCGCACCAAAGGTACAACTTAACCATTTCAAAATAGACTATTTTGTCAACACGTTCATAAAATGTTGTATAATGTATGGGTAACATAAGAGTTTTACACTAATCTTATACGAAGAAGTGTTTCATTTTTATTATTTTCAATTTCAATCGATAATTTTTTACTACGTTTTTTGGTTGGGTCTCTTATGATGTAAATTTTTTAAAAGGAAAAAATTTAATTTCAACAATCAAATATAATATTATATTCTTGAAAAGCTTTGTTAGCCTTTGAAAGATTTGAAAAAGTCTTTTAAGACCTTATTTATTATAGATTGATAATAGAGTAAAATTAATTCAATTTAACTTATTATTTTTGAATAATATATTCCGTAACTGCTGAGACGGTAGATATAAAACATAGACATGAAACTTTTACAGAACTGACTATATTTATATTTAGTAGACAATATAACTTTTAAGTCCAGTGTGGGATCTTGAACATTTCCCTGTTTTAATCCAACTATAATATAATTAAATGTAGTTGGTAACGTTTGAGATATTAACAATTCCCCTCCGACATACCAAATGGGACAACCATTAGCAACAGAAATTCTTGGCAAACTGGACGGAAAAGGAACATTTCGACTTTTGGACGAAAAACTTTGATGATTCTGATGAATAAAACAATGGTCCATTTATTAACGCGGTATCCACTTTTCATATTTCACTCAGTACGCGAGAAAATTATGTTTAACCGTTTAACGGAAACCTTAATATACAGAAACACTAGGACTAGACCATCTCCTCTGCCAATGCCCTGCGGTAAGATGTAAAAGATTTAAACACTTTGAACTTCTTTTTTTGTTGACCGTAATGGAGATGGTTTGAATAATATCAGATTCAAACCATCTAGCTAGACTAATTGCGTTTATAATGAAAGTAATGAATTGGAATGATGTGCTTTAGGATAGAAAAAGCCATCATACGGAGTGTACAACTCACCCTCGCGGTTCAGGAGCGTAGAGGGTTTTGTCAAACCAATCAACCAGCCAACATTTCAGTTTTGTGAAAAACAAACTATTCGATAGCAGTGAGCGATATAAATATATAACGAAAAAAAGTATGTATTTTATAATTTTAAATTTAAATTTTACTTAAATTTACATTTGAGTCGTCCATTTATTTCCAAGTGATTTCTTGTAATAATACTTTTATGTTTTGTAAGCTCCTGTAAACTGTCAATCATGTTAGTGTCATGGTAAGAATAACTCGTGCAAAATGTTAATAACTTCCATTTAGTGTCATCACTATCTTATTTTATTTTGGAAACTGGATAATAGCGATTTCCGAAATAGGCACCAATTGATGAATTAAATAAAATATATATCCTTTAGTTTTCTTTTAGTTTGTAAAGGTTTATTTGTCATTTAATTTAAATAATGACAGTATTTGGCCTTAAATCTCTAAATACAAATAATAATTTAAGAATAGAATAATTAATTTCAATAAACTATTTGTAATTGTATATTACTAAAAATACAAAATTACCAAAACAATTTTATCTGCGAAATATAAAAATTAATTATTTCCAAAAAATCTTATTTATAAATTGAAAATCTAATTGAGTTAAAAATTGAAATAATTTCCCCAATTTGTCAAATGAAAATTCATCATTGAAAATCCCATTAAATTTAAAATTAAAAAAAAAAAACGTTTATTGTCATGTAGTCAGTCGTCTACTTTAAATATTCTACTTTATTTGATATTTGATTTAAATTTATTTGAATTTGATTCAATTGATTATAAATCGAAAAGAAGATTTTTTTTTTGTTAATTAAAATAAATTGAATCTAGCGTTAGATTTTGTGGAGCATTTTTTTTTAACCAAAATTCAATATTGGGGATAACAAATTTGTTAATTTAAATTGATTTGTTTGATGTTGGTTAGAATTTGAAAAAATATAGTTAAATGATGTTATTTGCATAGTAATCGTTATATAATTAATTTTTATTAAAGTTTTTTCATTAATAAAATGAGATTTATTATTTATAAAAAATTATGCTTTTAAGATAATTATTTATATAATTTACAATTTTTTAATCAAATCTTTTGTATAATCAGAAATATGAAACAAAAACATAAAGAATTTAAATATTGAAAAGTTGTTGAGAAAAAATTCGCCTGAATATATGCAATACAAAAATGTAATCCATGTTATATATAAATTTTGTTTGCATAAGTTTAGGAGTTAAATTAAGGAAAAAATGTCGGTAATACAGTTCGATTAAATTTTGTTCATTATTATCATAATAATACATTATTCATATTATGTTCAAATTTGTGTGTGTTGAAAAAATAATATGGGCTGAGATCCAGAGGCCTTACAACAATTTTTTTTTATACATAGATACAAAAATATGCCATTTTTCATTAGCAATAGCCTCCCAATTGTATATATTTCCATCTTTCTACACTTTAGGGGACTGGAATTAGGACCCTAGCCTAGCTAGTTGTTATAGAGATGGTGTAGAACAGTTTTAGTAACAATCGAATTTTCATTTTTCCAATATAATTCTTTCTCTTGCTATAAAATTAATCGAAATTCTTTATATACTCGTGATTATATAGATTGGAACTTTGCATCCTTGTAAAATAGAGTTGGCATGAAGTATGACCCTGATTTTTATAGTGAAGATACTATTAGTAAAAAACTACTTTCTCATTTTGCCTATATAATTCCTAGCTTTAAAATATATCATATTTTGTTCGAAGAGGTGCAATTCGGTTCTAGTAACTAAGTTACAACATTCTGCAACAAATGGTCATGATTTAATAGCCATTTTAAATTTTGCACTCTTAAAGTGAAACTTCATGATATGAAACTAAAATAAGTTGAATGAAGTAAAAAGTTAATTTAAATATTTATTTTTTTATGCTAAAATAATTGGTAAATAAAATTCAAATGATAATTTCAAATTTTAACTACAAATTTATAGCCTTTGATTTATATTAATTATTTTGATAATTTCTAATTATTTTTTTATTAAATATTATTTCTTTTCCAGGATTATAAATATTAATTAAGACTGTTGTCAACAATCACAAATTTAACAAAATTCAAAATGTCTACATCAATATTAAACGAAGATCCCGATAAGCTTCTAAACGAATGGCTTGGTGAATTGGATAATTTAATTGGGGTAAGTTAAAAATATTTCTATATTAAATTATATATAAAATTTAAAAAAAAAAAACATAATATTTTCTTATATTATTGTACGTGAGATTTACATTTTACTGTATTAAAGAAGTAATAATAATAAAAATAAAGAAAAATGGAAATATTTTTGTCCTGACGATGAAAATGAGTCTAAATAAGGAAAAAAAACATGTAACACAAAGAATAATAATAATAATAATCATAAAAATAAGCTATTATACAAGGATTCAATATTAGTCCTTATTGTTAATACAAGAAAAAAAACTGATTCTTTTTTTTTTTGCTTAATATAAATAAGAAATTATGTCCTTGTAAAAGGATATTTGTAATTTTTCAAAACTAGTTAAGCTATAAGAAAAGAATATTCTTGCTATATGTCCTTATAGATCTGAGAAAAAAGGGATATATATATATATATATATATATATAATGTTAATAATAATAATAATAATGAGATGGGAAGGTGATGATGTGGACTATTTGTGATGTCCTTTATTACGGTATAACAGGATAACTATAAATTGTTATGATGATACACGTCAATTGGTTTATAAAAAATAAAAGAGCATTGACCTAAATAGAAAATGCTGATAAGGATTTTTTTTTCTTGTTGTTTAGGATTAATTTTAAAGTATATAATTTAGCTATTTAAATTTACACTATGAAATTTTTTATTACTTTCGGTTTTTAGTAATTTTGAAATTTATATTCTATAAAGTTATAAAAGATTTATGGGTTTTCTGAAAAGGGGTTAATAATTTAAACATCTTTTCAAAGGGATTGTCAATTTGTTATTTTTAATATCAAGATTTGACATATATTTTAAAATACCAATTAAAATACCAATTAAAAGGATTATTAATTAGCCCCTGAAAAGTAATTTATGTAATTAATTTAAAATTTGAATATAATTTTTATTATACAAATTAAAAATTTAAACATTTTATGATATTTATTTACACCATTTATCAATTTTCAGTAAATATTTATTTCGGATTACAAGTGTTTTTCCAGAATAAATTATTTCACCATTTTTGCAAATGTAATAAACCTGATCTAATGTTTGTGTTTAAACATTTTTTTCCGAAAAAAGTGATCTACTCCGAGAAAAGGACATCAATAGATATCGCTGTAACTTTTATGTGAAACAAAAATTGATAGTTATCAACTTTTTTATGGCTGATCATCTTTTTTATAGTTTAAAAATTATAGTGAAAGTTTTGATAGTATAAAAGTGAAAAAAGAAATTATTCAATTTAATTTTATAGAGAACCACCAAACATTTTGATTTTATGGGTCCTCTTTTTAATAATGTAATTGTGTTATGTAAACGTGGTAAAGTGTAAATACGTAGCATGCCATACCTGAGTTTACAGCGGGAATTGAATACACCACCTTTCTGTTTGTAGAACAATACATGTTACACTGAGGTACCGAGGTCCACTCAGTTCAATTTTATAATTGATTAAAAAAAATATTTAATGTATAACAAAGGAATTTTCATGAAAACTTGGATTGATTGGAATTCCAAAAATGCTATAAATTTAACCTCTATCTTCATCTTAAATTACTTTTTCATATCATATAACATTATATAAAAAAAATCATATAGGATTAATTGAGAGAAATGGCCTCTTCAGTCAATAAACGTGTGTCTTGGTTACAAATAATATTTTTTTTCATTAAAAATCTCATGTTACATAAATTTTCTTGTTGACTTTATTATTGGTTCTTACCAGGGGAAGTTTTAAAGTCCTCAGTTAACCGCGCATATCATGATTATCTATAAAAGTCAATAGCACAGCAAGGTGCATAAATATTAAACGGTGTCGTAACAGTGAAAACATTGCGCAATTTTATGTATTATAATCATAAATAAACAAGAACACTAAAAAATTCTATAAAATTATTCCAATTTTGTATATTTTTTTTTTTTTTTATTATTATAACAAGCAGGAAAATGTTATGGTCTTGTGGATTGCACCTGTCTATCATTATTAAGTATAGCTGATTGATGATATTTTAAAAGTGGTTTAATTAATTCACCTTTTTTAAAGGTTGAATTAAAGGCCCAACTGATTATTTTATATGCCACTTTATTTTGTGGTTTTAATTATTGATTCGCGTGTCAGGATTCCGATGGACAAGCACAGATAAATTATCCAGTGAATCGATTTTAATTTATGGATAAAAGAAGACAACAAGAATAAAAGAAAACTATTAAAAAAAGAATGATAATTTTAGTTTTGTTCTTTTTTTTATAAAGGGTTTGTCTGTCTCAAAAGGGTAATTTTTATAATGAATTAGAGTATTTTCATTTTTTTTGGTTCGGTTGTAGTGGCTATTCTTGTTGATTTTTCAAGTTCATGGAAATAAAACTATATTTTTTAGGGTTAAGTGAAATTCGATTATAATCAGTGGGAATGAAAATTGTTAGGTCAACCACAAGGTTGAGGTATAATAATGATTTAACCAGGTAATATAAACTTTTCAAAAAGGGTGACGGGTGAGAGTATAGATAATGTTTGTATAAGGGTTGATAATTTTTTTTAAAATTAGTAATTAATGGTATAATTTTGTGTGTAGTAAATATAATTGAAATTGAATGAAACTAGTAATATTCTAATTTAAAAAGAATAATGGATGAATAATTCTTTCATATTCATAGCTTCTAAGATCAATAGCTCTTAGAAAGCATATTGCAATAATGTAAGAAATTCATAATGTCATTATTTCAATAAGCTAGTCAATGCAGAGTTAAATATTCAACTCTAACTCTAAATGGTAAAAAGTAAACGGCAAAAAATAGACAGAGGAACAAATCCACCAAGTGCGTAAAGCGTTGAAGACGTAAACAACTGATTATAAACTACATTATTAAGTATAAGACTAAATACAACTCCTCAAATAAATATATAGGACAGGAAAGAAGTCGTTAGCAATAGCTATAGTAGCAAAGAGTGTGCTAAGTTGAATTACACTAAGTTCTTCATCCGAAATTACTTAAATCAGAAAAGATAAAATTAGAGCTTTATTAACAACTAACTACATGCATTAAAGCTGTAGGAAGATCGATAAATTTTAGACTTTTTCAATATGAAAACAACTTAACTGCGACTTCACTGAAATAACAATAAAAATGGATATTTCTGTAATTGAAATATTTAGTGGATCTCAAAGAATGTTATTGATAGTCCTTTATGAAAGAACATTACTGATACTACTTAAAATATAATTTTTAATAGCAATTCCAATTATAAATAATTATGGAAATTTTGTGAAATTTGTATAATTTGTAGCCATTAATTTCGTCCTAACCTAATACGATTATTTTATACATCTATTTATTAATATTGTATATTATTTTTATATTATTATATAAATTTCCAAACATAATTTTCCATTTATAGTAATTTATTTTAATTAAAAATTATTATATTATTTTAACCTAAAAACATATAATTTTCACACATAAACATTAAATTAATTATTGTTTTAATTATTTTATTTCACATAAAATATCAATTAATAAATGTCCATAAAAATCAACTATAATTATAAATTATTTATACCTAAAATAAGCCTTAAATTATGCCTCTATAAAATTTATAATTTTAGTAATTTTAGTGGTTAGAATAAATATAATTATAGTCAAAATCATTTACAATGACCACAATCACTAAAATTATTAAACATAAACTAATAATATAAAATTTTTGGTGGTTTTTCTTCCCACCTATACTAAAACTAAAATTTCGTGTTACACGATACCAAACCCTCAATTTCCTCTGTAATATTTATAAAATAAAAAGGAAACCTGGCGATTTATTTCAAAACCCAATACCAATATTTTTTTTGTATAAAGTTATAATAAATTTAATTTAACATTAAATATAATTTGAATGGCACTAAAAACATAATATAACTATTTTTTATGTTTTTTTTGACAGAGTTATAATTTGAAGTTGTATACAATTTTAACCCTCCAAACCCTCGAATTACATTTATGTATACATTTTTGTAATAATACTAAATCATTGATTTATGTGCTGTAATGTACACAAAAGCTTTAATAATGTAATTAAACTCGAAAAAACCATAATAGCCTAAAACAAAATATTCCCAACAGAAAAATAAATATATTAATTTAGCTATTTTAGTTTAATTTTGTTGCTGTTGTTGTTGTTGGATATTTGACAAAATAGTTAAAGGTGTACAAATATAATAATTTTACTTGTACTTCAATAAAAATCACCGTCAATCAACTGTCACTTTTAATTATAATGTCAAAAAAAATTCCTTTTTATTATTATATGTAATTAATTTATTTTCAACATGAAAATGTAAAAAATAATTTTATGTTTGTACATCGTGGTGTACATTTCGTTGATATTATTAATTTATTTAAATAACTCATTGATTTACATTTGTTAATGTTAACCTTATTAATTTTGTAATTTTGTAAACCTTATTAAATTATGTATAATCAATGTGAATGCATTCAAAATATGACCGGATACTAATAACTGCAGACTTTTTGAAAATGTAAACAAGGCAGTTTAGTTTAGAGCTCCCTGGATTATTATCTTCCTCTTATGCAGTTTACATATTATCGAACTGTATAAATTAGTAGCTCTGGAATGAGAAGTTAATCTTAATACTTAGTTGTTACCTACTTCGGAAAATGCAAACGAGGAAATAAAGAACTCTATGGGTCACCTACGTAATTTTTAAGTTTTGGTTCCTTTCTACATGAATGGGTACCTACAGGAATGGCATGCAAACTTATTACATTTCTTATGATTGTACATAATAATGGGGCCAATTAAATTGGCTGGGTTAATTTTAACAATTTCATTTGAAATTCAGGACAAATAAACCATTCCAGGATGAGATTTACGGGAACATAAATGGTCTTATAGTTGTCTAATTGCGAGGATCTTCTCCCTTATCCTCGTTATCTGCATCTTTCTTTAAATAATTTTAAATATTATGTAATTTTACCTAATTATTAAAAGCTACTTTCTATTGAAAGCATATTTATTATGTCTCAATTAATTTATGTACAAAATGAAAACCATTTTCCATGTATGTACTTCTACAAAAAAATCGTACTAACGATAAAATAGCCTAAAAAATTTAACTATATAACGAAAAATTATCAAATTACAATATTGATTAAAAAAAAATTACATTAAATATGCATAAAATTTTCAATGCACTTCATTAATATTTGATGAATCGTCTTTATTTCTGCATTTTCTAATTAATTTTTATTGATTCTGACTGGACCCTCAAGCAAAAAATTGTTGTTTATATATATGAATAATTCCAAAATTTTTGAATCAAATGAGTCATTTCAATAAAATCCATATTAATTTTACCATTCTGTTTAAATCAAAACAACCCATCATTCATTTTATGTCCAGCAATTATCTAGTATAGAAGCATTTCAACATATTTACTCCGTCTATACATGGGTAATTTCTATCCGTATTTAAAATCATGTATAAATAAATACAAGAGCATAAATAATTCAACAATCTAAAATTTGTTGTTGTCTATAATTAATACCATAAGCCATCAAATTTTACAATTTGTTAGAATTGCACATAAAACTGAAATAGGATTATATTTATTTAATACAGAATACAAAATGCCGTGCGTGTTAAGGACTTAACTACAAATCAAATATACTTTTTTTTTTTGCATTTTAAATTGTTCCTTTCGAATAATTTTTCGAAAACCCCCAGAAAGGTGCACAAAAGCATATTTTATGTTATTATGTTAAAATACATTTTAATGCTGTAATGGGGAGGCTAACGAAGGCATATTGATGCTTTTATATATTCAATACAACACCATCAGATTTATTTTATTTGCTCATTTGCATTTCCCATGGCAACCAAAATAATGTGGTACTAAAACCAAAAATATATAAATTTCAGGTGTAAGCTCTAAGCATAAATATATCTATCCATATAAAACTCCATGGTAAAAAAAAAAATTGTTTAAAAAACAGCACTGGAGAAAAATTTCCATTTAATAATAATCGATTTATTTTTGTTTCGAAAATTTAATGTAAAAATTTTTATGGGGAAGGAAAAGAAGCTACACCAAAGAATAAGGAATTTTTTGATAAAGTTTTACCTCGAATGTGGAATAATTTAGAATTAAAGAAAATAATTCACTTATTGATGATATTAAAATCTAATTTACCATATTTTAGGTGTATAAATATTTATTGAAAATATGAAATAATGTAGAAAGTTTTGCTGCAAATTTTGATAATGTGGTGTTGACTGTCAATAAAATATGTTACACAATTCATGAATTAGTGCGAAATTCTTAAGAACTTTTAAATTTACATTTATAATTTTTACAAAAACATTTTTAAAAGCATATAAATTTTAAGATTTAAGAGATTTGTAGGTACTGAGATATTGAAATTTATATGATAAATTCAATAATGAAAAATAATGTTTTTGAAAGTTATCAGGAAAAAGGAAGAGTAATTCTTTCTATGTCATTAATTTTAAGATTAGTTTTGAAGTTACGTGAAATTTTTTGAAGACTGATGAAAAATATACTAAATAATTAAATAACGCGGAGTCGTTTAACATTTTATGTATTACATTTTTCACAATTGATCACTTTTTTATGTTTTTTTGTTATTAATAAGTTTGTCATACGTGTGAGAAACGTCACAAGCTATAATAATCGGGTCTAGTAAACACAATTCACTCTGGGTTAAAATTAACTATGGAAGTTATGGGTTAAAATTAACTATGGAAGTAACGCACTATGGGTTAAAATTAACTATGGAAGTAATTCACTGTGCAAGGTGAAAAACAAATACGTTTCAGCCAATTTCTATGCACCACGAATCGCAGCTTGGTAAATTATCCACATTAGTGTCAATAGTTTAATAACTTAGATGAGCCAGCACAGAGTTTATTTGATATGCTGGGTCAATGTAATATTGAAGTGGAAGCAAATTATATTATGATAAATTTTTAGTTTAGTAATTATTAATTAAGGATACTCTATGTTTATTTGGCGTACTTCAAATTTATTGAGCGTAGTACATGAAATAGGAGCTTAGGAATGAGATGAAAACTAATTTCATTACTGATTGTAAATTATGGGGCCAGTAAAATTGTGTGATCCGTTTAACAATTTCATTTGAAGTCCAGGACTTAGTCAACCATTCCAGGATGCTGTGAGATTTCCGGTGGAAAAATGATTATGTTAGCCTAGTTGCGAGGATCATATTTGAGCTTATGCAAAAATCGTACTAACGAAAATGTATCATAAAAAAATTAAATATACCGAAAAATTATCAAATTACAACATTTATTAAAGCACGATAGTTAATGTACAGTGATTTAATATTGCAGTGAATTGTATATACTGTGAATTGATACAATTGAATTGTCTACACTGTACAGTGAACTAGCCACCTTCGGAGTCAGCATATGATTCAATTCGTCTAATCTAATCTAGTTACACAGTTAGTGATCGGTTGTTTAAATATTAGACTTCTTTTTTTCACCTAAAAAAGAATGTTTGTAGAGTGATCGCTAAATTACTGTGATCGAGCACATATATATGGAACGAAATATAAAGTGTTGTTGAAAGATTTCTGACAATTTCCTTACATACAAATTATAACTAGGTGATTTACTAAATCGTACTAGGAAAACATTAAAAATTTATCATAAAATATGAACATTTTAATTATTATCCTGGCCGTTTTATTCTTGTTTGAAGAAATGTTAATAAAAGTTAAATTTTCTTATTGAAAATCATACTTTTCAGTAATTCTTAAGTTTGGATGCATTTTGCACAGTTTTACAAAATTACCAAATTTACGGTATAAATTATAAATTTTAATTATAATAAGTCTTGGAAATCAGTAATTAAAAAAAATAGAAAAGTCAATACAAAACTATACTTTAATATGTTTATATGTAATTAAATCAAAATTGACATTACCATGACATAATTTTTTAATTTCTATATTTTCTTAAGATTGCCTAATAATTTCCCAACATAATATTATGTAAAATATATCTTTAATATTCATACTTACTTAGCTATTATTGTTATATTATATGTCAAATGTCAGTAATTAATCATTTTCCTAGCGTAACAAATCCAATATAAATTCTTTTTGATGGACATGCAATCAATTGCATACAAAAAAAAAAAATGTTATATACTTAAACACTTCATTAAATTCACATTAATTATACAAATATTTTAAAAATAAATTAATTTAATCACAGTACTAAAAGTTACTAGTAATTTTAAATTTATTTTTATTTTTTATGCAAACAAATATTTACATTGCATGACAGTCAACAATTGATATATTGACCCTGTGTAACATTATTATTAAAATACGTCATTGTAGTAATTAGAATAAAAGGTCTACATTATTAAAAATTATATTTTATCATGATACTTGTAGTAATAGTAACCGCACTTAAAATAGTTAAAATTAAAAATTTCTTATAACAAAAATGTTCACAATGACCACAATTTATAATTGGTGAGTATATGACACGTGCTCGTATCTAGAAAATTCACAATTTTTTCAAGAATTAGATAATAAAGTATAAATACGACATAGAAAAATTGTTAATAATACTACGACATATTAGGTCAGTTTTTCATTTTTTATTGCGTACACCTTTTGTATGCAGTATATAAAATGTCCATATTAATGGCATCATTGTAGTAATAATTTTAATAAATTTAATTGAGTCTCAAATATAACACGCAATAAATGTAGGAGTGGTTGGTTGTTTGGGAAATTTCTATCACACAAAAATATAAAAATTAAATGAAAATTTTATAATATTTATTAATAATCTTAAAAATAAAATATTGTGCAAATGTTCTTAGAACTTGTTTTATAATCGTGTTACACGATATTTAGAGTGGCTAATTAAATATTTTAGTTTATATTATGCGTTTATATTTTTTAATTAAATTAATTTTTAGTATATTATTATTATTTAAATAATTTAAAATTATTTCATAAATAAAATTTTGTTAGATGTGCGATATGACCAGTTAATAAAAGTCTTGTTCATAAATAATGAATTGAATTAATCGAAAATGTAATTTTACCGGGAGTTGTATGTATAATTACAGAAATATTTCTATGTATTTCATAAATTCCGAATTGATATTTGAAATTTTTAACAAAACGAAGTAATAATTAACTCCTATGTCAACTGAAGACAGAATTTGCTATTAAATATATTAAAAGTTGCATAAATTTTATAACTAAGTATTTCAGTATACCTGATAGAAAATAGGTCAGATATGGGAATTATGTACTAGGTATTACAGGTTGTAGCTTGTCGATAGAAACAAGTATTTCTTTTGGCATAGTACTATGAAAGAATAGTTTTATCAGCCGTTGGCAGCCTTAACCAAATCTGTCGTAATTGAATTTAAATTTTTAAATTTAATATCATTTATTTGGAAACTACTTCCTAAATCGCATTTTAAAGTTTCACTAGTCAGAATTTGAGATTCTCTATATAAAACCATAAGGACATTGTCTAATAATATATATACAAAAATAGCTTGGTAATAATTGGTGCAATATTTGAACAGATTAACAACACTATAACATAGAAAATCCAAAGGTAATGTTACGCAACAGGAATTTTCTTAATTAGAAAATTGCCATGAATAATTTATATAAAACTGAAAGAGGTTTTTAAGAAATTTATAATATTTGCAATATTTTATCATTTTTGAAAATTTAATAACCGAAATTCTTTAATATTAAAGACACCAAATTGTACAAAATAGATAAAGAAAAATTTATCTCAATTTTTATACTAATTTTAAATGATTTTAAAATTGCTTTAAATCCGAAATTTATAAATATATTAAACTTATATTTAAATGCGGGTATAGAAACAAATTTGTTACATAATTTAAATAATAAAATTATAATTTATTTCAACAACAAATTTTTAAATTAATAAAATGTTATACATTTCCCTAAATTATTTAAAAACAATTTATTATTTGTATAAATTAATTTTATTATCATATGTCTCAATTTTAGATGAAATTATCTGTAGTTCGTGCCAATCCCCTTGTATTTAAAAAAATCATAATTTTCCAAAATAAAAGATAATTAAGAAGTCAGACGCCCCTATGCGCTTTTTTTTAATTTTTCCTTATGCTTCCACAGGAACAACATTAAGATAACAATCACGAACTAAAACAACAGCTGGACAACAGAAATTTTACTAAATCTAGATATAGAGTCCCTAATAAAAAAAATATGTTTTTGCAAATCCTTAAAATTATTATAATAACGAAAGAAAATTAAATTAATTTTTTTTTGACCAATCTGCAAAAATTGTTATTTTTTTTTTTTCATCGTACATCGCTAGTAGATCTAGAGAAATATTCCGCATAACTAACTATAAACACAGACGTACATAAAAATCTCAATTTATTTGAAATAAAAAAACACAACAATTTTATTTAAAATATAAATTTAAAGAAATATTAAAATAACCATAGAAAGACTGGCGCATCCATAACAGCAGATGTTTTCTTAATTTCCTTTCGTTTTATTTGGTATCAGAGAGTTTCTTTTAATAGAAATCCAAATCCTTTAAAAACCAACATCATCCTTCGCATTTAATATACGTCTTTATATTTATATATGTATGTTGTTTTGTTATAAGTAGGTATCCTAAAAGTGAAAAGAATGGTTCATTTTAAGGATTGTATATTTGTGAGTTGAGTATAGATTGATTTTACTGCTTAAATATTTACTAAAATTTGATATAAGAATATAATTTATGCCTGCGTCATGGCTTCTGCAGTTTTATTTTTGTTAAGCACGCGGGTGTTAAATTTTTTTTTTATAATTTGATCAGAAATAATGGTTCAGATATAATGTGGTAGATAAAGTTGGCTTTGACGTCGACTTTTGTTATTTTTAATATTACAAATAAGTCGACGTCAAAGGAAACTTATATATTGAAATGAATTTAAATAAGAAAATGGTCAGTATTCTTAAAAATAATGAATATGTTCTGCCTTTAATTTATTTTTCTGGTGTTATTTCCAAATATCAAATTTTGATTATATACTCGTACGTACAAAATATCTAAAACTATAATTTATTGATTTGAACAGAAAAAAGGTATCAAAAATTTCTGTTTTGTAATTTCGGATTTTATTTCCACTTTCATCGTGATTTTTGTGATTACATCAAGAATATATATACAAAACGAATTTGATTTAAATTAAATGGAAATTAATTAATAAAATCATAAAGTTTATACTACCATGTTTATTTTCTGGTATTAATTGTTCACTGTAATCGTAAAATTAAAATGAAATGAGAAGATAATTAATTTATTAGGCGAAATATTCGCAATTTCTGATGTTATTTCCATTTTATTGTATAGTCAAATTCAAATATATTTCTACAATTTTTCGCGTTAAATAAAGTCTATAGTAGAAGAAATCATGACTTTCTCTTTATTATTCAAACATTTCTTTTAATTACGTGCTCTACAACTAACGACGCTTCCACATTGAATGCCTATCATTATTTTTGTTCTTTAAATTCTAAATGGTATAACCTTTATATTTTCATATCAAAAATTGTTTCCCTTTTAAAATGTATGTCCCTTTTTAAAGGTTATTTGTGTAATATTTGGTTTTTATATGAGTGGCTCTTTACTTTCAAGGATCATTTTATTAAGAGTAGGTATATATTTTTTTTTCTTTGGTTTTGGTGTAATATGAGATGGAACTGTTTTTACATTATATAAAAATTTACGACGTGTGGATATATTTAAAGAAATCAGTGCCACCTGCTTTTTTTTATATACAAAGTGCATTGTTAGGATAATACACTGAAAGAAAAATAATAATATATCTGATTTTAAGGTTCATTTCATATTTTAGGAATAATATTTTAAATTACTATATCAAATTTAATTTACATAATTTCAAGATTATATTACCTTTAAGATTTACAATACAATTTTCTAAGATTCACTGTTTTCTATCATATTTTTTATTTTATGAGTACATAAATTTATGCTAAAACATAAAATGATAACAATATTGATGAAATACAATTTCCATGTGGTTATAATTAATGATGATTCTAACAAATTTCTGTTTTTTGTTTATCATGCTTATATGCAATTCATTAATGAGCATAAAGATAATAAGATGTTATGTTAAATAGCACGTGTACATTTGAACTCTTTGACTATACATATATAAGATTTTTTTTTTTGTTGTTAATTTTTCAAAGAGTTTTTCAAACGAGGATAAAAGAACTAAACAAAAAGAAGAAGAAATTAGAGAAAAATAAAAAAAAATATTTTTAAGTAGGAACATCCTTTTTTATGTTGGAAAACAACCCAAATAAATGAGTTTATAAATTATGTGAAGCAGATGGTTATTAAGAGCGGGCCATGAAAGATCCATATAATTATTAAAATTATTATAAAAATTTAAATATTAAATTGGCAATTATAATTTAGAAAATTTAAATGGTTAAATGTTACTGGTGTCGTTCTTATAACTATAACTCGGGAATAGTCAGCGAGTATTTTATCTTCTTGTTTGTACGATTTTTCTCTTAGAGATAATCGAATAAATTCATTGTATATAAATTTTTTGTGGAACCAATTTGATCGGGATCGGAATATGTACATGCTATTCCGTGGTCGGCTGATTGCTATATAATTGTTTTCTTGATGAAATTTTTTTCCATTACTGAAATTATCCCCAGACATGCACCAAATGTAGCAGTTTATAAATTTATCGAAAAAGAGTGTTAAAAAAATACTCATAGATAGCAAAACCAAACTTCAGGCAATAACTGACCCTTTTCACAGGTCAGTTTCATTGAAAAAATATTCTTTGCGATTGTAAAGCTATTGCCCGGGAAAGTATGAATCATCTAAGATGTAATGGATTTATCGAGGTTCTGAGCTTCTTCGGTAACTGAGATATCGCCCACCGGCCACTATACACTAAAGTTCTTTCGGTTTCGTTGTATAAATGGTGGATGAATTTATCAGCCTTAACGTCTCCAGTATAATTTAATCTAATCAAACTTCTTAATTTAGTTTCAAAGCAATTTTAAAAAAAAGTGTCCACTTTCTTCTACATAAATAACATTTTAGTAACTTAAACAAGAAATCATATAAAATTTATCTATGTATCCCAAAAATAAACATATAAAATGAAGTGCTTTAAAATTGTATACGTGTTCATATAATTATTTAAGTTCTAAAAATAAATATTTTTCTTCTAATATACTTTCCATAACTTGTAGATCTAAATCTCTCTAGAGCTATTACCAACACTTCTTTTATATATAGTTAAAAGAACTACTTAAGTATGTACACAACAAAAAACAATAACAAAATTTCCTGTTGTTGTTTGTCTATCGGATATTTATGAATTTATTTACAAAATTTCTTTTTTTTTTCTTCTATCTTTTCTAAATTAAAATAACACATATTATTTTAGTCGTCGATAATATTATTTGTTGAATTCATTAACATTCTAAATTAAGAAAAATAAATTCATTGGGAAAACCTGCCTCAGACGATTATGTTAGAAAAACAAAATTCAAAGAAAAAGGAACAAATAAAAACCAATATTATTATTAGGATGATGTGGAGAATATAAGTATAAAAGTGTATATAGAATTAGTATTTAATCTCCAGCATATGTTTCGTTATACATGCCTTTGGGGCCCAATCATTATCATACCTACGAATAAGGAAAATAAAAAACCAATTGTTTTCGGTACCCCCAATATATATGTACTTGAATTTGAATTGGTGTTTCAAAACAATAAATATAATGAAGGAAATTCATAAAATTATAAAATGATCTGTTTCGTTATGAAAATACGAATTTTTAATTGTTTATATCGGTAATGTAATTAGCTTTATTAAGAAGCCCGAAGGTATTACATTATACAAGCATATATTATTGGAGAAGACATTAACAAAATATCAAATAATTGTTGTTGGCTACAAAATCCTGCGGATGCAAATATCATTTCTGCAACTACTAAAATAAATTCTTACACGAGTAAGACTCGACAAAACCGAGATGGAATTGGAAAATTCGAAGAACATCAGCAGGAAACCGTGATGGGAAACTTCCAGCTTTTAAGAATCTTTAGAATTAAAAAAAAACGTCATTGATTTTTAAATGACTGAACGAGATATAGAAAGTCATTGATTTTTAAATGACTGAACGAGATATAGAAAGTTCTGAAAACTAGGAAAATTACACTATTCTCATGACACTCAATTACACTATTTTTATGGTTCAAAAACAATCAGCTCCAAACCGAGTGAGATGTATATGTACGTTGAAGTTTCCAAGAGGAGTTATGGAAACGTGGAATATTTTACTGGAGTCGATTATAGTGAAATTTATATGTCCAATTTCGATCTTATATAAATGTCTCTAAATAGTTGAGAATAATTTGTGATGTAATTAAATGATTGAAAGTTAGGTAAATGGTCGTAAACCTATTTATTAAAACATCCTTAACTCAACAATTATTTTATTCTGACTTAATCTACAATTTTTTTCTTAAATCTTTACAACGTATATCATAAAAAGGATGTATTATTTAGGACATCATTTATATAATATTTTCTTCGTATGGTAATTTGCTCTAAAAACCTGATGAACTGCTTCTTTTTTTTAAACATGTAATTTAACCATATAATATATTTCCGTCTTTGCTATCACCTATTTCATTTCTTCTGATTCTTTTTTTTTACAATTTATTTTCTTTAATAAAAAGTCCTTAGAAAATTTATAACCACACAAAAGATAATGTCCCTGCTTTCAATGTTTTCTGTGGTTTAATATTATATTTAAACCAGGACTTAACATACAATATCCTTTTTTTTTGTTTGGTTTGTTGACATACGTTTTATAATCTTAAAATATTTCCAATGTCTATCAAAGAATTAGAGAGAAGGATAAAAAAAATGTACCTTATTTATTGGTGTACCATATGTACGATTCTTAAAATTTGTGGCTTTAAGAAGAATAATTTTATCAAAGATTTTGCTCTATAAATAAATAGAAAAAGTTTCTCAAAATCAAAACTAAATTTTATAAATTTTAAGTTTTATATGTTCTAGTGTTTTCCATAAATTTTCTTGTTTGGTCAAAAAGGAATTTTTATAATTTCTCTAGGACATGCAATCTTCAAAGTTATCTTTTTATTCAGAGAAATTATTTAGTTTTCGTTTTTTCCTTTTTTTCTGTTTATTTTGAAAATTTTACTAACGAAAAGAACAATCAGACGAGAAAAACTTTTTCCTTTTTTTTTTGATATATGAGTGCTTTTCCCAGATTATACAAACGAAATTTAATATTATACACAACACACCCATATGTTAATGGGAAATTCTCAAACCCTAATTCTATGTTGGTTTTTGTAAGAGTTGTATGAGGACAAATACGACTGTATAAGGTTCCCCTTTTCTGTTGGTTCTTAATGATGAGTCCATAATAACATGACAATTATGAATTTGAGTATGTGGTTTTAAGGTGTGTCGCTTAACAGGGTGATTTATTTGGAAATAATTAGAGTTATTGTTAATATACATTGGAAAATATGACCAAAGACTGAAGCTTACAACGTTAGATCTTTATGTAGATGCAAATTCACTGCGTTTGCTGAAGGTGTAACTTGGTTGGTTGGTTGATTTTGAAGGGGGAATGGAAGCGGCCAAACCTCATACCAAAAACATACGGTTCGTTGTATGTTAAAAACCGAAATTTTTTAATCTTTTATTACACAGAGAGGACAGTAACATAACAGATGTTCAATTGTCTCGTCATCCTCAGCACAGCCTCTATAAAGGGTTTCCGTTGTCAGTTTTAGTCGCACGGCTAGTTTACTTAATAGTAAATGCCCCGTGACTAATACTGTGTACAGTCTGATCATGGGTTTGGTCATATTTAGTATACTTCTAAGATCTAAGGTGTAACTTACATTCATATGTTCTGCTGTTCTCCGATTCAGATTCAGATTGTTAGGTAATCTTAAATTTTATTATTTGGAAGTTGCTACAAAAGAGTTTAAGATACTCTCAGATTTGTAAAGGAAATGAACTCTACCTCTATGGAACCAAGCATAAGGCGGAATATATTATTTTCATGAATGTATAAATAACCTGAATTATTAACTATCAACACATTCGTTAGTTGGAAAATTGTAACTTAAGGATATAAATCCATGTACTTGCCAGTCGGATACAAAAATAACCCTGTACACAGAAATTTCCTTTTCAAATAGTTTTTATAGACGATTTCTAGTCCTTTAACTTAAATGTTCAGAATTTACCGGACAAAATTTGCACTCTACTATTATCCTATCTAGGTAAAAAAGAAACTACAACCAAGTTTTTAAATATTGGATGGAAAAACCAAACCATATTGTCATATAGAATTACCATCAAACATTTCTCTTACTGGGGTAGACAACATCCTTATCCTTAGTATGCTTATAGAAACCGTATAGACACCCACTTTATAACATATATACATAAATTTTGTGGGTGACAAAATTGTTTGTCGGAATTATTAATCAAAGAGGAAAATTGTTTTTTTTTTTCATGTGGCTTGTTTGTATTTTACCTAAAGCTTTATTTTGCCTCTTAAATTAATTTTGGCTTGTTTAATTTTTCTTATATACTAAATTTAGCTTTTTGGGCGGGAAAATTTTTAGGTTATTTTTATTATTAATTTTTTTTTTAATTTTTTTTTATTTAATATATTTTCGAGATGGATTTCCATAAAAAACGTGACATAAAGCTATCTATTCACCCACCCAGATCATTACAAAAAAGAATATTTTTCTTGTTGTATTTTGTTCATATGGAAAATCCTATTCTTTTTAATTTTGCATTCGTCTTTATTTTTTTATTTTTTTTGGTAAGCCAAAAAATTAATATTGTCTTTAATGTTAGTCCTTTGCGAGCGCGATTAGTTAACGGCAGGATATTTTTATCCCTAATACAACAAAATAATAATAATAATAAAAAAACAGAATACGATTAAAATAGATTTTACCTGAGATGACATAAATGAAAGGAACCAGAAAATATTAATAATAAAATTAATAAGGATTTTCAGTTCCCTCTAGTCTAGTGTCTTAGAAGGTGTGACATTGGTGATTTTTTCAATTTAAAATTTTTTTATCCCTTGTGTTTTGTTAATTTATTTAATTTTTTTTTTTTTAAACCGAATTTGTTAAAAATATTATAAATTATTATGTTAAAATAAAATAAATAGCCGAAGGATAATAAATATTTTTGAGTTATAAAGTTATAAAAGTTATTGAAAGAAAATAAAATAAAAGTGATTAATTTTTTAAATTTATTTTTCTGGAGTAATAAATATTAAGAAATTTGAATAATATTTAAGGTGATTGGTGTAGAGGTAAGTGAAGTTATAATAATTTAAATTTTTGCTTATAAGGACTGGAAATTATCATGACGACCATAACAAGAACAACAAGCGTAATAATGAAATAATTTAATTTTACAATTTCGAAGTTACCAAAATTATTTGAAATATTGGATAAATTTAAATAGAGAAGAAATCTTACAAGAAATATTTTCAGTGGATTCCAATCACTAAAATTAAATTATAAAACCATAATTCTGACGCCAACTTAAATCTAGTAATTAATTTCAGGCCAAAGATCTCTGTTAGCGATATATTAAGAATCCTTCGGCTGTTCACAGGCAAATGCATATACATTACAAAGCAATCAATGTTACACGAGATCAAACTTGTTAAAATGTTTCCATTCTAATGTGTGCAGACTGAATGAGTATGAGACGATATTTTTATTTATAATTATAATACAGAGTGCAGGGATAGGAACTAGGTTCGTACTGAGGGAAGCATTCTAACTCCTTCGGTATTATTCGGTATTATTTTGAATGAATTTTTATACAATGAATATAATGACTCTGTGACTGTGTGAATCAAATCTGAAAGTGAATCAAATTTGGTGGTCTGCAAATCGAGTTTTATCATAAACTTTTCCCACAGTCACTAATATAACTTCATCCAACAAAATATCACAATTTTTCCATTCCGGAGCAAATTCCATTTCAATTAATGTGTTCGCTTAACATAATTTCATTTAGTTTTTTTTTTAAATATATGGAAACAAATATAGAAAAAAAATATAAAACTCCATTTTAATTACTTCTGTAACTATATAAATATACTCTGTTCTATAATAAAAATATAGTTCATGGTAAAATGCATTATTTATTATTATAAAGGCCCTTAAATAAAATTGCCTTTAGTTTAGCAATAGAGTAATCTACAAAATCTTCTCTCAATGGTGATGTACAAATTCTTCAGAATTTCTATTATCATAATTTTCTTTTTGCTTTAGCAAAAGTCATTCTTGAACTTTATGCAATTATAAAATTTAAAATAGAATAATTAGTTTTCATTTTCATTTTTCTAGAACATCACATTTTATTGTTGTTGTTTCAGTTTATGTTATTTTAGAGTACGATAATTTCATTTTATACATTCCATAAAATTAAATAACCGAAGGAGTATGAAATTATCAAAATTCTTCAATTTTCATAAATATAAATGATGCTCGTATAAGTTAACACTACTATTGTTGCCAACCAAAGCTAATTGAAATATTTTCTATACATTTTTATGATAATCTTGAAAATATGCGAAAGAATTAATTAAAATTTTTGTTAAAGTTTTATGAACTTTATAATATTTATGGTAATTGCTAGTTTCTGTTGAAAGATGATTATAATTAAATTGTCAGAGAATATGAATACTTAAAATGTAAATCACTTAAATTTAGGAACTATACGGTACGCTTACATTCAACAGAATTTTTAAATAGTTTGAATATATTTTCTTATTATTTAAGAGTTGGCTATGTCAGTAAAAGCAATACGCTAAATTTTATTTAAAACTAATATTGTCGTATTGATTGACGGTATTGAACTAAACAAGTTATTTTTTTGATATTTTAGACAAAATTTGAAAAAGTCTTCTAGGCATTTGGCTCTAAATACATTACGTTTTAATATCGAATTTAAATAAAATTAAGAGTTTAACTTTTATTAATCTAATTCTGTTGTTAGCTATTTGAATTTGTATCCACTTTTGTAGTAATATAAAATATCTTAAGGTTTCCTTTTTTCGACTGTCTATTTTCGCTAACACTCTGTATCTAGTCTAGAAGCTATAGAAACTGTAAACTATCGATTGTACTGGATTTCGGTACTCAAATACTTGATACTTTACCAAATCCTTACTATTTTATTAAAAAAAATTATTTTCAGATTGAATATGGTTCTTGATATAAGTAAACTCCTAAACCGGGTGGGCCGTAATCCGTAATGGTACTGTACTATGCTGTAAAATGCATTAGGTACTGTTATTCTCAGTAGAATCAGCTTTTAATCAGTACGAGTAATAAAAATTAATAATATGTGATTTTTAAACTGGGAATTATTGAGACCATTTGCAGACCATAATTATTGTTTCACTATTAGTTTCCTGACTAAAAAGAATTTTATACAAGATTCTAATCCGTGGAAAATTGATGGTTTTCAAATAGGTGTTAATTAGATTCAAATCTAATTAACACCTATTTAATTAGATTTCTACAAATTACCTAGACCAAAATTACAATTATATTATACTAAAAATCACTGAAACTACTCAAAAAAAAATTTCAGGTTTATGATTTTTAGCCTGTTATAACTTTCTTATTATTTTAATTCCAGCATATTTCATTATTTTTATTTTAATTGTTGTTTTAATTCTATCAAATTTAAGAAGTAAGTATAAGTTTTAAGAAAAATCCCTCTTGTTATGAATATTTTTGCTTAGAAAATTAAAATTTGTTCAAATGTACATACCTTCATCAGATTGTTTTTGACGGATAATCATGTTTTAACATTTTCAACATTTTTTTTAGCCACCCACCCTTATTGTAATTTGCTTAAATATTACTCTAATTTATATTCAACAAAAAAAAATATTGTTGCTTAGTTTCATAATGGAAACCATTTTTTTCGTATCTCAGCACGATTCTCTGTTAGAAATTCTCTTACCAATAAATTTTTCACCATCATTGTCAAAAATGTTGTGAAGTGTTACAAAATAAAGGAAAAATTTAAATACGCGGGTAATTTAAAAATAAATCGGTTTTTATTTGTTTTGGTGTATATAACAACACTCACCATAAATGTGACGAAATCATCAAAAACAAATTTTTATGCTTAGCAATTATATTTCAAAAGAAATAAAAATTAATTTCAACAATTTAATCACAAAATAAAGGACACTTTGAGGGTAGATTTCGTATCTTCACAAAATTATTCAATTATATTTAAATAATTGTTGTCATGAATATTTAAAGTTTTTATTGTTGATGGTGGAGAATGACAATATTTGGTAAATCAATTTTTTTTTTTATATAGCTAAGACATTTTAATAGATCCCCTAATTTTTGTTCAAATTTAGGAAAATTGTTGTTTCTCAAAACTATTTAATAAATTTGTATTAGAGAAAAATTCCAAATTCACGGACACTATATCGTAAGTACAAAACTACATTGCACCATTGACATTTATTGCAATAACCATTTTAACGCATAAGGTTTGCGTTAATACATAAGGTTTTTTTGATTTCTCCGAAGATAATCAGTTTTGATGTTGAATGTATTAAGTTCAATTTCAAAAACTTACATAAGAATAAATGATTAATTTCTAACTTTCTACCAAAATATATTAATTAATAATTCTTTAATATTAATTTTTATATTATTAATATTTAATATTATTTTCTTAGGTGAAGGAATATCATTATTTTCAATTGAATTGTTTTGAATTTCGGAATTTGCGCTTATTTGCAAATAGTTACCAACACAACTGACTAATAAATGAGAGTCTGTCAACTTAATATATGTAGTTATTTACATAACTACTTTCTTTACGTGTTCTTTTCACTTATTTACACCAATTTTTAAACAACTGTATTAGAAGCTACACGTTACGCGTAAATTATCAACACTCTGTATAATAGTTTCTGCATAATCTTACTTTCTGATATCATTAATTCCTATCATTTTGAAAAGTAGTGATAAATTTTTCTTTAAATTTTCATTAATATTTTCAATTTTCCTTTATTACACCATTAAATTTATTGTCATTCATTTTTACCAAACCAAACAAAATATAAATTTTAAACATTTTATTTAAATGTTTTATAAATTTCAACTTGATTTTTGTGGTTAACTGACCATAATATCAAAACCAAATAACTTTTAACGTATAAATACCAACTGAACAAATAAAGTGGCACATTAAATAATCAAAACTTTCATTAAATTGTTATAATAGTAAAAATAAAAACTCTAATTGTACAATATTTTTTTTTGTATATACCAGACGCCATTAATCTTCTTTTTCCACTAATGTTAGGTAATAATAGAATTTAACAAGCACCAGAAGAAAGCACATTCGTATTTATATACACAGACTATATAAATGACACATCATTTTGATGATCCAAATAAAATGAGGGTAAAATGAAATATAGTACCAAAAAAAAAAAAATCCATTATTTTTCTAAATAAATGACATCAAAATCATTAGCCATATGCCGGAAGGTCACCATAATATTATGTTTTAGATATAAAATGTTATATATTCCGGATTCCGGGTAGCTGGTATTATTTTTTTTTTTGCAATACTGCAAATTAATTTTTTTTTTTGTTGCTCAAAAATCACAGATGAAAATGAATCATAAAAATAACAGGATTTTATGATCCTTGTTAGTAAATCGGAAATTTAGAAGCAAATCATTAGTTGAGGGTTAACATACCGGAAAATTGAATTATATTAATATATTCCTCCTTGTTATTTTTAGATAATAATTTGGTGATTGACAAGGTACATCATTATATTTCTATGTATGAATTTGGTTTCAAGAAGGAGTGTAGATTTATTATGTGTGTGTGTATTTGTGATTGAATAGCACACCTACCTTTTTTTTTGGAATTAGAGTATTAGAGGTGTTAGCAACAACAACAACAAAAAAATCAATGTAAGTTGATCTAGGGATAGAAGATTTGGTGACTAAAATGAATGAGGGTAAAAAAATATAAAATGTTAAGGCTGTTAATTGAAAATGTTAGCTTGTATACAACAAAAATAGAACTAAAAATATTATACATAATATTAAATATATTTAATATTTTCTAATATTTCGAGACGACATAATGATAACTTTACCAGGAAATTTACTCGCAATATTAGCTTTCTGAAATTTAGTTTTCCTTCTTCTCATAAGACTTTTCTGTAAATTTTGTTAGTAACAATTATCATTAGCGTTATTGAGTTTATTATTTATTTGTACTGTTCTCTATACTTTCGACAGTTGGTTTGTTTAAGCAGCATATCCCATGCAACATGAAGGCCAATGCTACTCCAATTATAGCAGTAGCACAGATTTGCTACCACTGTACCTGATGTGGCTAAGATATTGATTTTAAATCTACCTCGTGGAATTCTGAAACTGAATCATATCTGTAGGTTTATTAGGTTGTTGAGTTCATACCCGCATCATTTCTGACAAGAGCCAGAGCTGGGCACTTGCATGTGAAGTGGGTTATAGTTTTTTCCTCATTTAGTTCTTCGTATCATGATTGATTGAATGATGATTGAAGGCTGGTCGTGGCCCAGTCCCACGTGAACACAATTGTTGACACCACTTTATTTAATACTATGCAAAAATATAAATAATACTAAATAAATACAAAATAAAAACTTTATATAAATAAACAAAAATTCTATAATAAAACATTAATCCAGTCACAAGACACTCCAGTAATTTATTAGAAAAATAAAAATATCTTCATTTTTTGTTCAAATAAGCTCACCCCTGAATTAAATATATCTTCACCGCGTATACGGCTCATACAAACGTTTAAGGCGTAACAATTCCACCCAATTTTCACAAAATAAATATTTATAGGTTTGGAAATACTAATACCTAAAATATGATAATCCTTGCACAGCCTTTATTTCTAGAATATTTTATTTCCCGCCAAAAATTGCCTTACTCCTGTAATAAGTTTTTTTTTATATGATCATTTTATTTTTGTTCAATATTATTGACTGACAGGACAGGTGGGTGTGGATATTTGACAGGTGGAAAAAAAATGATTTTATTATTATATTTTATTGTTGAATTAATACACTTTTTACCATATTTGTTAAAGTTTGCTTTTTGTTTTATTATATATTTTTATTCCTTTTTTTTTGTATATTTTTACCATTGACCGTGACAAACAGGTGCTAAATCGTATAAATTACAGGTAAAAACATAAAGTCGATTGTAAGCAATCATGATTATATTTACAAAATTTTAACATCTGTTCAAAAAAAAAAAAAAAATTGTTTAGCCTCGTGGTTCTTTATTTCTCGTCCTATATAATATTTTTGGGTACCATTTAAAATGCACATAAATTTTGGTCGAGATTTATAAAAAAAAAAAAAAAAATATTTATCGTAAAATTAATTTGGTCCACTGAGATTTTAAGAGGTTCATATTTTTATTATATATAAATATCAGAAATGAAGTCAATAAAACCGGAATTTAATTTTGTATTATTTAGCACCTGCCAAAAACAACGCTGAATAGTAGAGTAGATTTGAACAGATGTTGATGTTAGTTAAACAGTTTTTTTTTCTTGTTGGATTTATGATTTTTATGATCTTTTTATCGAGTCGTTAAAATGTATTACATTAAACTATGGAATTTTTAAGTACTTTTATAAGAAATTATGAATTTTCTCTATAATTAAAAATTATTAAAATTATGGGGGAGCAGCAAAAATAATCTTTGGATTCAAGTCCATTGCAACATTTTATTACATGTTATGCGCGACTCTCTAAAAATAAATCGCAATTAATTATGGATATAAATAAAACAATCTGTAGCAAACTGATCGGTTTCTTTGCTGGTCACTGTTTCATCGGTTAACACAGTACCTAACTTGGCATTCCCATTGATGGCTAATGCCGCTGTTACTGAACCATCTAAAGCATCTAATTAGTGACGGCCATAAACTTGTGTGCACCACCAGGTAATATAATACTTGAGTTTTGAAGTATACTACAAGTCTTGTCGACCTTTTCAATAAAACTTTTGTGAAGAATTGTTCTATTATTCATAAGGGTAAGCAGGATTTTTGATAAGATTAGTGCTTAATTTGGTGGTCCCTATCACAATGAATCCATCAAGATCTCTCGTGATATATGATAAGTACAGATCATTTCACATCTGCAATACTTTAATATACATTTTTTAAATTTCGGTACGTCTTATTTTCCTTGTTGTTTCATTTTAGACTTCAATCCATGTTATAATAAATTAATTCAATTAATTTTTAATTAAAATTTTGTTCAATTCACTGGAAATTATATTACATTAATTACATCACCACCAAACCAAAATTCTAAAAATGTCGTATAATATATTTACATAAATACTAAATGGAAACATCTTTACAAAATTTATATTAACATCCAGATTTTTATTTCTCATCCATATGTCATTTTCCCTTACATTTTAAATCTGTGATTTTTTTATATTTATTTTTTGTATATGCACCAAGATCCTTTTAAATATCCTTTCTTAGGGTTGACTTTAAACAAAAAAAAAAAAAACTAATATTATTTTTAAAATTATTATTTGCATAAATTCACATAATATTTGGTTGATACTCAATCAACATCGAAATGTAAACTAATATAATATTTTTATACTTAATTCAGGTTAAAAAAAAAATTAACACGTGTCAACCCTCTTTCCCATATAAATTTAAAACAACCCCTACTATTTCTTTTAAAAACGTTAAAATCGTTTCATACTTTTTACGAGGGGTTGAATTTAAATGCGTTTTAAAGTAACTTTTGACAGGTCTTTTTTGTCAAATATAATTTAATTTATATGGAAGTATAATATAGTGATTATTAAAAAGTGAATTCTGAAAAAAAATGGTTCATTATCATACTAAAAAAAAACCATATATAATATTAGATTATCGAAATGTTTATGAGTCAAACAATTACTTTTAAAGGGTGTGTAGAATTAATTTCACAAAAATATAAAGTTCCATTAATTCTATATTTTTGGTATACCTTGGCTTAATAATAAATTTTATATTCAAAATGAGTCATTCAAAATAATGTTTGTATTACTATCATAAATTATAGCTTGTTGATTTCAATTAATTTTGAATCAACTTATAAGGATAACATAAAATTTTAAATAGAAAATCTTATTTCCTTATTTTCATTTTCAATATGAACAAAATAAAATTATGTACGTCGAGATATAGAAATGAAAATCTTTTAAATTTTCAATTTCCCAGTATAATTTTCATTCTTTTATTTTATATTATTATTGTTTGTTAATCCTATTCCTGTGATTAAAATCGTTCGTGGAAAATGAAATAAAAAAAGAAATTATTGTAAATAACAGAAAAGTTGAAAAGGGTCCAGCGATCAGTTTCGATTAAAATCAATTAAATGTGAAAATAAGCTAGCTTATTATTAGTAAGTATAAATTTCTTGTTGAGCTATATAATTTTAAAAGGATAATTCGTAATTAGTTAATTCTAAATTGTATTTGGAATTTATATCAATTTAACATTTTAAATTGAACTAAAATGTGAGCTTTAGATATATTTAACATTTTATCTATTGAAAATAATAATCTTTATGCAATTTAGTTTATGGTATTATCGCGTTGCTTCACAACTCGCTATATTGAGATCGTAAATTATATATCATAAATTATGTCACCTAATTTTTAGGAATCCTTAAGACTTGGTAGAATGTACAAACGAATTGCATTAATTTGAAATTTTTTATCATTTTATGGAGTAAATGTTGGGTAGTATTTTAGTTAGTTAATTAAGGATGTGATGAAATCTAACACTAGGACACTAATTGACCCATTTGTATATAAAATGACTGAATTTCTTTTTTGTATTATCATTAACTTTCGCATATGAATCAAAAAATGTCCATTGTGAGAATTCCCGATATATACTTAGCTATATTTTTATAATTATATTTCTTATCATATTGAAATAGTAATTAATTTAATTAAAAATTTAGTGTTTTTTGTTAAAAACGTTCAATTTTTGAAGAAGTTCAATTTCTGTTTACCATAAAAATGGTTTCCCGAAACATATTAGGAAACTAACAAAACCTTAATTTAACATTAAAAAAAATCGATTCATTCATTTCACAAAAAAAAAATATATAAGTCGGAAATGCACAGACATTTTCTCATTTCGAATTTTCTATCAATATAAAAAATTCTAATTTTCCTACTTTTTGCCTCTTCCTTTTTTTGTGTTCGGATAAAAAAAACATTTTTTAATCCATTTAGTTCAATACGTTTTCAACCCATAAGAAAATTTACTATATAAAATAAAATGAATTTCTTATCTCATTCTATAAATCTATACATTTCCAATATTTATTATATTATTTTTCATCTTGAATAGTCAAAATTGTTGTTTGTAAGTGCAAATCTCCATCCTCTTAATTTCCATCCCCTTAATTTAACAAAATCTATATTTGAAGTATAAACGTTGTCAAGAGGTCAACACAACAAAGGAGTTGCACAAAAATGATGATGATTCATGAAATTTCCTTATTTATTTATTTTTATATAAAATTTTCAAGTATAAAATCTTTTTCTAAATCGTAATTGCTTTTCATTTTGTGGAAATCCTTTTCATAGCAAAACGACAACAACAACACTAGCAAAAAAATTAAGTAAATAAATAAAAATATTTTTTTTTATATATCCTTCCTGTCAGGATTCTATCTAAGATTTCATTCTTTTGAATATATATTTTTATGATCAATGTTTTTTTTTTAGAAATTGGCAAGTGAACCCATCAGAAATAAGAGTAAACAGATGCCACAGTAAGACGAATATAAATCAGGCTAATTTATTTGTAAATCATAAACCACAAAAAAATATATATATTTATTTCCTTTAGGCTGTCTTCCAATATTGTATTTAAATTTTTTGTATGTTTCCCTCTTTGGTTAATATAAAATCCTTCATTTCTTGGACCCTTTTGAGTTATTATTATAAATACAATTTGAAATTATTAAGATTTCGCTGACAGGTCGAAATTTTGTTTGATTGATTGTTCGATTTGTTTATTTTGTTAGAAAGGCGCGCGTTTTTAAATTGTTACAATTTTCTGGGTTTTCAACGATTTGTGTGTACAATGAAATGTAAAAAGTCATGGGGGCACTATAAAATGGGTGAGGCTGTCATCCATTAGATATGATTATTTAAAAAAAAAAACGACAACAACAACAAACACAGTATATATTTGAATTTGGCCCACCATGGAAAAAAATTGTTTAACAAATTGGAGAATTATAAAAATTAGACAATCAATTTAGTAGAAGCATCAAAATTTTTGATCGGCTATTAGATGAATTACTTGCATCTTTTTTATCTTCTTCATTTTAATGATTTCGTTGGGGAGAGGGGCGGGAGTGATAAGGGCCAAATACAATCATATTTAATAACCGTTTTGTATATTTAAAGTGAGAAGTAAAATGTGGGCGAAAATTACAATTCTTTCTGGTTGTTTATGTTTTGAAAAGGGTGAGGTTCAATTAATAATATTTTGGGAAACTCGTCTGATGAATGGTTAAATAAATTTAGTTGATGAGTAATTTTTGAACAAGTTGTATTATGGATTTACTACCATTTACCATAGTAAATGAAGAAAAAGTTATGTTAATTTATATATTTATATATCAGACAAAATAAAGATTTGAGTTAAATGCTTTTCAAATATTTTATGGTATTTCCGTTCACAAAATATCATTGGATCCGAGAAAAATATTAAAAATAAATTTATTTATAATCTATTTTATTTTTGCCGCCTCCACTTTAAAATATAGAACCAGCAGAACAAATTGTGGTTGTCTTTTAGCTCGTAAATAAATTAGCGACATCGAGTGCTGAGTTTTTTTATATATAAAGCTAGTAAAAATAAAAATTATGGACGACATTATTTCCAGTGGATTTATTCTTTGTTTATCTGGTTTAAAAATCGTAGAACATCAAAAGTATAAGTTTGCTAGGAGTGTAATAGCCAATGAAATTTTAAAATAGCTAAATTTGAAAAAAAGGATATTAAAATTTCTATTCTGTTTCTGACATTTCAAATAATATTTATTTTTAATCCGTATTCATAGCTCAATATTTGCTTTGTAATTTAAGGTTTCATTAAGTTTGAATTTAGAAGTCTAGTTTGTATGTCTTTAAAAGGTGGGCAACTAAAGTGTGGGTTACATAGTTTCGATCGATTCAGTTTCTATTCGTTGAGTAAAGTTCAAATTTAACGCCCTCATATATTTTGTATGGGAAATCGATTGAGTGGACAAATAGGTCGAATCAAAACGAATCTAATCGAAAGAGTTTGGAACGATTGGAATTTTACGAATCCCAACTAAAGGAAATCTCAGGAGAACTGAAATTTGACAGTTAAAAAAATAATAATATGTGATTTAATCGATTGCAATCGATAGCTATGAATTCAGTCTATTTAACCAGTCGAATCGAATCGAATAGAATCGAAACTGAACAAAACTGATAGAAACTATGTAACCAGCTTTAAACATCAAAACAGTTTGGATTTTTCTTTTTAACTACTGATATAATTATATTAAATCTAATATTTTGTACATTGGATTGTTAGTTTTGTGAAGTCTATACGCACTGATTTATTACGAAAGTTACAATGTCTGACAAACTACAAATAAATATATATACGGTACTAATAAAATGTACTCAATTTACAACCAAAAAAAAAAAAATAGTATGTACTTAAATGCCAGAAAATTAACTTAATTTCTCATAAGTTCATATTATTCAGATACCCGCCAATATCTTCAAAAGATTGACTGCATTTTTGTCACGCTTGATTATACAAACCTTACATAAATAACAAAAATTTATTTACAAATCTTAACCGGCTCCTCGCGGATACGTTCTGATATATATGATGAAAATAATAATTATTGTGGGCGCCTTTTTTTATGGATTTGGACGCAAAATTGTTTGCATTTTTAATATTTTCTTTTCGTCATACATTTTTTTTTTATCATTTTTGTTAAATATTCTTTCACAGATTTTGTAATTTCGAGTGGGTTAATGAATCTTTATTTAGGAGATTTTAAAGTTTATAAGAAAACTGAAATAACAATAATAAAGAAAATATTAAAAAAAATTTGTCGTACTTGCTGATTTACGAGTTGGTATGACGCCGCCGTGCCGGTTTTTGATTCCAAAACATTTGGCATGTCAAGAAAAAAAAAAAACAGAATATTACAGAAAGTTTTTAAAAAAAATGATTTTTTTTTTTTGTTTACGCAAAATGATCACGTTATGATCACGTATAGTATTTTTTTTTTTTTTTGTAAATTGTGCGATCTTTACTTACTCGGTATCATCAACTTATTAATGATAATTATTATTCGAGTTCGCTGTGCGTAAAATTTAAGTTATAGAACCTCAGAAACCGACAAATGTTGATATTATTTATATTGTGAGGTCAATGTTTTCCCTTGGACCAACTTCGGTTAAGTAAATTTAAATATTTACATTTTATAAGTTGGTTTTTGTTTTGTCATAATAATCATAAAAAAAAAAATATTTATAAATTTTGTTTTGACAGAAAAATTTAGAATTTATAGTTTGCTAACACTAAAAACAATTTAAAAGTTTTAAATTACATTAAATTTTTTATGAAATGAATCGCACATATCTAGACGTTCTGTCAATTAAACTAATTTTGAAGTTATTTGTAGGGTCGTATAGGAATTTGATGATAAATAAAAATATTCTTTGTTAATGCTAATTTGTATGTTTAAGTTGTTTGCATGTCTGTCTGTTCGTCCGTTTAGTTTTTTTCCCAATTGGTTATTTAATGAAGTTCATTTTAGACTTCTAATTTATTTTTAACAATTTTTAAGACAGTAAAATCTTTATTAATATTAATGAGAAAGATCATATGCTACAATGGAAAGTAGCATAAAATAGTAGTTAGTATAATTATAAAAAATTCTGTAATTGTGATATAACGTATTATCATAATGAACTTATTAAATATGCTAAATGATAACAAGAAATTTGAAAATGATAAAAAATTATAAAAGGATTACTCAAACTGACTAAAAAGTATCAGAAAAAAGGCTAAACTTATGAAACTATTACAATGTAATTTAGCTGAACTGCCTCTATTATAGTTTAATTAAAAGCACATGTTAAACAGATTAAGAATTTTTTTATAATTTATTCGATATTAAATATTTTGACAGTTTTAATAAGAACCACGCTTCCATCTAATTCGTATTTATGCAAAGTTTGAAGTATTTCATTCTTCAATATTTATATAATTTATAAAATACAATTAAATTTAATTATATTTCATAAATTATATTATATTAATAATTTTTTATTTTTATTAATTTCAGGTAAGTGGAAGTTCTCTACCTAATTTTGATTTCTATATTAAAAATTATTTAAAAGGTATTTTAATTATTAAATTACAATTAACATTTATTTAAATTAATTATGGAATAAATATAGAATAAATATTTCGAAAATACGTTTTAGCTGGAATATCGGGCGTGTAAATCTTGTAATTCTATTATGTTATCTGTTGTATGATTATTCAGGATCCCCTGAAATTTCAGCATTCTATTAATTTTTATTTATTTTGCTGAGAAAGCCCTTAACTTCTTTCAATACAAGCAATATATTTAAAATATAAGTGAGTACTTTTGAATATCAATTAAATAAATACTTCTGAAATCTGGACGGTATTGTTTCAAAATTCGTTGATACCTTTCAGAACAACTGAAAGAAGTTGTCTTATTCCATGAATATCGGATGAAAAATTCAGGTTCTTAGATTGTTGTTGCTGTAGTATTGCTACAAACGTCATTTAGTAAAACTATTTTATGCTAGGTCCAGAAAGCTAGCCACCTCTTACGTCAATTATTTATAAAGTGTTTCAATTGCCTGGGCATTTGAATGTGCTGTGTTATGTTGATGAGTTTTAAGACCCAGAACATTTCATATGTCGACAGTCTTTAAAGCTATTGTATAGAACTGAGATTCCATTATTTCTATTTTCCTTGTTACATATATTGAGTAAATCTAATTTGGACCTGGATTCATTTCGATACAACTTTTTATTAAGAAAATCTGTAGCAGCAAAGTCATTGACATCTGCTCACATATCCAATAAAAATGTTTATAATAAATACGTTTGTAGTTCTGAGTTGGCACGTAGATACAACCATCCTGGGAGCTAGGTTCTTAGATTCACTCAATCAGCTTTGTATTGTAATAAAATTAAAACTAAACATAATTTTATTGAATCGAAGGCATAAACTTTAAAAAGAAAGTAGGCTTTATAATATGTTTTTATTTTGATATTATATGTCATCTTTTTCTATAATTTTATATGACTCTATATTTTAAAAATAATTAAAAAAAAAAACAATTAATTTTTTTATATTTTTTTATTAATTTATACATATTTTTTTTTATTAATTTTATATAAAATAATTATATATGAATGTATTTGAAAAGAAATTATGTAGAACAAGGAAAATCACCTAAAGCATCTGCTTATTTATATGGTATTACAGAAGAACGTTTTTCACAATTACCACCAATAGAAACAAAAAAAAATCCATTGGATGATTATAAATTTCAACTGTACCCAGAATTTCAACCTCGACGAAAAATATCAAAACAAAAAATACCATTAAGATTTCATCAATCACCAGATACATTATTAGAATTAAGTGGTAATATTGTTAGAAAAATACCATTACCATTGGCATTAAATTGGACTAGAATGGATGTAGTTGGATGGATTGATAAATTAGGATTTCCACAATATCGTGTAAAATATTTGAAATATATTATTAATAAAAAGAAATAATTTTATATAATTTTTTTTTTTTTATTATAAATAAAAAGAACACATTTGATCAAAATTACATAACTGGACGTACATTAATATTTATTGATGCATCTGCACTATGTGCAATGAATATAAAAGATTTACAACATATTAAAATAATAACGAATTCTATAAATAAACTTTATTGTTTAGAATATATATTATATATACGTAGTATATCCTTACCACCACGTAAACCATTATCACATTGTTCATTATATCATGGTAATACTGGACCAAAATATGAATTAAAAAATAATATGAATTTATTTCGTGATATGAAATTAATTAGACCACCACCAACATATGATGAACATTGGATAAAATTAGAAAAATGGTTACAACATAAACGACCAATTGATATTGATTTATTTGGTGCTAGCAAAAATATTAATTGTAGAAGAGATGATTCACATCAATTAAATATATTATTACAAAAGAAAGATCAATTTTCAGTAATTTGTAAAATTTGTATACCACCGTGTACGTGTAATTGGATTGAAACTGATTAT
This sequence comes from Rhamphomyia laevipes, assembly GCA_963920725.1. NCBI lineage: Eukaryota > Metazoa > Arthropoda > Insecta > Diptera > Empididae > Rhamphomyia > Rhamphomyia laevipes. The sequence goes on along the minus strand of OY987256.1, from coordinate 17,703,961 downwards.
AAAAAAAGTCATATTATAAAATATTTAAATGACCATGAATCAATATTGAAAAATAAAAATTATAAAATTGATGATTTTGAATTTCACAGTGTTTCATGTAATTGTAAATTTTGTGATGAAAATTTAAATTTACATACAAGAACTGCTAAACCATTAAGAAAGCAACTTTATAAAAAATATGAAATAATGGAATCACAATATTCAAGGAAACCGATAAGAATAATACTATCATAATAATTATTATTAAGAAATGGAATAATAATAAATACATTAATTTACATAATAAAAATATTCATAATTATAAAATAAATACCATCAGCATAATTAGCATAAATACAAAACTATTAGTTTTAATATTGTTTCTATAAAATTTATTTATTACATTATGATACGATTATTCTACTAGCTACTCACTTACTAAGAATCTTATTTCTGTGATCTATTACGACAGTTTTAATTTCGCTATTTTTATCTGTTTTCATAATCAAATTGTAACTCATTTGATCTATAACTAAAATTCTTTAAAATCCTTCTATTAGTTTTTGTTAAGCCATAAGGGTTTCAATACGTACCCACACAGGATTGTCAAGATCTTCTTTAGTCAGTTCAGTTCAGAAAAGTCTTATAAATAATTTTCATGACTTCGAAATTAATAAAAGTAAAATACTTTACTACCGAAAACGACTACCGAGTGACACATACGGCCCTCTAAACATATCTAGTTAGCCCGAATTGATTTTAATATTTAATTATTAGATGCACTGCAAATTTTCATAAAATAAGTTTTCTTAAAATTATAAACAAATAGAAATCCCCTCCGCAGTGAACACATTCAATATCTATTGAAAATAACAACTACTGAAATACTTACGACAGACACGGACTATTAGCAAATGCACCATTCGCAAACATGTATGTTTGTGAGACCATGAATTTAATGTAAGTAATATGTAATGGCTAAGAAATATTATGTCTATATCATAAAGTGACAATGAAAGATACAAATCAATATTTTATTATCATTATTGAATAAAATTTATGAATTTCTTTCTAAATTTGAATAATAAAATCATATTTTTCAAATAAATAAAATCCAATATTGCCAGATATGAAATAATCTAAAACTGTGTTATATCTCGTACATAATGTAATTTCTGTATTATATGACTCATGACTCATAATTACCCTAACCCAAAAAGAATTGTTCACCATTTCATTATTTATGTTACGGTACGATTGTTGATAGTTTTCTATAACTAACCAAATAACATACGTTTCAATTAGACACTCTAAATAATCCTTGATTAATAATACAAAATTTACTACTATAACGAATTTAAAATAGCGCATGGTTGCATTCTATAATGACTTAATTACCATAATAAAATGAGTTTCTTTAGAGAAGTTAAAAAATAAATTGAAGATTATTATGAAACACGATATAAATGAAGGTTTATTAAAATTGACAAAATTTTTAAATCATATTAAGTGAGACGTGAGCCCAAAGAAAATTAATTAATTTATTGAGGTTATGAACTACATAATTCTGTTAAATAGTACGACATATTTGTAACGCATAATTAAGTCGTTACCATCAATAAATTGTATTACAAATTTAATTACTTTACTTGTAATTTTATACTATAAAGTTGTAAATTGTAAATTATTTGTACTGGTACATCGGTAATGCATCATTTTAACAACTAAGAAATTTAAATACTTTATGTTACTCATACTTTAACACAATAATTCTGAATCGTTTTTAGATTACATATTTTGTAAGTTTAAGGATAAGGAAAGTTTAGTATATTTTCTTAATTAGATTAGATTATTATTATTTTAAGCGTTGATAAAGCACGATGCTGCTTCTCCACACCCTGACCTTAGTTTATAATCTCTTGAAATGACAAGAAATTTCTTACGTAATTATTTCAATATATATATATATATATTATATATATATATACTCCGCTGTTTCTTTTTCATCTTATCAGAATCGACATTGATTTACTTTCAACTTTTCAATTTACTTCAGATATGGTATTTAAATTGTAAACAGACGTAATTAATGAAAAATAAAGGATTTTTTTTTTAATTATATTCTATAATTAATTATAATCTAATCCATAGAAATGTATGAGCGGCGGTGGCATAGCGAGCTGTGATGTGATTATTGAGATTCAACTCAAGACCGGGACATCAATATTGATTTAAGTTGACTAAGCTTTAAATGACTACCAGAAACAACAATATTTAATATGCAATTTTAAGAGTGGGTAAACTGTCTCAATCTCAACCGTGACCATTTGCTGGACAACAAATATTCTCAGTATTAAAAGTATTTGCTTGTTGCAATGGATCCGAATCCATATAAAATTAATAGTTACAAATTGCAATTTCTAACATAAAATGTTCCGAAACTTCTATTATTGAAGCCCTTTCCTCCCAAAAGCTGTGAGGAACGAAATCAAGTTTAGTATTTAACTTAACTATACTACCAAAATATACTTAAAAAAATCAAAATTATTAATTTTAATAATTAATTGTTTTAAAAAAAAAAAAAAAAATCAATAGCATATTTTTTAGTCTGGTTTAATTGCAATAATTTGCAAAATTTTTATTAAAAAAAAATATTATTCACCTGTGCTAATATAACTCATTCACCTTTCATATTTATCTTTAATTTGAATTTTAATACTGTTTTTTTATGCAAAGTTTTCAATTTTTATTTACATTTAAATAATTTTTTATATAAAATTTTGCGCGTTTTTGTTTTTGATTTTGTCAAAATTGCAAAATTGAAAAAATCCGTAAGAGAATCCGTTTTTCAAAATCTTTAAGGTGGTGTCAGAATACGTCGGTGTCGTCGTATGACTTCAATTTATTATTTTCACCAGCGAACGAAGAAGTCGCTGTGGTTATCGCAGCTTAATTAAACATAATTCATCTACGCGAAACATAGTGTCACCTGCCAATGTCATTATACCTAATTTGATTTCTGAAAATTATTTCATTCGCAAAAAATATGAAAAAGCAATATTACCAGTACGAAATACTACGTTTTATATTTATTTTGACATTTCACGACGACAGACGACAGCGATGTATTCTGGAACTAGCTTAAAAAATACAAAAATTATAATAATATTTCCAACTGGACAGGTGCATCAACTAAGAAACAGTTGAAAACGTATTTGGGTAAAAGTTCAAAAAAGATTTAAAGATACATAAATTTATATGAAATTTATTACAAATCAATAAAAGAATATAGCGTGCGACAATGTGATTTCCAATGTAAAAGTATAAAAAATGGTAATAAATATTGAATATTAACCACCTGAAAATATAGTTATGCAAATTATTTCTTGGTAACATTATTTTTTTTTTTTGGCTTTACAACAAAAATGTCTTAATTTAATTTTCGTAATGTTACCAAAGATTAAAAATTGAATTAATTAAAAATATATTAACGTTAATTTTAGCAAAACAGATGATGAATTAATAATATTTTTGAGGTTATATTTCATTTTTTGATACTTAAATATTTCATATTTTTAATAATGAAATAAATAAATATTTTAATAATGATAATTTGGAAAGAAAGTAAGATTGCACATTTTTAACAGTCCAATAGGATCAGATAACATTAGGTCCATAAAGATAAATAAAAATATCTCCGGAAACGACAAAATGGATGAAATAATTATAAAAAAACCATTCTTTGCTATCAATCTCTACAACCAGCAAGTGCCGTAAAATTTAAAACATAAAATATATAAACTAACTCGTAAGCTCTCTCAAAATATTGCAAATATCTCAATACACATCTATGGATTATAAATGCTTTAATCTAGAAATACGAGCGTTGACGGTAACCTTAAATTTTAAATTACATTGTACGTGTTAAAAGGAACTTTTCAAAGTTTCCGTTTAATTACTTTTATGTGGAATTCATGCTTTATAATGTTACTTCCTTATTGTTACTTCCATTGTAAATGCTTTAGCTATAAAGCTATTTATTTTATACAGTGTCAACTATTAATGCCACGGTGACGGGGGCACTACATTCCAGCTTAATGATTATTTTTAAAAATTCATAAAAATTGATTAAAATATTTACATTATAACACAATAAAAATTTATCTAAAATAAATTTATCAGAGATCTGTCAAAAGATCACAAGAAAATACAAACATTTTCTAAATGGATAGAATTTTACAAGAAATTTATATGTAAATGATTAATTATTCTCTCCTTTGAAAAATAAGGTCCTTTGAAAAATATTGGGAACTTTTAATTTATAAATCCATTTTGTTTTTAAGTTTTAATAAAAAATCCGATTTTCAAATATTTAAATAAAAAATATTAATTAATTAAACATATTAATATTTTGGGGAGCATAAAATTGCATCTGCTACTTACTGTCGTTGACATTGAAATCCTTTATTTATTGTAATATGTTTTTATTGTAACATTTGTTATAAAAAATATATTTATTAATATTTCTAAATATTTTATATCGTTCTTTTCAGAATCTATTGGCAAAGGACAATATTTAAAAGCATTGTTTCAATATCGAAATTATTTAATTTCATAAAAAAATATCATTGCCTGTGGGGGTTCACGTTAAATCCATTATAAGTCTGAGATTTTGGTTTATTAATAATATACTGGGGCTTATGTACCTTTAATAGGTTTTATATTATTTCAAATTGAAAATAATAATAATGAAAAATTCTCAAAAAAGAAAAGGATAAATGGGTTATTCTTAGGTAAATAGTAATTCTTTTGCACTTATAAGTTTGTTTTGTTTACCGGGAATATTTATTACTTTAATCTATAACTTTATAGAAACTTAAAACTAAATGATTTAATGTTGATAAATATTTTATGGATTGTTGGGGGTTACGTATATGAAAGATAATATAGATTAAATGTCCGGTTTTGTTAGTTTCACAAATGTAGTCTCTTTTTACAATATTTTTCATCACATTTTCACACATTTCAACCAATATTTCATTAATTTCATCCCGAATGTTTTGTTCAAGTTGATCAAGTGTTTCTTGTGTGTTGGCATAAACCCTGCTCTTTAGATAAGTTCGGGATTGTTAATTCCGTGGGAGGCAAATCGGCGTCACCATTTCATTGTATCGCTGTCTGAATGTGAATTTGCACCGTCTTGTTGCAACCACATGCTAAACAAGCCAAAAGCATCCAATTCTGGTATGACAAAGTTATCAATAATGTTCCCTAGTAAAAGTTACCGTATAGTAAAAGCCAATGATTCATTCATACCACATAACTCACCTCATTCGAAAATCATTACCAAAAATCATTCACAAAACGATATATAGTTGGTTTTGATGATAGCATGTTTATCAAAGTGGCGATCAAGCACGGTTAAAATTTTATCAAAAAATTTATCTTTTATTTACTGTTTAGTTCAGTCATTTATCAAATTTTAGAAATAAATCTTGTAGTATTTAATTGATATTATGATAATCCTTTCCGAAAAGCCAACCTGGTATTATTAATTTCAAATATAATATTATGAATGCATTCAATTTCTTAATACATATTTAGTATAAAAGATTATAAATTCTTTTATTTTTTAAGACTTTCAATTTTAATTTTATTTGTTATTCTTATTCCTTTACCAGATATTTATCCAAAAATCTGCGTTATATATTATACGATATCCCATATCATCATATACATAATATATTTATATGTATATAAACGCATTTTGTTGTTTGATATTAAACTTGGGTTGTCTAGGACTAGACGACTTGTAATGCTCAAAGGCATATAAGCTTTAGCCATGTTCACTTTGTAAAAATATATATAAAATTTCCACATCAAATAACTTTAAAAATTCAATTAACCTGTTTACCTCTTATGAGGGGTGGATTGTTTGAATTGTTATTTTGTTTGTTGGTAGCTGTTTATGATGCCAAATTCCCAGAAAAAAGTCTTTTTAATTTTAAAAACATTAAAACGATAAGGGGAAAATATGTAGCCAAGCTATAATAAAAAGGTATACGTTTTGTAATCATCTCAAAGAAATCTCATAAATTATTCCTTTAAATTCTACTTACATACAAAATAGAGACATTTTTTTTTTATATTTAGTTATTAGAATTTTGATATTTTTGTATATTTTTTTTTTGAAACTAAAAAGGAAGAAAATATTAATATTAAAAATTCATAAAATCACTTAAAATAATAATTTTTGTTGTTCAAAGTAAAAAGATCAGAAATGTTTCATATTCTAATATTTTATGATTTTTCTATTAAGTAAATAATCCTTGGAAAAATATAAAATTCCCAATTTAAAATAAATTATCTAAATAGTTTTTAATTTTTAATATAGTTAATATTATTAAATAAATAATGCAGAATGACAATTGCAATTAAATTAAAAATTGATATATATTTTATAATTATGCTTTTAGTAGTTCGCTATGAAATTCCGGAAAACAAAATTCCGGATTGTCAACAATTTTTGGTGTTGATACACGCGATTTTGTCACCAAAAAATGTCCAGTTATTCCTGGATAGAGGATAGTGGATAATGATTAATGAAATAAATAAAAAGAAGTTAAAATGTTTATTCGGAATTCAAGCTTATGGACAAAAGTGAAGTACTTTATTTAATGTAATACACCTATCCCCCGATTTACACGGAAGATTGGTTCCTCAGAAAACCGTGTAAATCGAAATTTTTGTTTTTAATATGAAAAACCGTGTAAATCGAAAAAACGATCAAATGTGTATAATTTAGATATTTATTTACACAGAAATTAAAAATGATTCATTTATTTAATGGTAAATGAAAAAATCATTTGTTAAAACGTAAATTAAAAATGAATATTAAAACATCATAAACCAATTAATCGTTTACACCGAATTTATAGAAGTGGTTCAAAAATTATGATTTATTACTTACGCTTATATGTATGTAAGTAATTATTCCAAATTTCAAAATTGTAATAAAAATAATTTTATTAACACTACTGATTGTGTAAATAAACTAATATTTAATTATTTTGAAAAAGTATTTTGAAAAATTATAAGAAAAAAACTCAACGATTTGCACGCTTTTGCTTCCGACCATAGACTGAACTAATTATGTAATATGAAAGCTATTGTGAAATGTTAACTCAATGTATATGCTGCATTTTTGGGAATTCCCCGTTTTTGTTATTTTTTATAGTCATATCACAATATATAAATTTTGTTACCGTTTTTTACCGTTTTTTTTTTTTTTTTTTAAACCGTGGAAAAGTGAAACCGTGTAAAAAAAAGTACCGTGTAAATCGGGGGATAGGTGTACAAGCTATTTACGTACCTATTCGAAATTAGTAAGCCCCATCGCTATTTTAGTATATGTTCTCCATTTATAAACTGGAACGTATTTTTTAAATAATTGAGTTTTCGAGATTTCGATTTCCGGGATTTTGGTCATTTTACTGGATTTTAAAATTCCGGGATTTTGATTTCCGGAATTATGATTTCGGTTTTATGTGGGAATTCCACTCAACTATTTACGATTATTATCGAGCAAAGCCATTAAAAATATGTTTTAATAAAAAAATAAAAATTCTGATTTTCCAGTTTCCAGTAATGTGCAAATCTGTTTTTTTCTATATTCTGTTTGTTTTCTAAATTGGTGTGGGAGTCGTAGTTTTAAAAGTCCACAATAAAATGTTACATTCGAATATTGAATTTTATGAGTCTCGTTGCAGTTTTTTTTTTTAATTTTAAATCGTAAAAAATATAAAACAAATCATAAATAACATAAAAACTGAAGTATATAGCTAAAAAAAATAGTTCTCATCCACAAACCGGAGATTTACTCAGAATTTCAGTTTTATGAGAATATTGTTAATTATTTATTATAATACTTACCTTGGATTGGGATAAAGAAGGAAACATCTGGGGGTTCATTGTACCCATCGTATTCTTCATGTTATACATGCCGCGGTGACTGGCTGAGCTAATAACACATTGGACTGAATTTCAGAATAAGTTTCCAACCCAGAACATTCACTTCAATGACACAAAATCTGTTCGTCTCCGTATCCTTTACACATATTTAGCTGTGATCGCCGTATTTTAAAGACAAAATCCCTCAGCATTGAATATTATGTTAAGAGCCCGACTGCCAAATATACTGACATATTGTCAAAAAACTTGACTTAGTTCAGTTATATAATTTGTATTTTTCAATAATTAATATAACTTGGACAAAAGTTAGATAGAGAAGAGCTAAAAAAAGACAGTGGAGAATATCAATTATAGAAACATTTATCTAAATTATAGAGTATTATGCTTTGCATTGAAAAAGTAATGTATTATGTTATTGAATAAATTAATTATTTATAATATGATAATGGTACCTTGTACATCAAAGTATGAAAGTATTTTGTACATCAGAGTTTGAATTACAAATAACTTGTATACTAATAAATACTTCAGTTAAATAAATACTTATTTATTTCATCAATTCTGTGTGATATTATGGAAAATGTTGTGATGGAATTTAAAGTAGAATAAATGGAAATTGATCAAATTAACGAGGATGCAGATTTAAAAATGTCATTGTAATTTTGTAATTTGGCATACTAATTTTGTTGTTTGTTATACAGTTTTATGTCTAGAAAATATTTACAAGCACAGTAAGTTTAGTACAAAATGGACTATGTATATATATATTTACTGCTACGTTTCAAGCATTTATTTGTTCCCACAGAGGAAATCTTTTTTTTTTAATTTGTTAAAACCAGGAAGGAAATAATGAATTAAGATACCACCAAGAAGGGATTCATGACTTGGGTCATTTTACAATCATTAATTGAGTTAAACTATTAGTCGGCTATATAGTATACTATCATAAATTTTAAAACTATGTATAACAAGAGCTAAAACAAGCGTTATAACAAAACCGATGCTACTGCATATTAGGAAATTACGATAATGGAAATGCGATACTTTTATTAAAACTACTTTCATAGTAGAAGTAGACCCCCGCTAAAAAATATCAAATTATTTCTAAAAGTCCAAAAAAGTAACTATACCAAAAAATTCGACTATTCTGCATCGTATATTTATTGTTTCGATCCAAAAGCAATATCGTCCGATTAAATATATAGTTTCTATTTAGCTAATTTAGTTCTTCTTAAGCAATAATTTTAACAATTTTAAAATCTCTATATTCTATAAAATATTTGTTTAACCACCACGTACGAAGAATTATTTATATGTAATATGTTTAATGTTTTGTGTGAATAGTTTTACATAAATAAATTTTATGTATATACAAAAGTAATTTTCTAAGTGGCAATGATGTATTTCCTAGAATTTTGTCGCAAAACATAAATAAAATGCATAATATAAACATATAAATAATACAACTATATAGCTACATAGTACATATTATATATATAACTAGCTGGGGGTATAATAATATTTACAATGCTGTCGTAAAAACATTGTAAAAGGACCACACCTGAAATATTAATATGTAAATGATATTAGCTATTGTATTTATATGTAGGGTAGATAAATCACTATATACTATTAATCTAATATTTGATATATATGAATTAGCTATGGCAACTTTATGGAATAACTACAAAGTGTTGCAATGTGTGAATAGTTTTACATAAAAAAAACAATTTCGTTGCATTTTTTTTAATGTTGTCGACATCGGAAATTACGAATCTAGAAAAAAATGTCCATGTTTGTGTACGAACGGTCCATATCTCATATAACCACTTGGGTTCTTCTATCTAGAACGATTTTAATGAAATTTGAGAGAATTCCACTATTGAATCGGACCCGAACCCTTCTGCTTCATTTTCAAAATCCATTTTATGGAGGAAATAAGAGAATGGGATAAAAAAGAGAAATACACCTACTGGAACTGGAACAACATTACAGGCATACGCCAAGAGAAGCGATTCCTAGATTTCAAAAACAAAAGGGCTAAAGAATTCCTCATACTTAACAAAACCGAACTACTACAATAACTGGCCCGCTCATGGGCTCAGGTTTCACCTAAACAATATCGAAAAGTCTGATTATAGTGACGGGCTCAGGTTTCACCTAAACAATATCGAAAAGTCTGATTATAGTGACTGTAGGTTCTGTTCGGACGATGAAGAATCTGCGGAACACATGCGCTGCGATTCCGAGGCTATTGCCGAAAAATGCTGACACACCTGTTTAAGGGATTTCTAAGCCCTCTCGAGATCAGGGGTCTGGCAGTCTGAAAAACTCTAAGCTTCTACAGTAGCTTAACTGGAGCATAAATATGTAATTCGGTTCGAACAGGAAAAATTTTCGAACGTGAGATCCGTTTCGATTGAAAATTGGTACTATGTAACATTTTCGGACCGAACAAAAGTGCTGCCATTTATAATTGATAATCTACTTATTCCACATACGTTGAAATTTATGTCAGGTAGAAAATAAATATTTTTTTTGTGTCGAAAAAATATATTTTTTTTTTGGTTAAAAAGTTGAGTAGTTTATTTTAAAATCTACAAAATAAAATATTTATAAAAATGAATATTGTTTTGAAATGACTAAAAATAAATATAATCTAAAATATAAATTCTCAAAATTTTACGCCAAATTGATTCATTGAAATTTAATTAATTATTTCATATTAGTATTCCCGCCAAAAAATTATATTAATTCGAGTATTATTAACAAAAATGTAACAATTAAAGAAATGTTACTATCTCTTAACTTCAATAAATAAATTTGTTTGCGTGTATATTTCTAGTTAACTTATTGTTAAATCCTTGTCTCATATAAAATTAAAATTAAAGTTAAACTTAAAATAAACTTTTGTCAATTATATTAATTAAAATAAATAAATAATTTATTAAATAAAGATTTATTAAATTTTAAAAGTGAAGCTATTATTTGATATAACTTCTGGTTCTGGTCCTTCTAAAATATAAGATCCTCTAGAATAGGACGAAGAAGAAAATAATGAAAAAATTAAAAGGAATAGTGGATTAGAGATAATTCAAATATTTTAGAATTAGGAAATCAAGGGTAAATTTAAATTTCAAGAGTACAATGAAAATTAATATCAAAGTTTATTTTTTATTTTAGTTTTATTAAAAATTTTCGATTTTCTAAAGAAGCATTTCTATATGTTTTGATTGAAATAAATGATAAATTAAAAGATTCATATCGAACAACATCTATTCCTAAAATTATTAAGTTGGCAGCTACTTTAAAATTCCTTGATCATCAACATCAAATTGGGCAAGATTGGCATGCTTCCATAAGTTATTAGATTTATTTCTGCCTTCGCAAATTTTTAACAATCCCTTCGCTAAATCAGTATGTTGCTCCATCCTCCATGTATTCCACCATTGTTGCAAATTGTTGTTGCTTTCTATTTAATTTTTTTAGCTTATCCCTAAACATAAAAGGATAACATTTTTTTTTAAATTTTACTATATTATGTAATTAAAAAAAAACTAATTATTATAAATTTTATATGTTTAAGTACGATTAATAGTTTAAAATACTTACATTTTTTTTTTTTTTAATCGAATAATTTTTCGCCATTAAAATAGTTACCGAACAAAATATTCTAATAACCGAATAGAAAAATTCGAATAAACGAATTCACTAGTACCAAATATTCGATTTAAATTGTTTGAAAATTGGCATCACTGAAATTTAATTTACGGATATCAAAATATTCGATTACAGATTCTGTAGTGGGAAGTGTTCGTTTTCGAACAGAAATACAAACGGATCGCATTACATAGTAACCCACCAGGGCGGCTACTACGTACTCCTAGTTTCAGAAAATAATATTCGAATTCGGATTATTCTAACTGCGTAAGGCGAAATTCGAATCAGATCCGCATCCGAAAATGAAATGACATTTTTATTTTCGAATATTCGATTACTGAGTATTCCTACTTTCGTATCAATTTTCAAAAATTTCATTCGATAACTATTTTGTTATCGAATGTGTTTTTTTTTTTAGATTTTCTTCAATTTTGTGTATAAAAATTTAATTATTATTTTTTAACAAAAATAACAAATTTATATTATTTAAAATTTATAATAATTTAATATATTATGATTGTTTATTAATTGAGAAATATTCCTATCGTAAGTTTTTTATATATATTTTGGCGGTAAATAAAATTTAAAATACGTTATTTTAATTTTAAAATATTTACTTTTAATAGGTATGAGTTGATTACAAAGTCCATATAAAATCTAAAATGCGGAAAAATAAACAGTTAATGTCAGGAACTGTGGTGTGGTGGACTAAATAAATATATAACATTTACGCCGACATAAGGACATGTAATAGAAATAATGAATTTGCAAGATGCATTTTTTGACAGTCTAAAAATTTTTCTAAAACTAAAGATAATATTTAGTTGCAATATTATGTTAATATAAAAATAATATATTTAATTACTTTTTATGTGGTAAATCCAAAATATTAGATTTGTCTCTAATTGACTTCCTTTGAATGTATAATTTTATTTTATTTTGGGTTTCTTCTTCACTATCACTACTAAAAAATATTTCCACTGAACAATCCATTTTTATTAATGTTAATTTTCTTTGACCAAAAAAATGAATCTTTTATCAAAAAACTCAATTTTTTTTTTATCTAGATCAATTTTTAAATTTCTTTGACCAAAAAAATCAATCTTTTTTTTTATCTAGTTCACAAAATACAAACACAAAAAAAATCAATCTCGTCGCAAATTTCTTTGAACACAAAAATTTAAAATTTTTTGATCTGGTCAAAGAAATTTAACATTAATTTGAAATGAATTAGAAATGTCAACAAATAATTTTTTTTTCTTTTTTATCAAAATAGAATTTCTGGATGTGGTAGTACTGTTTTTGATTCGAATATCTTATGTAGTACTGTGTGATCCGAAATTAGGATCTGCCTGATCCGAAATTCGAACGATTCGAATTTCTTACGTAGTAGACGGCCAGACCAAATATTAGTATGGTAAGCACAATAGATCTCTTTAGGTCGCAGTGTAGGGAGGCGGAGGTTCGTATCTCTGCCTTAACGACTCCTTTGTAATCTAGTCTAATCTAATGTTAAATATTCTATGATCTACATCTACACGATACAATAATTTTTATCCGATTTAAATGACAATTTTGCAGTCAGTATAAATTTAGTGGGTCCATGGTAAGCTAATATCCAGATAAGTTTCCTAAGTGTATTAAATTATATATGTTCGTAATTATTATCCCATATTATATTTGGTACACGGGTTGATTTAGTTATATTTTTTTATCTATAAAACTTGGGGTTGTTAGCTTAAGGGTCCACGCTTAAATTTCCATGTGTTAAAAGTATATAGCAATTATTATCCGATTTGAATAAAATTGGACCAAAGTTATTAGTTTGTCCATTTTATACTTATAAAATATTGGGTCAATAGTTGGGGTCTGAAATTTTTAACAAAACAGTGTTATTTATAATAATTTTTTTTCTAATTTAATTTTATATCACTATGATCCAGACATTTTTCTCTCCTACAATTTTGAATTGCTTTAATATATTTTATAAATATGTCAGGTTCTCCATCATTCGGTCCAATATAATAAGAACATTTTATTAATAAATTTTCCATATTTGTAATACATTTCTTAATATCATTCAGTTTTTCCGTAAACCAATTATCCAAATTATAAATTTTACCATCTATTCTAGATCTTAAGATTCCTGTAAAAAAAACATGCTCAATTTCATTATATTTAGATTTTTCAGATGCAATAATTAATTTTTTAGCTATAAAAGGATTTGTTATATATAACATTCCTAATACATAATCATTATAATCATAAGCATCTTCATTTTCTAAAGGAAGAAAAAATGTATTTTCCGTTGTTTTTTCTGGTTTTGGTATTGTATACATATATCCAGAAATAAATTCACTTGAATATGCAAATTTATTTTTAAAACGTTCTAAAAAATGACTCAAATGGTATATATCAAATACTGTTTGATCATTAGTTTTTATAATAAATTTTGCATTTGAACATTTTGTTATTGCCCATTTTAAACCCATTCCAGTTTTATATGAACTATTTCGATCTGTGTCGATGAAATTTCCTTGTATTAAATCATTAAATTTATTTTGTTCAGCAAATATTTGTTCTTGATGAATGAATGATATATTATTATCAGTATCTGGAATATTAGCAGTTAGAAATATCCTTAAAAGATTCATTTCTTTCAGTTTGTCTTGAGAAATTGCATTTCGATGTGCTAAACGCATTTCTGCATTTTTGACAAATGATGATACTAATATAATACCTATAAATTTAATATATTGACAAAATCACAAATTATGAATATGATATAAGATACTTTACCTAATAGATTTATATTACTATTTTCATTACATATATCATTCTTTATTAAATATTTAAAATTATTGATATCTATTAAACGATTCTCATAAATTTGTTCTTCTTTATATGAATATTTAATAAATATAAATATAATTAGTACAATTAATATTATGTATAATATTTTATGTAAGAGCCATAATCTGTAAAACTGTCTCAACATTATTGATTTCATTGTAAAATTTTTGATTAATTTACATTTAAAATTTTACAGTCTACTATATTTGTTGTTTTTATTAATTTGTAATAATTTAATTAAATATCCCTTTAGGAAATGTACGCCTGATCAAGCTATTATATCACACCTGATTAGTCATAGCATCATAAAACTATATGATTTATATCTAACCGGTTAAAGGTCGTTTCAGATTTCTTTGTTTTACATTTTATGGATTTCAACAAATCAAAACTAAAAGCTACGCCGAACTTATTGTGCAGCCAAAAGAGATAACTAAACTTAAAGTTCAGGGTATCGCCGCGGCGGACACCCATACAATCACATTATATGTATATAATATAAAAATTGATTTGGAATTTTGGCAGCTAAATTATTTACGTTTTTTTTTTAATGCATATGTAAATATGTAGCTTTTATATGACTTTTATGACTCAAATCATAACTTAAAGTTTTAAATGAAAATAACTAAATCAGACATTTTTGTTCTAACGTTAGGCCTGATTAAGGTAATAGCTAAATGAAGTCTCAGAAACTTGCTTTGACTAGTTGACTTCCACCTACCCAACGTAAAGAGTCAAATAGAAGAAAGAAAAGATTCTGAAAAATTTCCTCCTACCAAAGGTAAAGAATTGTTCAATAAGTAAAATTTTATAAAGATATTTTTAAAAGGAAAGTAATGCAAAAGTAAATTATAAAAATAATGATAAATAAAGTAAAGTATCAAATGATAACTTAGAGTCTTATTATTATAACATTGGCGCAGTCGGAGACTTTTATTTTGCAACATTGTTAACATTTATGTAATAACGTTTGGTATTGCAACATTAGCATCAATATTTCACCAATTAACCCTATAATCGTATAATCAAACATTTGTTTCATTTGTTAATATTTCTGTAATAAAAACATATTTCAACCAAAAATATTTCGTTTCTGGTGCGGTAATAATTAATTTCGAAGCAGTCCACAGTCCTTGTCCACAGATTTGTTATGTAGATGTTAGAATATATCTATTAAAAAGTTCGGACCGAAAATAAACTTAAACTCTTTCTTTGAAACAAAATATGTTAGTTTCAGGTAGGACAAAGAAAAACATTATTACGAATATTTTACGTTCAAGGAATATTTAATTAATTTAATATACATAGTTAGTCAAATAATTAATATCAAATATAGTTTCAGAATCAGTTTTTATAACATATTTTGCTTTCGAACATTTTGTTGCAGCCCATTTTAAGCTAATTAATTCCATTTTTATACGCACATTCCGATAAGTCTATGAAATTTCCCTGAATTATATCATCGAATTGTAAAAATCGTCAATTATATAATTTCAGCAGTTATTATGCATTAAAATCTTATTTATTTGAATTTTTCTTGAGTTATTGCACTACGATGAGCTAAATTGATTTATAATTTTTTGAATTTTTATAAAAATAAATTTACCTAAAATATCATTATCCAACTTATTATAAATAATTATTGTAAAATTTATATATACGAATTTAAATTTACTTTAATATTTTAAACCTAATCTTATAATAAATATTTGAATTATCTTTCAAATGTTTATTGAACCCGAAACCCTTAAATTCTGTTGCTTAACATACATCTTGTATTGTACTCTGTTCCAAGCGAATAGTACATTCATCCAATTTACATTTTTTTATTGCTTGTAAAAATTCTTCTAATAATTCAATATCTCCATCACTTGGTCCAATATGATAATCACATTCATATTTAAATTTTTTCATATCTCTGATACAACAATATATATCATTAGAATATATTGTAATACAATTCTTCATATCTAATATATTACAATTAATTTTATCCCTTAAAATTCCTGTAAATAATGTATCTTCAATCCAAAGAAATTTCGCAGTTTGCGAAGCAATAATTAATTTCTTAGCTGTGATTGGATTGGTTATATAGAACATTCCCATTACAAAATTTGGATACATTTCATCTGCATATTCATCCAAAGTAACATAAAAAAGCTCATTCATATTTCGATTTGGTTTAGTATTAGAAATTTCACTACCTGCAACAAATATCGAATATTCAAATTTAACTTCTAAATTTTCTAGATATTCGGTAACAAAATTAATATCAAATACTATATCATCATCAGTTTTTATAATAAATTTTGCATTCGAACATTTTGTTACAGCCCATTTTAAGCCCATTCCAATTTTATATGAAAGATTCCGATAAGAATCTATGAAATTTCCTTGAATTATATCACCGAATTGGTTTTGTTCATCAATTAATTGTTTTTGTGAAATTATTGTTTCGTTAATTAGAATTTCAGCAGTTAGAAAAACTCTTAAAATTCCCATTTTACTTAGTTCTTCTTGAGATATTGCAATTCGATGAGCTAAACGTGTCTCTTGATTTCCGACATATGATACAATTAATATAATTCCTGAAAAATAATGAAGTCAAAATATGAGCAAATATAATTTCTAAATATTATTTATTACCTAGAAGATTTGAATTGTGTCTACGACACATTTCATTATTTATTAAATATTTGAAATTCTGCAAATCTATTAAACGATCTTGATCAATTTTTTCTGTATTATATACCAGAAATAATAAAATAATTATGACACCTATGTATGTTATGTTTGTTAATAAATATCTATAATGTCGGCTTAATCTGTATTTTGTGAGCATCTTATCTTAATTACTGAATATTATTATAAAAGAGTTACTAAATAAATTATATAATGAAAAATTTGATTGATAGGGTGTTCGGTTTAACAAATTGTAACCACCGACTACTATAATTATTTGAAAAATTAGCAATTTCATAATTTTTTATTTTATTTTATTTAGTTTCTGGAGTCACAACGTCATTTGAAAACTGTTCCGTCATTTGAAAACTTATTTGACAATTCCACAAAATTTTTATTATAATACAGATATAGAAGGTAATGGGTGAGGCCACTTACTTTACAGAGTGAACGAGTCCACTAAAAAATTAAAAGTTATGTGATATATCACTTAATACGAAGATATTGAAAAGTAGAGGCCCTTCCTAAGTTACTATCCTGTCATGGGGTTCGCCTTGAAATTTAACATATTGAGTCCTACTGTTAAATAATATTTGGTTCAATTCGAAAGCGCGCCGGCTATCCCGATATTCTTTAGTTTAGAAATAAGAGTGTGGCCAAGCCGATCAAATGCCTTACAAAAATCCGTATATATGGTATCAATTTGATGGCCTTTTTCCATTCCGTCAAGCACTTCGGAAATAAGGACTGTTAAGCTTGTGGTTGTTGACCGTTATTGTTGTTTGTTAAGGACTTGGTTAATTAAAGTGGTCAATTTATCACATATAAAAGTTTATGTATTGATGATAAACCTTGTTTTAATATCTATTAATATTTGAAAAAAATTGGTATAAAAATTGAAATTTTGTATAACAGTTTTACAGAGCATTCTCATTAACAAAATACAAAATTATATTAGTATTTTTAGTGTTTTCAAATACAATTTAAGAAAAAATTAAAATTAATTATAAATTCGAAATATGTTAGCTACAATAATTTACATTAAATTTGATTTTTTATTGTTTTTTTTTTTTTAAATATTCCTCTAGGCTCTTATTAATATTACCAAGTAAACCTTTATTTATTTTATAATCAAGCGCATTAAGGTGACAACTTGTACAAAAGTGCAAATTGTTAGCGATTCTAGTAATTGATGTACAAGTACATCTTTAATTTTGTATTTTAGTTTATGTTCGCATACATATATCAATTATGGGCAGCATATCCTGAAAATGTTTGTGCAAACACGCTAAATAATAATACAACTAGATCATATATATGTAAACCAACATTTACAGTATTTCGATACTCGTTATTTTTCCTCATTATTCTATTCTACTTAAGTAATATTGTTTTTTTTCTTTATATAATAATTGCTCTCATAATAATTAGTTTTTCTATTCTTCTTGAACGGTACGGTCAATTTTTGTAAAACGAGAACGAATTAATTTTTGAATATTTAAAACTTTATATATTAATTACTACTATTTCTTTTTAATTTAATTTAAAAAAAAACTTAATATAAATAAAATAATAATAAATCCTGACTTTTGTTTAAATAATAATATGAATATAATAAAATAATTATAATTTTGATATTTAAAAAAATATAAATAATTGCGTTTTTATTTTATGTAAGACAGTGTCTTACAAATCAGAAGTGGGATAAAATTATCCAAAAATATAAAATTCGGAATCGATAAATTTGATTATAATAAATTGCTATTAAAAAAATAATATATAGTTTATTACAGTGAAAAAATAAATAAATTTAAATTAAATATTATTTTGTTTAAAAAAAAAAATATATATTCAAAAAAGTTTGAAATACCGTTAGTTTTGTCATAATATAAATTTTGAATATAACAAAAGTAAAAAAATCGGCAACAACTCATTTAGTTGTTGTTATATATATTATTATATATAATTTTTTTTTTGTTGTTCGCTAATATTTTTTTGTGTGTTTGTTTTAGTTTGTTACGCATATAAAAAAAATTTGATAGTTTTCTTTTAATGCTTGAAAGAAATAACGTAAGAAAGAAAATAGAAAAAAAAGAGCATTGATGTTCTCTTCTATATTTTTATATATATAAATTATTTTGTGTGCGGGCATATTTTGATTTTTTGCTGTACATATTATAATAAATACAAATGCATAATTGCAAATAAATAAATTGCGATGTTCAGCGTGGTCATATACATTTAAAATTTAAAAAAATATTTGTTTGTGTTTATCGAAAAATTTGTGACTTTATAAATATAAATGAATATACAAATGCAACAATAAATATCGCCGCTTAAGTTGTTCATGCAACATTCGCTATTGAAGAATTTCATATTAAAAATAATATAGCCGCGCGAGTTGTTTAATGACTTACTAATTTTTTTTAAACGTTTATATAAATATATATAAAAAAAACATAATGTTAATTAAAAAAATAAAATGTTAATACGAAATTAATTAACGTAAATGAATATTATTATTTTTTTAACGAAATTTAATGAACGTGAACGAATATTATTGTTATTTAACAAAATTAATTGAACGTGAACGAATATTATTGTTATTTAACAAAATTAATTGAACGTGAACGAATATTATTGTTATTTAATAAAATTAATTGAACGTGAATGAATATTATTGTTTTTTTTTAACGAAATTAAATGAACGTGAACAAATATTATTGTTATTTAACGAAATTTTGAACGTGAACGAATTGTTTTTTTTTAATTTTTATCGAAATTAATAATTTTTTTTAAAAATGAATAAAGAACAATTAAAAAAATTAACGATTGATGAACTTAAAAGTAAATTGAAAGATTTACATTTGCGAATTACGGGTAAAAAGGACGTTTTGATTGAACGTATTACCAATTATTACGAAAATTTAAATGCAGTTAATCAAACTAATGCAAATGGCGACGGCGATAGTACTGGTGATGATATCGAAGTTGAACGGAACGATAATGATGGTCATGTTCGGAACGATGATGGACACGATGTCATTAATAATAACAATGAACGTACGATAACTTCAACACCAGTGCGCAGTGATAAGGTAAATGATAATAATAATAAGTATCAATTTACTCCTGCAGATATGATGAGTATTCTGCCGGAATTCGATCCAGACGATGAGAAGGGACCAACTGCGGAAGAATGGTATAAGCGAATCATTCAATTAAAATATTATTATAAATGGGAAGATCCATTATTATTAATTTCAATCGGTCCGAAATTAAAAGGTTTTGCTCGTAACTGGTACAATAGAATGGACGAATATTGTGTTAGTTGGACCGATTTTGCTGAACAATTTGAAAGAAAATTCATGCCGATATTGAATGATGCTGATGTTCATATAACAATGGCAAATAGGAAAAGGAAATATAATGAAAATCTGATGCAATATTTAGAAGAAATGGTACGATTAGGAGCTAAAGGACGCCTAAAAGAGAACGCCATAGTAAAATATTATATTATGGGTATGCGTGATGACGATTTGTTTCAAGCTTTCCAAGGTCAGCGAATAGAACGTATTGATGAATTACGTGATAAAGTTCAGTGGTGTTTAAGCTTGAGAAAAACAAATAACGAAAAATTAAAAGAGTTCAAACCAAAAATTATTCATGATAATTTCAGACCAAATACAAAAGTTGATGTAAAGCTTGTAAAAAATAATAAAATACATGATGTTGAATGCTTTAATTGTCATAAGATCGGACATTATTCCAGGAATTGTCCAGATCCACCACGTAGAGAGCGGTGTAGAAAATGTAATAAAGTCCATAAAAAGGGTGAACCTTCTGAATGTCCAGGCGCAGTACGAGTTGGTATAATGGAATGTTCTAAATTGCCAAGTATGTATCACAAAATTGTTAAAATTGAAAATTTAAAGATTGTAGGGCAAATAGATTGCGGTAGTCCATGCACGCTTATAAAAGAAGAGCATGCAAAACAATTGACTGGTCAGAAAAATGATTGTGAAATGTATTTATCAGGATTTCTTGGCGGAACGTATATTGCTACTAAAAAAATGTATTTAAATATAGAAATCGATAAGCTACAAGTAGATGCTGAAGTTTTTATTGTAAACAATGAGCATATGCCAGTTTCGTTGTTGATTGGACGAAATATATTGGACTTGCCAAATATCAGAATGGTGAAAGAAAATTCGAATGTTGTGCTTGAACATTATATAAATTTAGATGTAGATCGTGATAACGACAATGATTTATCTGTTGATGGTAATTGCATCAACGAAGATGATAAAAATTTTAAAATTTTGAGAAACGAAAAATCTGAATTATATATTGATCAACATTTCAATGCGAACGCGATAGACATTGGTGATATAACTAGTGAAGAAAAACATTTATTAATCGATTTACTTAATGATTTTAAGGATTCGTTTCCTGAAAATTTAAAAGGTCTTGGTGTAACTCCAGAAATTGAAATGAAAATTAATGTAGTTGACGAAAAACCAGTCCAGCTAAAGGCTTATCGAGTACCATATGCTAAACGAAATATTATTGATAATATGGTCAAAGAATTAATTGAAAATAATATTGTTATACCGTCAAAATCCAATTATTCAAGTCCAGCATTATTGGTCAAAAAGAAAAATGGTACTGATCGACTATGTATCGATTATCGTATGTTAAATTTAAAAATAGTAAAAGAAATTAGTGCTACACCGAACATTGAAGAAGAACTACAAATTGCTAGTTCATATAAATATTTCACCACACTCGATCTAAATAGTGGCTATTATCAGATTCCGATAAGTGAAGAAAGTCGAAAATATACAGCGTTCATAACACCTACAGGTTTGTTTGAATTTAAGCGCATGCCGTTTGGGCTTAAAAATGCACCACCCGTTTTTCATCAATTGATGCTGAAATTAAAAGATAGAATTAATGATGATATACAAATTTATATGGACGATATAATGATCGGTAGTAATACGGTAGAAGAAAATCTTCATAAATTACGAAAAACGATGAACGCTTTAAAAGATTTTAATTTAACTTTAAATTTAAATAAATGTTCTTTTTTGAAAACTACAATAGAATATTTGGGACATAAAATATCGCCAACAGGAATATCACCAGGTACACTTAAAACAGAAGCCGTGAAGAATTTTAAGGTTCCTAATAACATCAAAGAAGTTAGACAATTCTTAGGTTTAACGAGCTATTTTCGAAAATTTGTGAAACATTTTGCGATAATTGCAAATCCTTTGAATCAGCTGTAAGAAAGATTCAAAATTCGTCTGGTTACCTGAACATCAAGAAGCGTTTAATAATTTAAAGCATTATCTCATTAATGAACCATTACTTACTTCGTATAACGTGAACGCTAAGCATGAAGTTCATACCGATGCCAGTGCTAGTGGATTAGCAGGTATTTTATTGCAGCAAGAAGGTAATGTGTTCAAACCTGTGGCATACTTCAGTCGAACGACCAGCATTTGTGAGAGCAAATACCACAGCTATGAGCTCGAGACTTTGGCCATAGTCGAAACATTGGAGCGATTTAAGTATTATCTGTTAGGTAAGCATTTTATTGTCGTTACAGATTGTGCCTCTTTGAAGTCAACTATGTCAAAAAAAGAATTGATACCTCGTATTGCTCGTTGGTGGTTGCGGTTACAAGAATTTGATCTTTCGCTTGAACATAGAAGTGGTAATCGCATGGTTCACGTTGATGCGCTTAGTCGACTGCCAAATGAGTCAATGTCGAGTGAAATTGATACAGCGTCTTTAAAAATTATGCAAGTAGATATAGATGATCTTGATTGGCTACTGACTATGCAGATTCAAGACCCAGAGCTGAAAGAAATATTTACAAAATTGCGAGAAACAAAAGTAGAAAAACACATCGAAAAAGAATATTGTATTCAGAATGGACGTTTATTCAAAATACTAAATAATGGTAATAAGCGTTGGATTGTACCAAAAATGGTTCGATGGAGGATCGTTCGCGAATGCCATGATGAGCTGGGTCATCTAGGGCTGGATAAAACTGTTGAACGATTACAAAAATATTATTGGTTCCCACGGTTGCGAAATTATGTGTCAAAATACATAAAATCTTGTATTGAATGTTGTTACCATCGAAAACCAGGTGGAAAGCTGGAAGGTGAATTCCATTACGACGAAATAGAACCTATTCCATTCAAGACACTGCACCTGGATCATTTAGGACCTTTCCCTAAAAGTTCTAAAGGTAACATGCACGTTTTCGGAATTTCTGACGCTTTTAGCAAATTTGTCATAATAAGAGCAGTTAAAGCTACTAATACTGCAGGTGTAATAAAAGTATTAGACGAGTTGTTTAGTTATGTCGGAACTCCGGCTAGAATTATATCTGATAGAGGAACGGCGTTTACGTCAAAATCTTTCGAAGACTATTGCCATGAACATGCCATTCAACATGTCAAGGTTGCTGTTAGAACACCAAGGGCTAACGGTCAGATCGAGAGAGTAAACCGAACAGTGTCCACTGCTATAGCAACGTTAACGAAAAATGAACGTAAGTGGGACGAACAGTTGAAAAACATTCAATGGTCTTTGAATACAATGAAATCTTCTACAACTGGTCGTAGTCCACACGAAATTGTATTTCATTTTAAACCGAGAGATATATTGCAGAATAAGATTATATTGCACATTCATGATGAGATGAACGAGAATAATAATAATTCATTAGAAGAAATCCGTAACGAAGCTGCAGAAAATATTAACAGAAAACGAATAATCTGGAAAAACCGTTTTGATGAAAAACACCGAAATCCGACGATTTATGACATGGACGATTTGGTGATGGTTGAATGTGAACCAATCAATACTGGTCAGCCGAGAAAATTGCAGCCGAAATATAAAGGTCCGTATATTATTTCTAAAATTTTAGGTAACGATCGATATGTAGTAGAAGACATCCCTGGTGCACCAAGAAAGACACGTCCGTATGTTGGGGTTTATGCCTCAGATAAAATGAAGAAATGGTGTATCTTAGAACCAGACGATGATGATGAAATTGACCTAGCGTGTAATGAAGAAAACGATATCAGCGGTACAGATCAGATCGAGGGCGATCCTTAATTTCAGAATGGCCGAGTTGTAAACCAACATTTACAGTATTTCGATACTCGTTATTTTTCCTCATTATTCTATTCTACTTAAGTAATATTGTTTTTTTTCTTTATATAATAATTGCTCTCATAATAATTAGTTTTTCTATTCTTCTTGAACGGTACGGTCAATTTTTGTAAAACGAGAACGAATTAATTTTTGAATATTTAAAACTTTATATATTAATTACTACTATTTCTTTTTAATTTAATTTAAAAAAAAACTTAATATAAATAAAATAATAATAAATCCTGACTTTTGTTTAAATAATAATATGAATATAATAAAATAATTATAATTTTGATATTTAAAAAAATATAAATAATTGCGTTTTTATTTTATGTAAGACAGTGTCTTACATATATAATACAACATTTTATTTATAACTTGAAAAACTGCTGACTATACAAACAATTCTGGTCCTAATGCAATATATATATATATATATATATATATTGTATTAGTATTTGCATCATTCTGCCAAAGGCTGACCAGATATACTCTTTTAAGATTATAATACTCTTATTGAAGACTAATTGCTGTCAGTCTTCCGTTTCTTAAAAAACAATAAAAAGTAAGTATACTCTTGCTATAAAATACTATTTCATTACAACTGTCAGTCGTTACAATAAATGAATTCGTCGATTTCATATATTGTAACAGCTGTCAGTAGGTAACCATGTTGTTAAAACATATATAGAAGAAAAAAAAAATTGAGAATGAAACAATTTTGGAGAAATGGAGCAATATATTTAAAAAAGCTACAACTTCTGAAATTAATTTGTAAAGTATATATTCGGCTGATGTCTTCCGGGTACAAATGCTGACTGCGAACGTATTTTTAGTCTTATCAACAGTTATTGGTCGAAAGAAAAAAGTTAACTTTCTATAAAATCTTAAGAAAATGTAATAAAACTAAAAGAAAATATTAAATTGACTTGTTCTGATTTCAAAGATATCATTAAGTACGACAAACTATTATTAAAAATGTTTCAAACAGTGAGAAGTACAATTATTAATTATTTAATATACATATATAGTTTTTATTTTTATATTCCTTCATGGATTATTTTATGTTTGTTAATGAATTTTATTTAATTTTGTTTCTTATAATAAATTATTTGGTTTTATACCAAAAGAGGCTAGTTTTGCTATTAAGATGTTTATTTTTAGTATTAATTGATTCATTTTCACTTTTATACTCTTTTTACTCCTAAAAAGCTGGTCAGCCTTATTACTCTCCGTGCTGTCCTTATGCCATCACATTCTTTGATATTACAAATATAGCTTTATCCATCATATTCAAATATAATTCTTAAAGTTTTACTCTCAAAAGAATCGAATGTATATGTAAGATTACCCACTTGTTTTTTTTTACTGATTTCGATCAAAATTATGTAATGACATCAAACATTACCTTAATCGTTTAAATTACTTATTTGAAATAAAGTATTTGTTTATTGCTCAAAAAAATGGGCAACAAAATGCACAAATTTATTCCACTATTGAATCTAATGTAGTTAATCATAAAAAAAGAAAGTATAATTCAAAACGACAATCGCTTTATATATAGCGTTTCGATATTTGATATAGTCTATAATGTCTTTACCCCATATAGCAGCACTGGGGCACGATGAGTGTCTTTTCATTAGATTTAGACCATTTTATACATTATGTCATTAAATTGATTTTTCTCCTCAATTAATTGATGTAAAAAGTCTCATTCGGTGGAGTTTTTATTATGAGATTGCACTTCGCTGCGATGGGCTAAATGTATTTATTAAATTCCAGATCATAAGATGTTATATATAATCGTGTACTACGAAAACTGAATACGAATTGATTATTAAAAATATATTTTTGAAATGAAATATTTTTAAATAAATTATTTCAATTGAAGATTTTAATATGAATTAAAATATATATAAGTTTTTTCTGGAAAAAAAAACTCAAGCTTTAGAGTATTCAGATTCATACAAATCACTTTATTTAAAACTATATTTGTTTTGAATTACTAATTTTTTTAATTATCATATTAACAAATTCAACAATCGTCTTGTAATTTCTGATTTATTTATTTTTGTTTAACATATATCTAGCAATTTACTCCTTTCGAAGCGAATTGTACATTTATCCAATTTACATTTTTTTATTGCTTGTAAAAATTCTTCTAATAATTCAATATCTCCATCACTTGGTCCAAAATGATAATCACATTCATATTTAAATTTTTCTATATCTCTGATACAACAATATATATCATTAGAATATTCTGTAATGCAATTCTTCATATCTAATATATTACAATTAATTTTATCCCTTAAAATTCCTGTAAAGAATATATCCTCAATCCATAGAAATTTCGCAGTTTGCGAAGCAATAATTAATTTTTTAGCTGTGATTGGATTGGTTATATAGATCATTCCCATTACATAATTTGGATACACTTCATCTGCATATTCACTCAAAGTAACATAAAAAGTTTTATTCGAATTTCGATTTGATGTATTGTTAGAAACCTTACTACCTGCAACAAATTTCGAATATTCAAATTTAACTTCTAAATTTTTTAGATATTCGGTAATGAAATCAATATCAAATACTATATCGTCATCAATTTTTATGATATATTTTGCATTCGAACATTTTGTTACAGCCCATTTTAAGCCCATTCCAATTTTATATGAAAGATTCCGATAAGAATCTATGAAATTTCCTTGAATTATATCACCGAACTGGTTTTGTTCATCAATTAATTGTTTTTGTGAAATTTTTGTTTCGTTAATTAGAATTTCAGCAGTTAGAAAAACTCTTAAAATTCCCATTTTACTTAGTTCTTCTTGAGATATTGCAATTCGATGAGCTAAACGTGTTTCTTGATTTCTGACATATGATGTTACTAACATAATTCCTGAAAAGTAATTAAAACAATTAGCTATATGAACGAAGAAAATATTATAATTATGATTACCTAATAGATTTGTTTCATGTCCACGGCACATATTATTCTTTATTAAATATTTGAAATTCTTCAAATCTATTAAACGATTTTCATCAATTTTTTCTGTTATAGTTAACAAAAATATTATAATTATTATTACATCTAAACATATTATATTTGTTAAAACAAATCTATAATTTATGATCAATTTATTTTTCGGCAGCATCTTAATTACTGCGTAGAGTTCCTTTTGTAATATAAGAAAAGATTTGATTGATTAGGTGTTATTTAACAAATTGTAACCATCGACTACTATAATTATTTGAATAATTTCTATATATATATAAATATATATAAGACTGCATTTACACTGCATATTTATTGCACTAAATTTACTTCTAAAAGTATAACTATACAAAAATTATCATATTACATAAAATGTAATCCACAAATTACGAGTATATAAATGGCTTGTATAAAATCAGTTCTTCTGTACGGATGCGAAACTTGGAAGTATACTACAGCACATTCATCAAAACTCTAAGTATTCAGTAACAAATCCATCATGAGACGAATACTGAGAATATTCTGGCTAACAAGGATATCCAACGAAGAACTATGAAGAATAACACATTAAGACAAAATAGAAGTGGAAATAAAAAGAAGAAAATAGAGATGGATTGGCCATTTGTTAAGAAAACATCGAACGGACATCACTCGTATGGCACTCGAATAGAGTCCACAAGGCCACCGAAATGTTGGAAGACCATCTACAACAGGGTACAGGATTGTGAGAAGCGAATTGCAAAAAATGGGAAAAAGTTGGGAAGATACAAAGCGAATTGCGTGAACCCGAGCTACCTGGAAGGATCTAGTAGACGTTCTATGTTCCACATAACGGGAACAACAAGGAAAAAAAACAGATACTTCTATTAATTACAATCTGCATAAATTTGTAATGAAGTTAAGTGGTGTCACAAATCACTTTACATAATTAATCTAATTACTGTGTTGGCATTGGTGATAAATGTGGTACAATTAGTTCTTATTTGATACATGTGTGGTATGGTATCATATTTGGCCATATTGTGGTACACTTAAATAAAACGAATAAAAGAATAACTTTTTTTATTTTTAACAATTTGGAAAAAAAAAATTTGGATTAAGATTAACAATTATATTTTATTAGAAGCAATTTTCAATCCAGACCTTACCGTAAATAACAAATTTTTAAATATTTTAAAAATAATTATAAATTGGTTGCAAGTTGGATTTGAATTTGATTTGAAAATTGCTGGTATAAAATTAAATGGAATACATTCTGATAATAATAAACTGCTGAATTTAGAAATGCAATCAGAAGAGTCATGAATACATGTTTCTATACGGAATTTTTTCTATTATCACATTTTATAAAATCATGTAATACAAATTCCAAAAACCTCTGAAATTTTTTGTGGCATAGAGATAGAAAAATATGTTAAATTGAGGAGAGTGTCTTATAAGTAGCGTTTGTGATACACTGAAAATTTCCCAAATTTCAATACTGCCTTTGTATGTGGTTTAATTATTTAATTATTACACATATCAGCTTTATGTAACACGAAATGTACACCCTTCTAATTCAAAAATGATTAAATTGGTATTCAAAATATTAACGCTAACGCTACATCACTTTATTATCATCAGGTAGCCTGAGAGTTTGATAGAATTGTTAACAAATGATTTAATCAATTATACAGGTTTGCTTTGGCATGTGGCATATTTTTTTTAGAACTATTGTTGCTTCATTCGGATTAACTTACTGTATATAATAAGTTTCTGTCTACAAAATTCAAGTTGCATTACTATTATAAGAAATATGTATTTACTAGAATTCTATATTTTGTTCTTTCCCTTTTCAACTAACTCTATATACATTTTTACGCTACTCTGCTATACTCATTCAAAAACCTCACACATTTTGGTCATACTTTTCATCTTCGGCAATTCCCCGACCCTAAAAACTTTTTTTTTTGTTTTGTTAAATTCTTTACTCAATCCACAAAATTTCAGCTGGATACCAAAATATGAGTCATCATCGTCATCTGAATATAAATACATAAAAAATACATATAATATATATGTATATATAGATATGTAGATAGATATAGATACAAGATGGTATATCTATATATAAGTTTACCTTACAACCATGATGCATTTTTTATTTAATGTTTCGTAGTTGTATTAGTAAAATAATAGTAAAATTTATCGATTATACGATGCTACGTTATGTTTTTACGTTATGCTACGTTATGTTTTTGGGGAAATAAAATTTATAAATATTATTATTATTAATATAATTATATAAATAGAAAGATAGATATAGTAAAAAAATACGACGCACTGCGGAACATAACAACATTGAAACACTATAATTGTCTGGTTTGAATTGGAACAGTCTGTGACTGAATAAATAGCCGGTTTTAGTGGGTGCGTAAAACAGATTATACATATTATGCTTGGATGATGATTTAGGAAGTAGTAATGTCCTTTTCAGAATTGTGAACCCCTATGTAAGTAGTAGCCTGTTATATCAAATTTTAATGTTTTGTTACAATAATTTTTTTATAAAGGGTCCGCCAAATAACTTCTTTTTTTTTTGAAAATGCTATAAAAAAAAACTACTGAATATTTTCTCAAATTTCTTTTTTTATTTGAAAGTACAATCCTTCCGGTTAATAATGGAAAATAATTTCATTCAAATGGCTGCCTCAGCTGGCCATGCAGTAGCCTACACGATCGGTCCAATTTTTAAGCACATTATCGATTGTGTGCAGCTGTATTTCATCAATGGCTTTACGAATATTGTCTTTTAAAGCGTCAATTGTCTCTGGCTTGTCGGCGTAACACTTATCTTTGAGGGCACCCCACAAATAATAGTCCAACGGTGTCAAATCGCAGCTCCGAGGTGGCCAAACGACATCAGCTCTGCGGCTGATAATGCGATCTTCAAAAACAGGGCGCAAAACATCAAGTGTAGCTTCGGCTGTGTGGCACGTAGCGCCGTCCTGTTGAAACCAAATGTTGCCAATATCCTCCTCTTCAATTTTTGTGAACAAAAATTCGTTCAACATGGCCCGATAACGATCGCCATTGACTGTAACGGTCACTCCTTGCTCATTTTCGAAGAAAAATTGCCCAATTATGCCTCTGGACCAAAATCCGCACCAAACAGTGACTCGTTTTGGGTGTACCGGCTTTTCAATGTATGCGTGCGGGTTTTCTGTGCCCCAAATGCGACAATTTTGCTTGTTTACATACCCGCCAAGATCAAAATGAGCTTCATCCGAAAAGATGATTTTTTTGGCAAAATCGGCATCTTCTGTAAGTCGATCGCAGGCCCACTCAGCGAAGCGAAAACGCGTATACACAACCATATTCGTTCAGCGGAAGTATAAAACTAATTATCTGTCAAATCAGACATGAGCTAAGTGTTACCATTCACGAAATAAGCACTAGTTGAAAAAAAAAACTTTAGATGGCGGACTCTTTATAAATTTAATTATTTAACTGCTTGTATTAAGCAGTTAGTGTCTAATTCTAATCTATTAATATCTGTTTTGAAGATGGATCAGAGTAGAATTAAGAAAATATTGAATTCTTGCACGAACAATTAAAATTTCAGTTAATATTCTCACATGTGTTATGTAAATCTTTTATCCGTATTTTACCGCTGAGGTTGTTATGTTACTACACTACGCAATACATTGCAGGCATAGTTCTACCAGGCATATGCATATATACAAGACTTTATCTTTATACAAGACTTTATCTGTTGTGTTTAATAACTGAACACCTTTATTTAGGTAGCAATTACTCACATTCAATCGGAAACTAAACTAAATTTAAATTTCATAATACACAATTCAATCAGAACTGGAAAACTGGAAAATTATTCAAAAATGTATATAAACATATTATCTCCTACTATCAGGTATTATAGCAGTGTTAAAAAGAGATGAAGTAAATATTTCACATTGTGCGAAAAGGACAAAACATAAAAAAGGGGAAATTTTATGTTAAAAAAAACTGCTATAATTATTAGATGGGGAAATATAACAAAGAAAACCAGTTTTGTTATTTTCTCGTACTTTTCATTCCTACAAAATTTTCAATCCCCTTATCAGAATTGTCATTATGTTGATCTCATTCTGTCTTACAGATTACTAGCATAAACATATTTAGTTTTTCTTATAGGTATTGTAAAATTGTAAAAATACATAAATGTATCTTGTAGTATCTGTATCTTTTATACTGGAACACTTTAAACAACAACAACAACAAAATTTAGGGGAATTTGAATAAGAAAAAAAAATGCTTCTATCCACGACCACGATGTACGTAGTAAAGAATATGAATCAGTTGATGAAATTCTGTAAAAGCGTTTATATAGCGTGTATAGGTCGTAACCGGTCGATAATTTTTTAATACTTTATTTTATATACAAATTTTTTATGAAATTATAAAAAAAAAAATTAATTAAAATTTATTTTGTTACATAAATAATTAAATTAAAATTATTATGAAAAATGTATATGCTAAATGATAAAATAATTTTCATTAAATCGACAAGTTCAACCACCCTCAATCACTCCTTCAATGTCTGGTTATAAAGAATTTGTTGTATTATTTTAAATGGAGTTTCGCATTTTGTGAATATTTTTATTTAATTTTTTTTGGTTTTATTTATTTTGATTAATTAAAAAAAGAATGAAAACCGCGAATTTTAATAATGAAAATGTATGGATTTAATAAAAATGTATGTAATATGTAAGAGTTTAAAATTTAATTAGGAAGTGTTTTTGAAAGTTCTTTAATACTAAAAAAATGTTTCCAAATGTTTATATATTCTAATAAAAAAAAAATATATTAAAAATTTTAATTAAAAACTTATTACTGAAAGTGAAATATTTTAATTAAGACAAAAATTAATTTTATAATTTTTCAATTTATATTTTGTTTTACGATTTGTAATTAAAATATTATAGTATTATAAATAATCAATCTAAATAATATATATATAACAAAAAAAACAAAGCTGTCTACTAAGACTGGCCCTCACCTATTTTATAATTCCTCTGTTTGTGGAATAATACTATGGATTACAGTTTTTCGGATTATGATTCCTCATCAATTTATTCAAGTGAATTGGTAAGATTCTTTTTTCTTTTTTTTGCATAAATTTTGTAAATCTATATTTATACTTCATAAATACTGACTGAATCAATTACAGCTAAGAAGTGAATCAAAAAAAAAATCAATTTAAATAAAATTGTTTGTTTTGTTGGTAAATACAAGAACATCCAAAGATTTATGTATGATTCAATTTGTCTTGTGATTCGTTTTATCTGAAATGTTTTACCACTTAAGATTATATTATGCAGGTTGTTAAATTTTATAACCCTTTTATGGAATTATAAGTATACATTTGACTTTAAGGGGTATATCATATATCAATTGGTATGTGATTTTAAAAAAAGAAAATTATGAATTTTAACTAAATTTTATTGTTATAAAATCACCAATTTCTCTATAGACTTATTTTACAGAAACACTATATTTCTAATTTGTTTGATTTTAACACGAAATAATTAAATATTCTGTAACTTCATTAAGTGAGTATATTTTCAAAAATAGAAGTATCTATACATAAGTACGAACCTTAATCCAACCTTTATTTTACTAGTAGTCAAAGCCCGCAAATACATGGAAATGTTATTTTAAATAGTTTAGTTTAGTTATAAAACAAATGTTCCACGCTAATGCCAGATGACACCTAATTATCCACATTGTGCCCACTCCTTTTGAAATCCAGTTACATCTTTCCATAAAAATGAAAATATCATTTAACTTTTGATATTTTGCATTTGTCATATATCTATCAAACTATCGAATTGATAGTTCCCTAACTTACATGGTCTGTTTCTGTTATGACTTTTGGCCAATCACATAGCATGTGCTTTATATGTTCTGTTTCTTCAATGTCTTTTGGTATTTTTTCCAAGTATAAAACGAATATCGTACTTGAAATCAATCCTGTTGGACATTTTACCCAATAAATTTCAATATACAATCAATTTTGAAACAATTTTCATTTTTAATTTAATAATTCTTGTGAACAAAGATAAAATGTGATTTACCCCTTTTATAGTATATTACCATATTTAGTAATATCTTTTCATCCTTCTTATTGTCAGATAACAAATCTGGTTTTATTTATTCTTTCTTAATGTTTATCCTGCCAACTAGTCTAGTATAATGTATACAGTGTAAGTGTAACTATATTTGGGTGGCATTTTTTCTCACTAATATCTGCATATAAGGTAAAATATTTATTTAGAAAATATCAATATAGATTAACCTAAGAATTGAGCTATTTTTAGTTAAGATTTTTCTATATTTATTTATTATGAACATCTCCATTTAAACATTAAAAATGGTTTTTAAATATAGATTTTATGTTTTGTTAACTATTTGTGACTGTGATTTTTATATGTACAATAATTTTTGAACCCTTTTCACTGATATAGGTGTGCATAGTAATACGATTAACAACAACAAACAAGGGACAGTATTATAGCAAACTTATATTATAGATAAATGATTTATGATACTATTTTGAGGTTAAGATATATTTTTTATCTTTCCTTTTTTTTTGGGTTATCTATAATTTTTTTTGAAGATTTGAAAAGATTTCAGATGGAAAATTGTTATATAAATTGGAAATATAATGTAAAAAAGATTATGTCGTGACAGGAATAGATTAATTTAAATTAACCCATTTTAGTTATATAGATTTAATTTAAAAATATTTACTTTTATTATGTCAAATCTTTGTATAAAGTTCTGTATTAGTTTTGGCTACAAATATTTTATTAAAACCAAAAGAACAAATTCATAATTTCCTTGTACTTGTCGATAATGTAAGAAGATAAGTAAACATTAAATTTTTATACAAATACATTTAATTATTTAGAATTATTTCAAGGTTTCAATTTATTTAGTTAATATTTCTAAATGACATAAAATGAAAATTATAGTAAGAATAATATCCCATACTTTAAAAATTTAATTGCTCAATTTGACCATGGAATTTGTTGAAATATTTCGATAAAAATTATTAATTATTATTAAATGGCTACATGAAATCATTAAATAAAATGAATAAGTATAAAATTGTGAAATCAAATGTTGGGGTTACTTAATATTACTTAGGTTACTTAATATTAAGTTTAATATAACATTAGTATTTAAAATTTTAAATTATTTTGCGGTCGCAGAATTTGTATTAGATCATAAATTGGAATTGTCTCTGGAATTAGCCGAGATATAATTTCTGTATACACTATTTAAATTTTTTTACACTTTAGATTCAAAAATATTAAAAATAGAAATATTTTTGCAAAGAGTCTTTAAATTTGAATTTTTACACAGATACTTGGGATTAATTTGGAGGTTTCACATACTGTTTATTAATATCTTGCATTATGACCTAGATTTGTCATAATTTTTTATTTGTCCTTAAATATTTGATTTATTATTAACATTGGATTTGCAAGTCAAAGTTCTGTCAATTAGAGGAACAGTAACAGGGAAGTTTAAAACATAATAAAAAGTTAGAGGAAGAGATAAAATTCTTAATTATAACATTTTATCAGAATAAAATATTTTGAGTTGTCATGTCAATAATAAATTTCCTGTAAACATAGTCATTCATAGTGAATTAGTTTTCTATTCGTAAATGAAGTATCTTGTCAATTTCATATCAGTTAAACGAATCGTTTTGGAAAATCGCAGATACGAAGTTTTCCATTCACCCAGTAACATTATTATTAAAAGCTTAGTAAAGTATGAGCATGTAGTAGTTCCTTTAGAGTCCGCTTAAGTGAATCGTTATCTTTGGTGGATTGTTTATAAATCTATTTGTGGGAATTATTTATGATTATGATTATCTAAATTAATATTAATAATTTCTGTATTTTTTTAAAATATATTTGTTAAATTATAAAAAAAAACATTAAATAATTTGTAAATAAAAAATTATTAAAATTTATTTCGCTAATTAATATGTAAAACTTTTGTTCGGAAAGTTGGGATTCTAAGTTTTATTAATATTTTATTTTATTTTGTTAATATTTTATTTATTCATCTTTTTCATTTTTACCTCATAACTTAGTATAGAATTGTTAATTGCTACGAAAAACGATTGTTGTTAATATACATTTACTTCAGGGGTGAATTAATAACGACTCATGAACGAATTCTACAGAATTCACAGAAAGCTAAATCTTCTTCATCACAATTCGTAAGTATATGTGGTGTGGTATAAGTGAGAATTTGCTTTTAAGGGTTATGCTTAAAGGGTTATTATCACTTTCATTCACCAATACCGATTTCATTATTCCGCTATCTAATTTGTAAATGTTTTGTTAATGAACTTTTGCATTTGTTTATAGTTAACTTTGTAACATAAATTTAACCTTTACAATTCATCAAAATTTACATTTTGTTTATAAACTATAATTCTTAATAATATTTTCAAAATCATTTAAATTCGTTATTCATATTTAACAACACTGTTTTCCCAATTTGTTAATATAATAACAAATAAAAATTTTATATAATTGAATTGAAAAAATATTTAACACCTTTTTAACAAGTCAAGGATACTTTTATTAAACCTCCTGCTGAAAAATTGAGTTTAAAAAATAAAATTGTGAAAAAAAAAAAAATACAAAATGTACATATATAGAAATGAGTAATAAATTCAATGCTTACAATGAAGGTTTTTCGAAATCTCACTAGGTATAACGAAAACCTTGCATTAGTTTTAACAATAATATTTTATTAAATATGATTTCAATTTTTAAAAAAAATTAAATTAAATTAAATTAAATAAGACTAAAGAAAAACCCGCCTTCATAAAAATGATCTTGGTTAAAATAGCTAACATTAATCTAGTAAATCCGTAACAAACTGTGTCAAATATCAATTCAGCAGTGCATTAAAAATGAGCAAAATAATTTTAAAAATTTTATTTTTATTTGTTATACATATTTATTAATTATTTTAAATTTATTTAATTAAATCAATAAATTCAGTTTGTTTTGTTATTTTCAACAACTTCAAATTTTTATGGTTTTGAAGGTTTCCAAATTAAATTTATTAATTGTGATCAAAAAAGTTAACTACTAAAAAATTAATTAATTTCTCTGCATAAAAAATGAGTAATTTTATCTAATTAATTATCTGTTTAATCAATTTATTTTTTATTAAAATTATGATACCACAAATATAACCTTGTACTTGTAGTAACTAAAAACGATTTTTATATATATTTTAAATCTAATTATTTTCAACATAAAAAAGTTTTCGGATACATATTTTTATTTTGCGGTCAACATTAAAAGTTTATGCTCAACGAAAACTTAAAAGCTTAAATTGTACAATTATTAATTTATTACTGAAAACCGTAAAAGTAAATTTATCTAAAAAAAAAATGTATATATTTTTTGTTTAGTCTATTTAATATTACTTAATGTAATTTTATGGTAACATGGTTTTATTTACTTACAATTGACCTTAAGGCCTTTAAGTAATTATAATATTGTTATAGGCTTTGTATTTTGGTGGTCTGTATATTTTGTGGACCATAAAATATTCTTATGCTAAAAATAAAAGACAAAACAATATTTAATATTAGTAAATATATTAAATAAATGGAATTTTTTTTTTGTCGGAATTAGTCGTAGAGTTGAATATCATCGTAGTGATAAAATAAAGATTGAAGACATTTTTATATTTTTGACCTTCAGTTAAAAGCATGAAGCGTGAAATTTTCTGTATATAAAATTTTATATGTTGAGGAAAAACGGATCTGGGGATAGTTGAATGATTACTGCTTAATTAAAGTTGATTTATGTATATAAGATTTTGAGAAGAAAATGTAATTTATTTTACGAAGTTTTTGTTAGTAATTATATTATTATTTATTTATCACTTTTGTTGGTTGTATTAAATTTAGTAATTGTTCATTAATTATGATATCATATTTTATGAATATTATTTTTGTATTTGTTAAATTCTATATTATTTATTAAACTGGTTTGAATACTATATGATTTTCATGACAGATCATTGTTACCACCAAAAAAATTAATAATTAAATATGGTTGGGTAATAAAAAAAAATTGGACTTTGAACTACCACCTCAATAAAAAAAGGGTATAGCTTAAACTCCTTTGGCTAAATAACGACAGAACACATAATATGCCACTGCGAGACAGTCACAGTCACAAAATCTTCTGCGAAAAGGTTCTTCTCCATTGAAGAACTGGCCAATATGTCCCCTTCAAACATCCCAAACTACCTTAAGTCTATATTAAGTTGTCGTAGGTAAAAGCGTTATAAACGCATAATAGATCGATAAAGTCGCATTGCTCATTTGTGTTCAATAGAATCAGAGAAAACTATAATTATTGATAAAAAGAAAAACTAATAATTTTAGATTAGTTCACCAATTTCTTTCAGATATAAAAATTGAGAAGATTTTGTATTGTGTACTATTAAGTACGATTTCATATACAAATTTGAATAATTTTTTTTAATAAAATCTAATTTTACAAAAAATTTATTTATACTAAGTATTTGTTTAATATTTTTTAATTTAAAATTTAGATTGTAACCTTCAAAACAAAATGAACTAAGTTTATATCACAAATATTATTCGTGTTCCAATAATTAGAAACACTGATGTAGTTCACCAGAATAACACTTGTTTCTAATTCAACAGAAAATTATATTATAAATGTTGTTTCTATTTGATCGACAAGTGAATTTAAAACATATGTTTTGGTTATGTTTCTTTGTTCACTAAACAAAATAAAAACCCTAGAAATAATAATTCTGAAAAAAAACATGTTTTCATAAAATATCTAAAACAAAAAACATTGTATGATAATTTCATAATGATTTTAACCAAGCCTTTTCATCCTTTTATGTATATATTTAAATTATCAATTCTTATGCTTAACATATAATATAACACAGAATACATAATCAAATATAAAACCTTGAAAACGATACAAGCAAAACTATAATTTTGTTAATATACGATTTATTTGAAGTTATTTTATGATGATGACTTCAATAACAACGAATTACCCATCTACAAAACATAAATCATTACATGTTTCTATGCAAAATCTAATTATTTTCAATTAAATTTCAACTTCCTTTCTCAGATACAAAACTATACAAAATTAAACAAATTCGGATAGAATCATAGAACGGATATTATTTTAGAGGTTTTGTCGTCAATGTTTAAATGTTGGTCTGGATTTTATGTTGATATTGGTATTGGTATCGTTAGAGAGGAAATTATTTAATCAAAATTTTCATTAATTTTGTGATAAAAAGATTTATTATTTTGTATTTATATATAATTTTTATGTTTTCGGATAATTATGTAAATTTAATTTGAATAATTAAATTAAATTTAAAATATTTTTAGTACTATATTTTTTTTTTTTTAATTATGTATATATTATTGTAATTAATCTGTTCATGTTGCGTTACACAATAAAAAAAAATTATATTTTTAACATTATGTAAATATGTTTTTGTTAACATTAAATTATAGAAAACGGTAATAAATAACCAAAATATTCTAATTCTAGTTTTTTGGTTGTAAATTTATATATTAATTTTTTACAACGTAAGTAATAAATATTTGAATTTAATTTAATTTTCTATAAAATAAATTTAGATATTGATTATAGTAAAAGATTTAATTTAATTGAAAAGTACAGTATCATTTTTATTAATGTATGCTTTAGAGAATTATTGAATTTGCTTATAAATGTTTCCAGGTTATAAGACATTTTATCACCGGACTGTTTTTTTTTATGATCTAGAAAATTTAAGTTAAACTGTTTTCATTGAGTTTTTAGAGTAATTAATTTCTAAAGGCTGATTTACAGTATGAGATCTACATGGAATAATGGTGTACAATAAATCAAAAATGTTATATGAAATTTCTGTCATTATTTTAAAAATAAATGATCTCTTGGTTAGCTACACTCATCACTACATTATTGCGTGAAATGTCAAAAAATAATATTTAATCTCAAATTTGATTAGTATTATAGTATTATGTACATTGATAATTATTTTGTTAATTATTATTTGGTGGATTGAGAAACCATGAATATTAAATGGCTTCAAGGACGAAATTTGGAAGGAAAAGAATTTTACAATAGAATTTTGCATCCAATCCTCGGAAACAGATGCCCTTAAATTTAAATTACTTTTAGTTGTTATTAACTAATCATCAATATACGTATAAATGGAACATTTTAAACCTAGAATATTTACGATACTTTATATTTCATTTCTGCTACATCTGGCACCGAATTTCACACCTTAACCATTAATTTTACTTTATTGACAAGGACAAATTATTGAAAAGTGTAGACAATAAAAATTAATACTTTATTTTTATAATAACATTTTTAATCAAAATTAAATAGTTATGGACTAGTAGGTAAAGTGCAGTTCTACAATTTTAATATTCAGTTTCAGTGAATCTAATTTTCTTGTTCTTCTGAATATTTTCACCCAAAACCGCCAGTGAACAAAATCCGTTTAACCAAAATTAATAAAAATAAAAAAAAATAAAAAATTTCTTTCGCTTAATTTTTTAATGCATTTCTATATTTTTATTTATTTATTTATTCATTCATAATTTTTTTTTCTCCATTAATTTTTTTCTTCTGATTAAATATCATATATTGTAAGAGTTATATGAATATATGTAGAGCCGGAAGCGCGCAGCTGTTGCAATTATAATACATTTGTAATATCAGGAATTGCGCTAAATTGCTGGCGAAAAAAAAAATATAACTTTTTATTACAATTCTGTGCTCAATTTTCTTAAGTTCTTGATTACATTTTATCGACATCGTTGGTTTTTTTTTTTTTTTTGCAGTTTCATTTTGCAGTTTTATTTTTCTACCTTTAAGGCTTCGATGAAAAAGAAAGAAATAAAGAAATTTTTTTTTTTTTTTATTTTTTTTTTTTTATATACTTTAAGATTAGTAGATTTAAATTTCATTATTATCCAGAGCAGAAAATTATGCGTTTAATGTATGAATTGAATAAGTTTTAATCTACGTTTTATATGAAATGTTTGTTAAATGGAGTAAATAAAATAATTCTTTGGTGATGATTTTTCTTGTGGAATTGAATTGAGAAATTTGAGAAATGTAATTTGTTTTTATATATAGCTAAAAAGTGCTGGTAAAGGTTATTATATTTGTCATATTTGTGGCATTTAAAAGATGATATTCAATTACATTCAAGTTTATTTGAATAATATTAATCATGGTTGGTATTTTTTTAGGACAATTCAAATTTTTAGTACCGATTTCGCTGCTCTGCGTATGTTAAATAAATAGAAAGCATTTGATAGGAATTTAATATCTGAATATGTCAACCGACAGTACAAGTACTTGTTCCCCTATGGATAACCATATGCTCCACATTTCTTTTTTTTTTATATAGTTTTCACTTGTAAAAGTAAATCGATATTATGATAAATTTTTACAAAATAACAAGAAATCTCTTGGTAAAATGATAATTTTTCTGTTTCTTTTACAAAACTTTGTGGTATATTGTCAAAAATTTTATAATCTTCAAAAGGATCATAAATATACTTATACAAAACAATTTTAAAAATATTTTTCATATGTTTATTTCTTATACAAAAAAAAAAAACAATCTGAATCCTTTTTTATCACCAGTACAGTAAATCTAGTATCTTTATAAGATATATTCAAAAATTCAAATATATTTCAAAAGATAAAAAAATAAATTTTCATATTTTTTCAAGTCATACATCATAAATACAATACACAAGTTTATATCCTTTTCTTTTCTTATTTATTAGGGATGCAAAAATTCTACATAACAAGAAAAATCAAATAAATTTTATCATTTCTTTTCTAACCATTTGCAATATTGTGGCTAACAAAGTTATCAATTCTAATTTATTCTAGTTCTTAAAGACTCATAACAACAACAACAAAAAAAAAACAGATTTTTTAATATATTTCTAAAAAATATTATACAGAATAAAATTGTCAATTTAAGGAGTCGTAAACTAGGATATTTTATATATAATATTAGTATAACTTTCATTACTATTCATAAAAAAATATTTTTTTTTTATGGTAAGAACTTGAAAGGAAAATTTCCATTTAAAAGGTCATTTAACTATATATGAGTAGTAGAAGTGTCCCATCTGGCTTCAAGCCTATTAGAATAATAAATAATAGTTTTTTTTTTCAGTTGTTCTTCAATGATCCTTTATTTTTGTTTCAATGACATAATCAGATATCCTTTTTATGTTTAAGGACAATAAATTTTGTTTATAGCTTATAAATCTTTTTTGTATTTATATAGCCTCGACAGATTATTTATTCATTTCGTCAAATGTTTTTTTGATGCTGTAGATTTATCTATATTTTTTTTCGGGTTTGTGAATTCCTTAAAAATTTGCAAAGTAATTGTTAGAAAATTCATCCTTAAAGTAAATTTTTATGTCATGGTTTGGGTCTGGTTCTAAGGAATGTCGAAAAATCACGAATATGTTGTGTAGAAAATTGTTTTTTTTTTCTGATAATATATAAAAAAAATTGTGTTTTTACATGCCGAACGCCATAGGAACGAAAATGTTGTTACTATTAGGTTAAATTTGATACCTATTTTTTTGACCGATTTTTATGTTATAATATCTTCTGAACTGATAATGATTCT
The DNA here is from genome assembly GCA_963920725.1 of Rhamphomyia laevipes. NCBI lineage: Eukaryota > Metazoa > Arthropoda > Insecta > Diptera > Empididae > Rhamphomyia > Rhamphomyia laevipes. The sequence continues at coordinate 17,661,840 of OY987256.1, read as the reverse complement.
ATTTGGATGGAAGGATATCTGTATGAAAAGCAACAATATCACTCCAAATTCTACATTTAATATTTTGTCGAAATGCTAATGAAAATGACTGAAATATAATATAAGGTAAAAGGACTGATTACTTTTGCAACTGATAGATCATAATTTCGAAAGTTATTGAAGATATGACCTACAATATTTACCATATTGATAATAGATTACTATAGATCATAGGCCGGAATGTGAATTGTAAGCCACTTCTGATTTTGGATATTCTGAAAATAGTTTTTGCGGCAAGTCATATTCGATAAACTAATAAGTATTAGAGATTTACATGAATTTTTGATTACAATTATACTTCTTACATTTCTTACATAAATGCACCTTAAAGTTTCTCACGTTAATAAAAAATTCAGTTAATAATTTAATGTAATTCTTAAAAAAAATATTATGTTCGTTACGTCTTACACATTTTTATAACTTATAGTTCATATCTCAAATATCCTCTCAACTAAAATATAACTTTACTCTATACTTTTTTTCATTGTTTTGAAAAAAATATTATGTCACGTATTATCTGATGCCCAAAAGTAACAAGGGAGAAAAATTCTTGACAACTAATTTCCGTAATTTCATTACTCTTCGTTCAGTTACGCAACGTATTTCATTTTCGTTCTGTTAACCTTTTTCAACTTGTTAAAGTTATAAATTTCCTTACAAAATATTTTTTTTTTTACCTTTATTTTATATTATTATAATTATTTTTTATTATAATTTTTTAACACATTTTTATTTTTTGCAAAATATATTTTTATAATACATAGAATATGATGAACGCGTGCAAGATGCTAAAAAAAAGAAAATTAATTTTATTTGCAATTTTCTTTATGCCAATTATAAAAGTATAATTATAATTATTATAATTAAAGTTTTTGTTATTTAAATTTATGGTATAACTTTAATAGTTTTATGTCTTTAAAATTATAATATTCATTAAAAAAATTGTGGTTGAATATTTTTGAAAGGAATTTTGAGTGAGAGACACGTTTTCAAGCCACGGTTAAAGTTATAAATTAAGGCAGAAAATGATTAATGGCGGTGGTATACAGTTTGGAGGGAAAAAATTGAATTGTGACCCTTATAATTTCCGATCATTTAATACATATTAATAGATAATTAAATAAATATATAAATAATTAGCACTTCTAGAGACACTCTGAAAGTTATTTGAAACAAAAATATGAGTTATATTCGTTCGATAAATGGACGACTATCGATTGAAAATTGGACTTTCATAAATATTATATGTGTTCAAATCAGTGATTCTAAATAATGATAGTAAAAATTTAAATTGGATATAATAATAAGAAAAAAATGGAGAAAATCCAAGAATATATCAACAAATCACTACGCATTGCATGTCATATTGAACACAAAATTATGGCATTTTAAATCACACCCTACGTTATCTCACAAATTCAATAACCAGACATCAAGGACTTGACTGGAATTGCAATCCGCAAGGAAAGAGAAACATTGGATGCCCAAAAGATACAGTCTTGAACGAAATAAAGAAAATAAACAGGACATTGTCGCAAATTAGTGTACAGCATAAAATTGAGTACGATGGAAATTTTTTTATCAGAAGTCATATGTTCTCTTGCAAATAAAAAGAGGAACGTATTTAGATTATGCTAAATATACTTCTAAAATTGTGAGACATCAAAATTAACCTTTTTATCTGAATACACAAGTTGATTAAATAAAAAAATCAGAACATGCAATTCGGAAGATTGTCTATGCAATTACAATTGTTAAGTCAAAATATTTTTTTCAATATTTTCTTCTGAAAAATACAAAATTAACAATTTCAAAAATATTCTTTATGAAACCGCACTGAGTTCTTCTTCTTCAGATATAAATTTCTTTAGAGAATTTCTTCCACATAAAAATTGTGTTGATATGTTTATCCTTGAAGTTTTCCTATATTAAAAAAACCCCCTTGGGAAACAAAAACACAAAACATTGAAAGATTTAAGGATTACTCTTTGCAAGCACGAATTCCGGCATTTCGTTGATGCATTTCTTAAGCCCAAAAATAGAAATTTTAATTGAAATTATATGTATAATTCGGTTGGGCTGTCTCTGTATATAGATTTGAACAATTCACATTTTTCACATTATTTTTATTTTTTTATTACTGAAAATATAGTTGAAAGATTTTTTTTTTTTTGTATTTGTTCGTACTTCCATGCTTGTATAAATTGGTTTTATTTTTGCAGATGCGCTAACGACATACATCCGGTATTCTATATACAAAGTTTCTGTACGATATAAAATGTACATACATAACAACGCAAACTGAAATTATACAATAAAATAAAAGAATTCCCTATAGAAATTTGTTTAAGAATTTTATTTAAGCCCAGGAAATTTCTGTTTTTGGCGTGTAGATATGTGAAAATAAACTATTAAAGAAAATTCTAATTTTTTTGTTTTGTGTAGTTTTCTTATTTTAGTTTGGGAAAATATTTATTATTGTGGCGCGAAAATTTATAGTTTACCATAAAAACCATAAGAAAAGCTATAAAAATATATTTAATAATTCAATACTTACAATTCCGTGAGACTTTCTTATATTTTCTTGTTACAAAAAAATATTTGAATAAATTTTTTCATCATTCTTTATTTATGATCAAATATTTAGGATAAGCTTAACCAGCTTAACACTGTTGTTAAGAAAGAATGATTTGACTGTGCAGAAATTTGCACTGTTTTATGTAAATCTTTTTCCATTTTTGTAATTGAAATGTACTGTAAAACAATTTTCAATATTTAAATATAAACAATATTGGAAAGATCATTAAACTGAATGGAACTAATAATTTATGTCCGAACTGATCATCCAGGCGTGTTTTAAATTAATAGGTCAGTTTACCAAATTTTAAAGTTATATGGTTAAAGAAAAGTTTTTTTAATCTTTTAATGTAATATTAACTCTTTGAATTTAGTGTAGCTTAGTTATAACCGGCTGGTACAGTTAAGCAATTATGATCCATCATTTCGAAATTATGATCAATTAAGTGATTGCCAAAATAACGGGGGACCGAATGCATTGAAACGGGGACCGAATGCATTACAACATAACTATGACTACCACTACGCCACCGCTTTATTTTACTGTATATTTGAGATATTCTGTTTTTTTTTTTAAGTAGACACTTAGTATTGTATAATTTGATTCCATATTTTCATGTTGAAACAAGTTAGTTGTTCAAATGCTTTTTGTCTATTTCGAAAGTCATTTCTCCAAATTGGTTTCGAATATTGTAAAATCTAATTTTTAAACTCATTCGATAAGGAATCCAATTAACTAAATACTCAAATCTCCTTCAAATACATTGTTGAATTTTAATAATGCCCAGTACTAATGAACATTAGTTCTTAAAGGGTTAACATTTTATTAAATATATTCTTAAATTCGATATTGTAAAGATTATAAAAAGTTAAATCGGAAATGCATATTCCTCCCATTTCCGATTCACGTTTTGTTGTTATTTTTTTTATTTATTTACAATTTTACTGGGTGTCATATACACACAGCACGTTTTATGGGAAAAAAATGGTTCCCCTTTTGTAGATTATTGGATTATACACGTTGAATTTAAATTAGAAATGTTTCGTCTTATACGTTTTATTTCAATTAATTCAATTTTGTTCAACATTATAATCTGTAAAATTTGATTTATCTTGCATTTTGAAAAAAATATACTACAAAATGAAAACAATTTTTCTGTTTTACTTTCGATTCTTCCAGAATTTGTATTCGTTTTTTGTAAAACATTATTATTTAAAATTATGCGCATTTGTTGTATTGAATTATTTATGAAATAAAAATGTATGTTTTTTTAAATTTCAATTAAATTGTTTTTATTGCGTTTGTGCTTTTTAAAATATTTACATTTTCTACTCCTTGTTCGTACACACATCCTTTTTTTCGGGGGGGTATATTTCGACTCGAGGGGTATCTTATATAATGTTTTAAAGAAATTTATTGCTTTTAGGTCGAATGTCAGGAAATGATATTTTTATGCCCTAACTTACACAACAAGAATTAAAAAATAAAGAAAAATATTGTGTTAAAAAGTGTCGTAACGTAAAAAATCGGTACTTTATTTTCTTCACTATTTTTGTATGGTTGACACGTGTCAGTCTTCCTTTAGAGTTTTTTTTTTGTTTTTTTGTGGGTTCATTTCTGGAAATAGAGAATTTTTTGTGTCAGAAAAAAAATTGTTAAATGTTGTTGTTATGTGTCAGGAATAATGAAAGTAATTTGGTATTTTTTTTTATTAATTTATATAGTATTCAGAAATATAATTTTCAATATAGGTAGGGCACTGCAATATTCTATGCACAGTTCATCAGTTTTATTACCATTTCTTTTAAAATTAAATATTTTTGTTAATTTTATTATTTTGACAACCACAAAAAAAAAACCGGAAATAAATTTAATTTTAGTTGGGGCAAATCTATTAAAAAATTGAATTTAAAAATGTTATCGTAAAATATTATGTCCAATGATTGATTTTGGTATATATTTCATTTAACAGCGAAGAAGAATATTTGAAAATTTCATAAGGGATTTAAAATATAATTAAATTTTAATTAGTTACGAAATGAAACAAGTTTTTAATATTAATTTGAAGAGATTTTACAAATTGAAATAAACGATATTTATAGAAATAAGTTATCCAAAATAATTTTTATTTATATTAACCACGAACGGCATACTAGAAAAATCGGATGAGCTAAGGTTATAGGCTAAATTTTAAGAATCCCAATCAATCAAAGTAAAAAATTGTCGCATAATTACTTTGTAAATGATCACTTAATCCAAAAAATATATAGAAACCTAAAAACATGCGAAACCAAAAGTGGAAATCAATAACTGATGTACAAGAAAATCATGAAGAGCGATAAAATAATACAACTTAAATTTACCATTAATAAATTATTAAAAACCACCTTATGATATCAATATAAGTATTACAGGCTTTCGATATTTTGACTGGCTGTTTTAATATTTTTAGTTTATGTATATATATAGAGCTACAGCTATGTATGTATTCATTTTTTATTTTTTTATTATTTTTTCCATGTTAATATATCAACTTTTTTCATAAACTTCGTCTTTTACCATAAAAAATATGATATAGCTAGCTTTAGTGTCAAAATATTTATGGATATAATTTTTTCATCCAAAATGAATAATTGAGCATGTTCTTAAGTTGTAAGATGTTTTTGTCAAGAATCCTTTTCCTTCATAATTTGAAAACATTAGATAGTTCTAATATTCATATTAATCTTATACTTATTTAAATATATATTTAATATTTTTAATATACATTTTTATTAATTTCATTTTTTTTTTTCATTTCATTTCAGGTATGTACAAAAATATATGTGAAATTTATGAACAAACTAACTAAAAAGGATAAACATTTGAAAAAAGTATTTATAAATTTAACTTCTAATCAACACAATTTATTAAATAACGTTCCCAATTATTATACATACTATCATAGTTTTATGTGGTAATATTTGCCACCCTCTTTAGTTTTTATTGTATAATACAGAGACACAACATGACATTATTCCCACGATGCACTCCCATCAAATTATCAAAAAATTTTAAACTAAACAAATAAATATTTTAGCTTAAATCTTTTATAATAAATAATAATAATACAAAGAATATTTTATAAATACAGGCTAATTTAAAAATCGATTATCTATAAATTATTATAAAATTTGACAAAATTATCATTGCCACCGTCATCGTCCCGTTGTCATAGTTCGTTAATCGATCTAATTGTATATGGTTCTGGGTGCTCTAACATCAACTAAATCGGTCGGCATTTTTATTGTCTGTTCTATTAGTAAATCTAATTGTACAATAAATTATAAAAAAAAAATATATATATTAGAATGCATATTAAACAGTGTATATAATTTTAATTTCGGTGTCATTGACCAACGCCTGTTGACATTTTAAACTAAACATAATTGGCCCGGGTTTTATTTGTGCTACATTTTTCTCTAGTTTTTAGTTGTACAACAAAATGCTATCTATTATAAAGCATAATGCAGCAAACGCGTGCTATAGCGATAAATATAATGTTATTTTTTAACCCTCTTACTTCCGTCTCTATATAATTTCGTTCTTATGAATGATTAAAGTAGACATAATGGGTGCTTTGCAAAATAGAGGGAAAACTACGAACTGAAGATCAAGTTTTACTAGAAATTATCTGAAATTTTTTATTTTTAATTAATTTTTATCTGGTAATTTTGTGTAGGCAGGCATATGGTCATTAAAAAAAATTTCTACTATATATAAAAGTTAATAAAATGTACTTAAACTTTATAGACACAGTGAAATAGGGTAATAGCTAACAATAGTTTAGCTTATATAAAATATTATAAATATTTATTTGTAGATTTTTTCGACAATAATTAACTGAAAAAAAATGATGTACTATGAAAACACATGGCTCCAAAAAAAAATATATTTATAGAGTTAAAATTTTATGTTTTATCTTACAGATTGTTTGTTTTTTTTTTCGGTATTTTTTTTTATTTGCTATTTGGTTTTGGTGTATAGTTAATTTCGTGAAATAAAAGACTTTTAAGTGAAAGTTTATTTTGGGATATAAAAGCATTTTTGAGGGATTAAGATAAATTAATTTTTAAACTATTTAACGAGAATGACATAAATGACAATTTCCTTATATATAATTGCATGAAAATTGTAATTGTATTAAAAATATAAATTAAAATTTGTACATAAATTTTCAATGATTAAAACAAAAACTGTCAAATTTGAATTACTTCTTAAAAATTTTAATTGCTTTTTCATTTTCAATATAATATTTTGATATTGGATTTTGGTTATGAAATATTAATTTAAAAGTCAATTAATAATTTTGGAAGAGATCGTAAATTATAAAGATTATTACATAATTTTATAAAGTATGCTATAAATTTTACATTATTTGTTATTAAAGGACTAGTAAAGATATGATTTACTTAATCATTTTATATAATTATAATTAAGGTTTCAAAAGATTTAAGAGCCTAAGGATTTTTGGTTTATGGTTTATCCTTTTTTCATGTTGTTTTATTGCTGATTTACTTTACAAATTTCGTGTAAGTGTAAATATATTAACAAAAAGTCGATTTAATAAATCATAAATTGCAAATTTCATGACAGAAATATATAAAGATTATAAGAAAATTATAATTATAAATTTTTTAACTCGATATTAAACGAGTTAATTATTTTATTAATACAAAAAATAAAGAATAAATTACAATTATTTTATGGTTTATTAATTATATGTAACTAAACATGAATGAAATAAGTTTAAAATTAAATTAGTACAATTCATGATATATTTATTAAATAATGAACAATAAAATGTAAATTAAAATTTTTCAGTAAATTAACTGTTGCAATAGATTTAATATTACTAAATGAAATTTTGAAAATAAAAATCTCGATTGTAAATTATTTATAAAATATTTTTATAAACTTTACCTATAATTTTATATAAGTGTTTCTCCGGCTTCTCCTGAAAGCGGGGATATTATGCCTAATATTTTTGAAATATTTAAACTTCTGACAAACATGTCATGTACATATATTATTATTTATTTATGCTGTCATCCAAATTTGTATATTATACTTTCAGCATATGAATCCAAGAGTGATAACGTATGAGAAATATTCTAGTTAGAAATGACTAGAAATGTATTACTTCTTTATATACAAAATAAAAATAATTTAATAATAACATTATCATAGTTAATAAAATCTTACATATTAATATCCAGTTTAATTACAAACTTTATGTCTCGCGAATTTATTTTTATTAAATATCCAAATATCTAAACTGTCCCAATCATACCTGGTTTCTGGAGAACCACTATATTTATTTTATTATAAAGCAAGCGTAATGCAATTGTCAGAATTATGTATATCGTTATTAAATTGATCAAATTGTGCTTTTGCCCTCTAGGGAGTAAAATTGCTACTTTGGTCTTCTCTCTAGTGACTAAAGTATCAACTCTATCCATAGGGGCTACATTTTAATATATATTTCATATAATGAAATGTAATATAAAATTTTTAACTTATTTTATTGACAAATTTTATTGAATTTCTCCAATGTTGTTCAAAGTATGTTTAACATTTGGTGGAAAAAATAGCATATAGAATACTGGACCAAAGTACCTTGTAAGTAACGAAGGTTATTAACTTCGATTACGTCTCGGAAAACAAACTCCACATTCGATATGAAAAGACGCTCCTTAGTTAGCTCTAATATTTCAGTAGTTAGTTAGTTAGAATTTATTTGAACAATATTTTTCGTAAATTTTCGAGTAAAATTTAGAAATTTCCATATCAATGTCTAAATCATAATTTTATTAAATACAAATTTTATGTTATATAAATTGAAAAATATGTAAAATAATCAATCAAATTTATAATCTTTATGTATTTTTTTTTTACAATTTGAATTGTTCAAGCTCTTAAAGATCAAACTTTTATAATTCTATTAATTAAAATATTACTTTCAATTTGATATTTTTGTTTTTCGGTGAAAGGTTTAGTTAAAACTTAGTGAAAGTTCCATATTTTTTGTGTGGGTTTGTTTATGTGAACATTTGAAATTTTCAAGAACCAAACAATACGAAATATTGTCAATCTTATAAGAAATTGTTGCAATGACTTTCTTTGTTAAAAACTGCGGTCAACATTTTGTAGTGTGAAGCAATGCTGTATTTTAGTTTTGATTAAACTCCAGTTGAGCTGAACGACAGTCAACTAAAAATCGAAATTTGTAATATAAAAATGATTTCAATATAGCTTTATAAATAGATATAGCTTCACAGTCATATTTATAGTACCATTTAAAAAATTTACGATATTCTTTATTTTTAATTATTTAATATTATATTATTATAAAATTATACTCTTGGGAAAATTTTCTTACAGATTTCATATTAGTCATTTCATTGATAATTTTGTCAACAACATTTCCAAAATACAAAAGTATCAATTATTAATATAAAATTTGAGTGAATCATGATTTGATAACACAATAATATTATACGGTAAAGCTTATTTTTACGATAAAATGTGCTGTTTTGTTATTTTTATAACAATTTACAAAACTTTTAAAGGTTAATTCAACCGATTAATTGTGTGTCCAAGTTTTGATTATAAATGTAACTTTGGACTATACAGTGATTTACTGAACTCTGTTATATTTTATTATCTTGCAAAATTCTTTATAGGAAAAGTAATAATTAAAAATAATTATCTATAAAAAAACATGATTTCTTTCATAATAAATTGCACAACAAATTTAGTTTTGCAATATTACTAGCTATGAAATCCATTAAAACAAAAATCTTATTAATTTATTAAAATCAATCAAAGTTTTTTTTAAAAAAACAGAAATTAACTTTAATTATGGTAAGCCCGAAAAAATATCATAATAAGTCCAATAAAAATTAAATTTTAGTTTTTGATTACATGCAAAAATAAATTCGGTAAATTAATTATTGTTATAATTTCAAAATTTCAAAAAAAAATTGAAAGTATATAATTTAGAATAGCAAAATTGTGTAATTAAATGTAAATCAAATTTTCTTGTTTTAATAATAAAAATAATATTTTGAAGGTTTAAAAAATTGGTGAAAAATATTTTCTGTATTATAATAATTATATAGATAAAGAAAAAAAAAAGGTTTGTCATGATCATCAAAGGGTCATGATCATCATATATTTTCAATATTTTTCATTTTATAAAATTCATATTCAAAAAATTTATTTTTCATAAAATGTATTTTGGGTGCCTTTGTTTTTAGAAATTAAAAATTTATGTATAATTTATGCATAAAACTGTAACATAACCTCCAAATAGATCACACATATTTTTATCTTATTTGAATGACCGATCAAATAGAAACTATATACCTTTATCGAACTGCACACAGCAGGCATTAGTTTATAAATTGCTATGTAATTAATAATTGAATCAGTGCCGGCTGTAATAAGATTTCGTATTTCGGGCAGAAAAGTCATCAGAATATGGTATTTAAAATATTGTATATTTACAAAGTCGTTCATAACCCTCGATTTGCGTGGTACTCGATTTGCACTGTTTCCGTTTAACTCGAATAAAGAAATGAGGAAACTTACTATTTACACACCACACTATTTAAGTTTAACACGATTTTAAGATAACACAATTAAGCACAGTTTCGATTTACCAATAACCAATCGAATGTGTAAATTGAGGATTAGGTGAACGATGTATTAATTAAAATATTGCAGGCCCAGTCAAACACTAATTTTGACGATACCTAAAACTGTATCTGATCGGAAATAACAGAAATCTGTGTCGATTTACAATATTTTTTTTCTTATTTCATATATTTTGTATAAGTAAATTTTTAATTATGTGTAATAAATTATGTTTTGTGGTATTTTGTATGCATAAATGTAGATCAAAAGAGATAATATTAAAAAATATGTTTAATTTGATAACATCAATTTATTATTTAGATCTAGATTTCGCAATTTATGTATTTTAATTTGTTTAAAAGTTTAACTGTTGTTGTTATTGGCAAATTGATAGGTAATTGCAGTTCCAGTTACTATATTGGTAAAAAATCATGTTAAATTCAGCAGGGCGACATCTACATTTGTCTTAAGTTTATTTTAAAAATTATTTCATAATTTTATAAATATGTATATATATTTTATTAAATATTTTATATTGTAAATAAAACTCTAAAACATGATGCCACATATTTGTATTGCAGGTGACACTATACAGAAAGAATATGAAATTTATTTCTATTTGTATATTCTTATAGGTTAAATCTTGTATTCGCCCGAAACTTGAATACAAATTGCATATCTGGGGCAAGTGTATCGTCAACAGCACTTACATGCCTAAATAGAATTCAGAAATATGCTATACTAGATTGATTGAGTAACAACAAGATTTCTAATATTGTTCTATACTCTTAAACACAGGCGTAATATAAATGATTTATCCGTGTTATATCGTTAGCAAAAAAAACACATTAAATACATCATGGTGGCATTATGAAGACATTTCAAGGAAGCTCGTCAAGCTCAAAAATGTTAAAAATAAAAAGCCATCTTCTCGTACAACAAAATCAAGTAACTTGTTTAAACGTACTTTTAACTTTTATAGGACAAATTACAACTAGACATCTCCCCCATAAATATATTTTATATAGCTTTATAATTACAAACCGCAACTTATAGCGCTATCTTCTCTCAAATCCAATACTTCCTTAGTTATATCCAAATAACTTCCACAGCGAAACCTTATCAGTTGTTAATCAATAAAGGTTTGTCCTCTGTGTTGGTTTTGCTTAAAAAACATATAGAGTGAAGTTTTAGTTAATGTAAAGTTTGTGTTATTACAGGCATTTACTTTATCGACATTTTAAAAGCCTAATTTTAATATAAAAAAAATTGTGTAGTTTTATATTTCAATAAAATATACAGCTACGTAATTTACTTATTTTGAATCAACAATGGTCCAAAATTAATCTCACTTATCCTATAGAACGAAAGTTTCCTATCCAATAAAACACACCAACTTCAATTACATTTTACCATAGAAAGCGATTATTTATATGAATAAAAAATTGTGCAAGAAAATTCCAGTTTAAATAGTTCAATTTTTCTATACCAATAAAATTGTATGTTACAAATTGGAATCCAGTTTTTTGTATTTTGTATATAGTTTCCTTACTTATTTACATACATTTACGTTCTTAGAGTTACTTTTATGCTAAAATCGATTGATGTGTTTTTTTTTCTGCACATAGAATTTATGTTGTAACAATTTTTACTATATATAACTTTTAAAAAGCTGCATTTTGTTATAACTTAAATAATGTTTAGGATTTTGAGATTATTTTAAATGATTAATTTAATTTAAATACTTTACTACTTTTAATATTATTTTGACGCGGCGTTAAGTTAATTTATTACCAGTTTCAGATTAATTTTATGTTGTTGAAAGGATATTTAAAGTAAAATTTATGTCAATAATTTTTGCTGTATAGCTAGCTCAAAGAAAATGCTTTAAATTTTAAATAATTTATTTTAAAACACACCTTTTTTTAGATTGCGGGCCAATTTAATCACAGATTATCGATTACATAACTTCATATTAAATATAATAATTTATGAAAATGATTTCCTTATTTTTAAATTTAATTCTATACATACAAATATCTATTAATCTTGAAACTAGTTCTATAAGACGAACTGGATTTTATATATATAATTTTTTTTTTTACAAAATCTGTTAACCTCGACTGACCGGCTTATTTTTTCTATCTGTGGGTGGCATAAATTTAACATAAACATAAAATTACTGGAATTTCAACTTATATTTTTGATAATTTTTGATTTTATTTGCTTTTGCAAAAAAAAAAAAACCATTTTAATAGTTTCAACTCATTAATTTGCATTAATTATAATAAAAAATCAAATTTCAAAATTGACCTCGATTTATATTTTGCAATAATTTGTTAATTAAAAATTAGTAGAAATAATTTTAGCAAATTCAAGTTTAAAATCAAAAAAAAAACTATGAAAATTAATTTTATTTTTCAAAGTGCTTTAATTAACAGAAAATTAAGTAAAAACTTGTTAAATATATTTATAAATATTTATGTAATTTATGGAAATTTTTAATTACCACCCAAGAATATTAAATTATAATTAAATATAAATTTATCAATATTTTTTTGATATTTTTCTTTCGTTCTTTGAACTTTTATCAATTCTCCTCATTGATTGATAATTTTTTTATTTATGAAATATTTTGTTGTAACATTGTCGCCAGACATTGACAAATTCCAAATTCTTATCAATATTTTGTTATGACTCTGTCTTAATTTTTTGTATAAAATTGTCAAATATTTAATTAAAATTGTATTTCTTATCAAGATAATTAATGAGTTTGTTCTATATTTTTGCAAAATTATAAATAATTTTTTAATTAAATAATCTCATTTTTATAGTTAAATATAAAAAATAGATTTTACTAAAAAAGATGAATTTTCCACTTAAAAAAGAATGACACCTTAAAGTAATTTTTTGGACTATTAAAAGTTAGACCATTTAAAAATACCTTTAGGAATTTGAAATATTTTAAAAGTCCTTTGCATCAACTTTAAAGATAATAGAGGTGAAGGTTTGAAGGATAATTATAAAACTGTATTATAATTATAATTAGTATTTAAATTTTTCTAAATATTTTGGATGAAATTTGTGATTCAATATTATATAAGAATTTTCTGCGAACCAATTTAATTTAAATCGAAGGACTTAATTACAATTTTCTTTGATTTGAAGAAATTTTAGTTTATTTAATGTTTAATTATTTTTAAGGAAACTTTTTTTTAATAATGTAGAATTAAGTATAGCGAGCTATATTGATTCCAACATAAGTTTTATTACTATCAAAACTTGGAGCATTCAATTATAATTAAATTTTTAACAAAAACTATGAACAGTTTTCCTACCAAATAATCCAATTAAATTTTATTAAAAATATTTGCAGTTTTGGTATAGGTTTCCTGTCATTTACATAAATATCATAAATATCTTACAAAATTATTTATTAACTAAATTTTTTTTCAAATAATAAAAATTCAGAAAAACTGAACTTTGTGCAACACATGTGGCGCTTTTACAATTGCAACACAGATGCCACCTTTCTTTCTGTCAGTGATCTATAAAAAAAACCTTGTTAAACACTTAAAAAAAATCCATAAAATATGAAAATAAATTGTAAAGTATTTAAAAAAAAAAATTTCAATTACATTGTCGATTTTTAATGGTTATCAGTTATCACAATGTCATGTCATCACAAAGTATAACATTTTATTTTAGATATTTAGATATCAATTATACGACACCCTGGCGGTAAACTATTAAAATACAAATTTATAATAATAATAAATTTTATAAATTAATAGAATAACAGTTGAAAGAAATTAAAAATTAGACATTTCTGTGTGGCTTAAAACACTTCAGAATCAAACGAGCATAAAACCACTTGAAAAAAAAAGATTCTATCTTTGCCTTTCACATTATGACAACATGAATATTGCATTTCATATCAATATTTATGTATAGTATTAAATATTACTTACTGTATGTAACATAAAATCATAATTTTTTTTTTTATGTTTTATAAAGAAAAACGGAATATATTAGCCTCAGGGGAACTTTTAAAAATGTTTTCAAGTTTGTGTTATTCTAATCAGCTGACCAACAGCATAGAAATGAGGTTTCAACTATAACAAAAAAAAAATTCAAGGCATTATCATAGAATAACAGAAATTGTAGTTTTTTATTCAAAAACTATATATTTACAAATGTATATAATACATAAATATTATGTTTCCATGTGTATTACTTTTTTATGATATTGAAACTGCAGTGATAGAAAGAACTGCCGACTTCAATTACCGACATTTTCAAAAATTCCGAAAAAACTACATATAACAATTACCGACATTTTTGATGATATTAATTATCAATTTTAATAAAGCTTACAGTGCATTGGAAATTTGTATTTTATCGAATATTGGATAGTAATTATTGTCGTCATTTGTGTTGACAATTAAAACTATGTATACAGGAATTATTGATATTCGATAAAATATCAAGGAAAGTTACATAAACATATGTAGTTAATTAATCTGTGTATAGTGTATAATGAATGAAAATGAAACAATTATTAATATAATAATAGCCAATAAGGTAAATCAAATTTTAACTAATCAGCAGTTTATTGTAACGTAAGAAATGTTTATAACTAAACTATTATTACTACATTCATCCGAGAAAAAAACCGATTAAAAAATTTGGCCAATTTTCAAAAATAACTTCTACAAGATTTTGTGTTTGATAGTTTGATGTATAATTTACTTTACATATATCCTTCCTAAAAACGTGATTCAAATATTATTTTTTTTATATTTTTTGTAGATCAGCATTTTTTTAGTATTATAGCATCCAATAATTTTATGTTAAAGATAGAAAGCTAATTTAGAAAAATGGTTTCTTGCAGAATATTTGGTAATTGGGTAAATATAATGATAGTTTAAACATTTTAAATAAAGATTTGTCAAAATGGTTTAAAGCAGATTGTCGATTTAATTTATATGGGCTTAAAACACTTAATCTATAAAACTTGAACCTACAATATTAATTTCCATTTTCAATTGATAATAATCAAAAATATAAACTAAATTTTTTGCATAAATCATTCCAACTTCGATTATATATTCCTTCAATCATAAATAAGTTTTTCCATTTCCGTTGTGTAACAAACGGAAAATGGTGTATGTATAAAAATTAATTGTATTATATAAAAAAAGATATATATAAGTAACGGACTGAACAGTTATTTATTTTCTGCACAAATTGATTTGACCAAGAATAAGTCTTTGATGAAGGGATTAAATATAATAATAATATTTTGTTATTCATTAATGGATTGCTGAGATGCATACAAATAAAGTCTAAGAAATGCAAATCTTTTGATATTTTAGGAACTTGAAAGATTTTGAAAGTCCTTTGAATCAACTTTAAACACAATTGAGGTTAAGGGTTGAAGGAAATTATAAAACTGTTAAGTAAATTATAATTTAAGATTTTCTAGATATTTTGGATGAAATTTGTAATTAAATATTATACCGTATAAGAATTTGCAGAACCAATTTAATTCAAATCGAAGGACTGGTATTTAATTACAATTTTCTTTGGTTTTATGGAATTTTAGTTTTTTTAAGTTAAGTAGTAAATTTTTAACTATTTTTAAGGAAACTTTAATTAAATAATATAGAATTTAAGTATAGGGAGCTATGTATATTGATTCCAACATAAGTTTGTTAACCTGGTATATAAAATTGCATTTAAAATCTACCATTTTGAATGTTATAAATTTTATAGCAATGAAAACAATATGAATTTTTAATATTTTTCTGAAATCTTAATTTATTATATTTAATTACATATTTAACACACAATATATTTTCTTATTACCTTCAAAACTATTTTTCTCCAATTCCCTTTTTATATAGGTATAAAAATTTAATATCCTTCCAACTTTGAGCATTCTTATTATAGTAGAAAAATAAATTTTTAATATATGCAAATATATTTGCTATTATATTTTGTTCTTTAACATTTTGCAAGCAATTTCTATAAAATTTGTATTAAAAACAACAACTTATTATTAAATAACAGACCGACCCATCGACTAGTGGTATTCTTCCCATTATTATATTAAATAAATATATTATACTTTTGTAGCCACAAGGGATAAGCTCCCGTGCACCCACATCATAGTTTAATATAGTAAAAGTAAACCCCTCTAAATATTACTTGGCTCCACAGACCAACTGTAAAGGTAAATGTTCTTTACACACATTAAAGACAATCAACTTCCGGTTGATTTAAATTTGGTTTGGGGCACAGTGGTTATGGGTTAGACGAGAAATAAAAAGCGACGGTGGTTTTTGGATACCGATTGTTATTTTCTTATTCAGATGGCATTCAATTCACGCATTTATTTACTAAAACCTATATAATAACAGTACCACATGGGGTACAATTTAAAGGTTATTTACATAGCAACATGGTTTTATTGTGAATATCAAAAAGTACCACAAGGGCGGAGGGTGTGGTGGTTTGTTACTGTCTGTAATGGGAGAAATGACTCCCCCTTTTACAATCCAATGTTTTCTCAAAGAATATAAAATAATAATTGTGAAATTTTTATATAGTATTTGTCATTTTATTATTTGTACATTTTATAATTTTAATTTATTTTATTTATAATATATTTTTATGTTAATGATAAGGAAATAAAATACATAAATATAATACAAAAAAAAAAATGAAATTCTAAATAAATATTAAAATAGATTTGAGATTGCACACAAACAAAATATGAAAATGAAAATAAAATTTTAAATCAAAAGACAAATTTCCGGTAACTAAAATATTTTATTATTCAAAAAAAATGTTTTTATTTTCAAGATAAATTTGAATGTCGTTTTTTATTTTTTTTATTGATTTGGCGCCAATTTGAATATGATTGATTAAGTGTGCAAAGACCAATGTAAAAAACTGAAAAGTTCAGGGTAATAAAAACAAGTTTTTTAGATATACTTAAAAAAAATCATTTTTATTGATCAAATAAAAAAAAAGGAGAGATACGTTTTTTATATGTTATCACATAAACAATTTTGTTTGTATTATGTTTTGTTTTTGGTGGTGATATATATACACTCTTGTGTAAAAAGTGTTTAACTTGTATTTTGGTAAATCACTTGACACATCAAGGAAAAAAAAGGAATATAACAAAATATAAAAAAATGGATTTTTATTACATACATTTATTTAGGTGAATTATCAAATTTTTTATGGTTTTGTATCGAGAATTATGTTTATAGCTGGAAATTCCAATTTGAATGATTACCTATCGAATATTTTGATTAACAATATGAATTATGATGAATAAGAAAACTGAAAAAGATTTCAACTTATTGGAATTCTTGTAAATTTCAGGTTGAATGTTCTTTAAATTTTAAAATCTTTTTTAGTTTTAAATATAAATAATATAAATTTTGATATGGTAATTTAAGAATTTTCAAAATATAAATTGCGAATTCAATTCAACTAAATAACCATTTTCTTCGTTGTTTACTTTATGATAACTGCCCTAATTTCATAAGTTTTTTTAAAAGTTTTGAATCAAATAATGTAATATTTTCAATTGAATAATTTCATTAAAATCTCATAAAAACTAATCATAATCATAT
Organism: Rhamphomyia laevipes; assembly: GCA_963920725.1. Classification (NCBI taxonomy): domain Eukaryota; kingdom Metazoa; phylum Arthropoda; class Insecta; order Diptera; family Empididae; genus Rhamphomyia; species Rhamphomyia laevipes. The sequence continues at coordinate 17,643,888 of OY987256.1, read as the reverse complement.
ATAAATATTTGTATCATTACATTATGATTTTGTATATTCTAAAGTTTTATTTTCACATCCGTTCATCCGTATCTCTCTCTCTATACATATACTAATTTTTCTAATATTTATTCATATTTATAATCTTTTCATATTCAAATCTTTATATTGAATATAATCTCATTTTGTAAAAGTAAATTTTAACTTTTCATATGTCCAAAAGTTATCAGTGTTTTTTTTTAAAAATGCATTCATCAAAAATAATCTTTGTTTTTTGGACTACATAAAATAATATATGAGAACTAAAATATGCAACATATTAAAACTGATTTTATTTAAACAAATTTTGACGATTTTAAATTAAATATTTATTTCAGTGAATATATTTTTTTTTTTATTCTTGTTTTCTTATCAGTATTTTCCGCTTAATTTCATTTCCATATGACACCAAACAATTCCATCTCAATGTCTATTTACACTATAAATTTTGTACGATCAACTTTTGCATAAATGTGTGTAAAGTACATAAAAAAAAGATATTTTATATGCTACCATATGCACTTTTTATGAAATTCTATCTATTAGTCTTTGGGGGATCGTACAATAAAAATAAAGACAACAAAATAAAAAAAAAAAAAATTTGTTTTATAAAATCAAAATAAATTTTCAATATATAAAATTTATGAAGAAGATAAAAATTTTAACATAAAATGTCAATAAATGGATGAATATTGTTGCATGCAGGAATGCAATTAAAATTTAAAAAAAAAATATATTCAAGGTAGAAAAATATTCATATTTAGCATATTTTTTTATGTGTACAAATTTTTTTTAAAATTTAAAACAAGGTAAAAAGAATCTAAGTTTTGTTTTATCAATTATGTTATTTAGTTATAATTTAAATAATTTAATTTGGCTTTAATTAATTAAAATAAATTAGTTTAATTACATTATGTTATATAAAAATTTAGATTTTTTAAAATAATTTATTTGATACATACATTAATAGTATTAACCCTTTGAGTACTATAGATACGCTAATTAAATCATCTCATTTCAACCCGTGGTAATTACTACCAATGACTTCTAATCACTGTGATTAACGTCTTGTGATTGTGAATAACATTATTTTTGGTTTTCCATACCGACGCTGGATAACATAATTAATTTATTGGTAACATAATTTATTCGTTTTTAAAAACTGTTTAAAATTGGGTTCCAACTTCCAACTAATTTTTTTTTTTTTACGTGCAGTTATTACTAATTAATTATGAACTTTATGAAATTTTTTTTGCATATACGACAAATAAATTTTTAATAATATTGATTTATAGGATAAGCGAAAAAAGATATCGAAATAACTGATTGCATATTCGAAAAGAGGATGTATATGACCAATTACCGAAAAACCTGATTTGGTATATACAACAATCAATAATCAGCCGACGATTGGTCAAAAAATATCTGTCAAAATTCCTAAATTCCATCAATTCGTAATAAATAATTTAACATGGTCATAATTTGAAATATTCAATGTCTAATGAATTTATTTTAGATTCGGTCAAATTTCATCATTAAATTAAATTTATTCATTTCTATTTTGACACTATATAAAATTCAACTTTATATTTTTCAATAAAGCTTCTTTACATAAAACTCGATATTCATCATAATACAAACATTAAAAATAAAATGTTTTTTTTTTTTATGATTTTTATGTTAATAAACAAAATTAAATAAAATGATATTTACAACACATCGAAAGAAAAAAAACATTAATAATTTAATCTTATATTCGAAAATAAATTAATTTTTAGTTTTTAGGTACATAGATACTTTTTATTTCATAGAAAACTAATAAAAATTATGTGATATGTACTATAATTTTATACAAAGATAATAATAAATAAAATTCTTTTAATGTCTAATTTAAACATAAAAAATTCTAAAATAAAATGATTAAACATTAGAGAAGACTTGCGAGTATGTTTTTAAGTGACATTTTAGTAGTGTTAACAAAATGTCTGTCTGTTATTTTTAAGTACCAAACACATGCAATTCGGAATATGAATCATACATAATTGATATTGGTAACACGAAATTTGACATTTCTCTTTTCTATTTTAAATTTATTCGAAAATTCTCGTTTTTTTAAACGAATTTATTCAAAATTTATTTCATTTTAAAAGCTATTTATCAGATTGTCGTAATTCTACGTTCAGTGGTTCAAAAAATTGTGTCACATTAATTTCTAAATTATAAATATTACCATCAATTTACAATGTACAAATAATTTTCATTACAAAAAAAAAAATTATATTTAATAATTCAGTGAATAAAAAAATTATATAAACTTTATTTATATTTATTTATTACCACAATTCTCAGTTGGAGTGCCATCAACATGGATAATAATATAACAAAAAAAAATTATATATTTACAAAATTCCTCACATTATTTTTTTGTATTACTTAAGAATGCCGTACTTGAAACATAAACTTCATCAACATAAAACGATCAAGAAAGAAAAAAAACCATCAACCAACGAAATACATTTTTTTTATTAATTTTTATTTAATGACGTCGGAGATTCGCTGTAATGATTTTGTCGAAAATTATCTTTGATTATTAAAATTTTGTATTCTTGTGATGTGTCTCTAAAAATGTTAAATTGACCTTCCGTATAGCTTAAACAATATTTCTGTAATGTGTCATTAAAATACTTCAAAAATTTGTTTTTCTGTTTGTATATCATAAACTTTATATTAGAATTCAGATTTTATTGCTAAGAATTTAATAAAGTTCAATTCAAATAATCATGATGAAAAGAATTTAAAATGTTAGATTTTTTTTTTTGGTAAGATATTTGAAGAAGATTTTATTTTACTGAAGAAATTTCATTTAAAATCAAAATATTGTGAGTATAATAGTCAAAGGAAAATATTTATATAGGAACAAAGAAGCTGGTAACAGTGGGCAGCAGATTGCTCGTAGTTAGGTCTACCAGTGATTTATGTAAAACAGTATTTATCATGTCTACTTAGAGTAGGGATCCCCTTGTCCAAAGTTTATTAAAATATGAAGAACGGTTCTTGGAAATGTTCATGAACACAAAGTTCAGGAACCCGACATCAAAAACGCCAAATCCATTTTTTACCAATACAACACTTACGAGTAGTTAGTTAATCTAACTACCTACTAGTTAGTTAATCTAAATTCATAAAATTATCAATTCAATTTGTTGTATTAGAAGAAAATATTGAATCGTATTTCATTAAAATTTAATTCTTATTACGAAATTTTGTTTAGGTAAATTACAATTAATTTTATAGATATTTTTTAGACACTAAAATTTGACATAATTAATACAATTTCACTTCAAAACTTCTACTTTAAAATATTATCATAGTCTTTATCTTACGAACGACATTCTTCATGATCATTAAATTCACCACCAAGTGTACGATAATAAAATAAATAAAATTTATTGTCATTAAAACAATTTTCATTTTGAAAAGTTTCTTTACGAATTTTATAATCATTATCATAAATGAGATACTTTTTTTTTTAAGATTTAAATACATTTTATTCATCTGAACAATAAATACAAAAAGAGAATTATTCCAAAACGATCCTTAATTTATTCATGGTTATTAATAAAAATATTTTTGTGATTATAATAAAATATTTATCATCATAAAAATCTCATTATACAAATTCATACAAACACAGAGAAAGACCGAGCCAAACAATAATATACACACACTTAACATAATACATAATAAAAGGATATACGTAAAAAATGTAAATTAATAATTTCTTATAAACATTTTTTAATAACCCCAGAAAAAAAACATCCCTTTTTATTTTATTGTTGTTGTTGTATATAACAAAATATATTTAAATAAATAATGACAAAAAATTATATACCTGAAGTTAAGTACGTAACAAAAATTATTGTACGCAATCTATATTTATAAAAATGTGAAAGGTATACTTTAACATTAAGGATGTTTTAAGTTTTATAAAGGATCCTTTTTTTCCGGACAATATTTCTGTTGCTGTTACGTTAATATTTTAAAATGTATGTCATGGTCTTAGTTTTAGGTGTTTTTGTTGGAAAGAAATTGTCAGGTTAATTGTAGTTTTTTGAAAAATTATTGCGCATATTTAATAATTTTTGATAATTTAGGGGTAAATGTTCATAGGGGATACCAAATCTTAAATTATGTTTTTTGTCGTAAAATCTCCCAGACTCTTTTTTATTTCCCCTTGTTGCAAACCAGCGTTGGAGATGAGTATCATCGATCCACATCTTTAGGTCCAGCTTAAGAGATTGCAGTGTGACCACGACTGTCATTGAGATACGCTTCAGTTGCGCATATGTATATTCTTATACTCACTATGGTCTGGAACCCATTTGAAGATTTATTGTCGGAGCTAAGTTGTTAAGGTTGTGTTTATATTCATGAATCAACCCAGCTCTTACCATAATCGAATCACCGATTTCCGAGAAGCTTGACTAAGAGAGCAAATTTTCAAATTCCAAAGTTCTAAATATTTAGTTATATAGATCATTTTGATGTTGCCAATATATATTTCCAAAAAATTCATTATTCAGTAAATATTTCCAAAATTCAATTTAAATGGTTAATAATTTTTTACGCATCTATATATATCCTTGTTCAGAATACTATAATAAATATCCTTGTTCTGAAATTCTGTTATTATTATTTTTTGAATGATAAATTTATTATTATTTTTTCGGTTGTTTAGTCAAGAGTTCATTGAACATTAAATTTCCATTTACATAAAATATACATAAAAAAGAAAATTTGATGTTTTTGTTTCTGTTATTATCAGTTTGATAAGTTTTTGGCAAAAATTTTGTACCTGGAATATATTTATAAAATTGTATCTAATATATATTTTTTACGTACGCAATAAATAAAAAAAGGTAAATTCCATTCAAGGATATAATAAAATAGAATTGGGTAATTTTTGTTGGCATTTTTTATTCCTACCCCAACACATCACAAGTTCGGTGGCAATATTAAATTTAATATAAATATTAAATTAAGAATATATATTTTTTATTTTTTTTATTTTTTTGGGTAACTTGCTGTGATCCGCCATCCGTTGAGAGGGTTATAGAAATTTAAGTAATTGGAAATAATATTTTTTTTTTCGTAATAATTTTTTAGGAAAAAATAATATGTTGAGATCCAATTAATTTGTATTTAATTAAATATTCAAAATATTTTGATATAATATTAAATTTCCCTGACAAATTGGAAATTTGTATAGTAATTAAATTTTGGGAATAAAAAGACATTAATAAATTGGATTCTTTATTATTATATAAGTAAATTTCTAATTGGAATGTTAAATAAACGATTTTAATTCAAAATTAAAAGGAATTTTTATTGTAATTTCTGTTGAATTTAATATACATTTCAATTACAGCAAACTCTCCTTTTAAAGGATTATTATGACAATTTTATATTTCTTGGACTCATACTATAGTACGTCTATACCTTAATAATTGCTATAAAAACTTTCATAAATTATCCATTCATTTGTTCTATTAAATTGTCTGTAAAATCGGAAACTAAATTAAATAAAAAATATATACAACATTTTTGACTTTTCTACAACATTTTTATGATTATTATCGTATTTTTTATTTTATGCTCATATTCTTTTTAAAACGTATACATATATAAACTTCAGTTACATTATCATTTAATGTCCTTCTGATGTTGTTGCCAACAACTAAGCCATTGAACTCATTTTCAATTCAATGAAAGATGATTTTTCATTCACACCACAAAACTTCTTAAAAAAAATATATTCATTTTATTCTATATATCTTTATATTAATAATACATATAACAATAATTTCAATGTGGTAAAAATGATATAAACAACATTTTACCCAGTAAAGATACTTTAATTTGCTTTTGCTCATGTTCATTTATTTGAAATTGTTTTTATATTTTTTCTTATTTTGTAACGAAATAAAATTACATTCACATAATATATTTATATATATAAAACTCATGTCATATTACAATAGAAGTTCTTATTTTCTCATTCACATAAAATACATATACACTATAAATATCCTTGCGGAAGGTGGTTTCAAAGTAAATGCCATCTAAAAAAAAAAAATGAAAATTTGCAGTACACAACCACACACTATAAAATTTTATTTATATATTTTATATAAGATGAATGTTTTATTTTCATCCATTTTGTCTGTATATAATATTAAACTGTATAAAAGGATCCGGTTTGACTTTTAAGGATATACAACAAAAATAAAAATCCGACAAAAATGAGAGTATAAAATCCTCAAACTACCTATAACTTTTTACTTTCTATATAGTGTGAATTACCTAAAGGTTACTAGAAAATCCTTATTTCTATGTAAGGATAAATAAAAAAAAATTGTTGTAGTACACGTTACGCGATTTTACAACAAAATGTAAAGAAAAAAAAAATTGATGATTTTTTTTTTCTTTTTACTACGATTACTCACGTTTTAATACTATATACTACGATGACTTTGGAATCATTTTTTTTTAGTAGTAATCAAAATAAGTATACTTATATACATAAATATATTTAATACATATATTATTATGTATTCGGTTGAGTAACTACAGATGTCGCTCTATTATGCATATTTGGTAGTTACACATTATATAAATGGGATTTTTAAAGAAGCATAAAAAATTATTTTTTTGTTGTAATATATTTATTTACAAGGATATATGAATACACAAGTTTAACTTTTTTGAGGTTATATATATTTTTTTTTTAAAAAAAAAGGATTTAAATATAATTCTAATTTACATCTCTATATTTTGTAAAGGATTTACATTATCATAGTGAAAATAACTTAAGTTAAGGTGTTTATCAGAATTTGTGATACGAGATTTAGTCTTTATATGCCAAAAGATTAAGCTAAGATGAAATATTTCGAAGATTAGTTTTAATTCTTGTTTAAATTTGTAAAAGAATCTGTAATTAAAAGATGAAAAATGATTCATTTCCAGTTTTTTATTTTTAAAATAAAAATTAACCAAGTAGTAATTTAGTAAGGTTTTATTTTAATTCTATCAACTGGTACAGCTTTAGCTGACGGTTGGTTTAAATCGTTGCGAATATATTACTCTACAAAAATATTGTGGATAACTTGTAATGTATTTTTAATTACAACTATATTTAATTAAAACTAATTCATACATTCAACAGGATATCCTTTTTGATAAATATTTCATATTTATAATTCCTTTTGGTATAAACAAAAATTAAAAGAAATAAATAAACTTTTTTTTTACAGTGTAATTTATTTATATACCATTTAAAAATAGTATTGCCATTATTACATAAATTTAATATACTTTCATATAAATAATTTTCTACAAACTTTTCGAAGCTTTTGTTAATTTAAACTTTTAATCACAGAAAATTAGAGAATTTACATAAATGCGCATGTCCATTCTCTGATAGTTCGGTCTTCACATGGTTAAATTCAGTGTCTGCTATTGAAACAAAAATGGAAAAACATGTGCGGTTTTCTATATATTAAAAATATATACACAGATTCTTTATAATATTCAATATGTATCATTTCGAGTCTCGAATATAATCTTTTTGTCAGCAAAACCCCTGATTCCAATCCTGACAACAACAACAACAAAACGAGCAAACAAAAAAATTTGAACAAAATAAGAAATTGAAAATCTAGTCTAATAAAAATATTTCTCGAAATTGGTTCATTTCTCTGATGGTCGGTTCGGTATTATAATGTCAATATATAAAAAAAAAATCTGAATTTCTTGTCTGGCCAAAAATAAGTTTAGTTTTTTCTTTTTTATTTTTGTCAAATCCTTTCCATATTTTCATCACAAACAGTTGATAATTTTATTTGAATCGTGACGGTTGTTCGGAATAAAAAAAAATTTCAGAATTTTTCGTATTTACTGATGATGTGCAGTGCAATATAATAAAAGAATTAATAAAAAAAAAAAATTAAATATTAAAAGTAAATTTTACTTTTTTTTAATATTGGGAAAATTGCATTTTCTTTTATGTAGAATAATAAATCACACATACAAATACACAAACAATATAATAATTCCCTAAATTGGATTTATTTGTGCGGATTTTCTTTTGAAATGCACTCAACCTACTACACACACTCATTATAAATGTAATTTAATTGCTCACCAAAATTCTATATATATACATTTTTTTTATTGCCGGTATTTATCCTTAATTTTATCTGCACAAAATTTATTCATCTTTGTGCATGTATGTATGTGGTTATGTAATTGTGCATGTGCACAATGCAGAAAACTTTTTGTACTGTAAATAAATTTGTATATATATATAAAAAAAAAATCCCTAAAAATTTTATCGGATGATAATATTTTTCATCAGGAAAAGTTTTTAAATTTTAAATTCAAAATTTTGATATTGAAACTGTTTCTGTTCTGTTTCTGTAAATTCATCTTATTAAGAATAATCAAAAAGGACATTTTAGTCTAATGATTATATATTTAAATTCTATGCAAAAAAAAACATAGTTTTTTTTTTTACAATTCCTTTTTCTATAATGCAATTCTTTTATTAAAGTTTTGACTTTGTGATTATTGGAAATTATTAAAAAAAAATAGTTTTTTTTTTTAATTTGTTTTTATTTCAAGGATCTATTATAGTTTTCAAGGATATTTTTTAGTGTTCTTCGTGCTCATGGCATTCATTAAAGATTTATGTATAGTTTTATAATAGATTTTTTTTTTGTTGGAAAATGAAAAATTAATTTGAAATGAACGAAAACAAAAAAAAAAAAAAATGTGAAAATTCTTATTTTTAATTAAAAAAGAAATTTATTTTTATTCGCTGTGGACAATTTTCATTCGGCTGTTTCGTTTGGAAAGTGAATTTTCCTGGAATAAAGAAAATTTCTGATGTAGATGAAAACTTTCTATATATACAATTAGTTTGTGTGCCAAAATTGATTTTTTTTGTGGTTTCTATTTGCCAAGTTTATGATCAAAATAAAGAAAAAAAAAAATTTATGTTGTGTTTTTTTAGCAAAATGTTTACTTAAGAAAATTGAAATTAACAAGAAAATAATATAAGGTAAAATTTCCTATATTAAAAATTTACTATTATATAGTAGAATTTTGGTTATTATTTAAATATCAATATTTGTAGTTTAATATAAATTTATAATTTGTAATTTTACTATTTGTAATAAAATTTAATTTCCTATCTAAAATTTCAATGTTATACAACAAAATCAAAAATAATTGAATACAAAATTATTGGAAGAACACATCTCGATTCCAAGCAGAATTAGCTGCCATCCAATTCAAATTCAACTTCCAAAGATGTAATCATCGATTACCCCCTGAAATTCGCAAAATATTTAATAACTAGGTAAGATGTATACACTCCAAACTACTCTGGGGAACCCCTAATTCTAACAAAACGAGTACAATCATCTCTATTACCAAGCCATTGATAAGACTCTTCACGGGCATTGCAACAGGATGGTAATGTTAACTCATTCGTAAAAGCTGTCGGATTGGTCGACGTGCTAGAATCATTTTTGGCAGTCGACGTGGGGTACCACGGACCATAGTTTACGTGCGCGACGGACTTTGATTCCATCACCTCTTTCAAACCAACCAACAAACCAATGGAATGTATTGATTTTAATAAAATTAATATCATTATATCGCAAAATGTGAGCGGTGTTGACTCTTTTGAATGCTACCAATCGTAGTATATCGTCAGTATCGCTTATAGTGGCACTCTGTGCGTAGCTTTAACAAGAATTTAAATTTCTTGATGCAAGCATTGACATAAGCATTAAAGCTTAAAGTTTACCTGAAAATAAGTTTTTAGTCACAGCTTATTGACGTTTCAAACTATGTGCACAAATAGAAAATAAATTAGTTTCTATACCAATGATTGAAAAAGTTTAAGTTGTTACTTGCAGGTTCAAACCACTCAATCAGTTTAGCTATAAGCTTAAACTTAAAGTCGCACTGTGGAACTGGGCATTATACAAAAACTATCATAAAATAAATTCGATAAAATAATTAAAAAGTTATTGGAACATGAAATCTTTCATTATATTTTTCTGTAAAGATTTTATAATCATCCATTTTTTATATTAATTTATTTATTTATTATTATTATTATTATTAATTACCTAAAAGGGTAAGTTTTATAGATTTTTCACCTTTCATTAAATATCGAAGTTAATTAAAATTTTAATTATGATTTAATTAAATTTGGAATAAATTTCTTTGCAGATAAAAAAAAATATACGGTATATATATTTTTCGCTACGAAAAATGAAATCGTAAAGTATAAATTTTAAAAATTTTATTATAAAAAAGAATTAATTTTATATTTATTAATAAAATTAGTTAATATCCCCGCAATAATTAATACAATACAATCATAAATACGTCAAAATTGATATATTCCTATTGTTTATACGAATTTTTCTATGCTATTTGAAGGCTTGAAGGCTTTAGAATTTGTTATCAAAGTATCTCCAGTATCTAAATTCATTTACCATGGTTTAAGATAAAGATTGGAATACATAAATTATTATCTAATTTAAAAACTTGTAAACAAATTTGTAAACATTTTACTTTAAAAGATTTCTCGCGCATTTATTTACATAAATTAAATTTCTGGATGGTAGTAAAATAATTTTTTGTATTTTTACTGAGCAAGGAAACATGAAACTTTTGTGACAATTAAATTTAATTTTTTTTTATACATTTTTAACGTGTTCACCAATTTAATTTAAGAAAAAGAAACCAATTTATATTTTGTAATTCAGACTAATGAAAATTTCATTAGCTTGAAAATACAGAATTGCTACAAAAATAAACCAAATTTTTTTTCTATAAAAGAGTACATAAAATTTTCCGAGAAAAATGAAAATTAATTCAATGATTTATGAGAAATACAAAATAATAAAAGAAAAACATTATCCGGAAAAAATAAAACTAATATTATTTTCTTATGTCACTAAAATTATTCATTCCAAAATATTTAATCTCAATTTTTAATTTACACAATTTTCCTGATATTAACATTTAAACATGTTTTTCAATTATATATGTTGATTCCACCTCTGGGCCCACCTACCCCATAAAACTGATATGAAAATTGTACGTTTCTTGAAACAAAAATGTTTTACCACATTTGTTTTTCTTTTAATTCAACTTTGATTACTTTTTATGTTTTCCTAAAAAAAAAACTTTTCTAATAATTTGAACGAAGAACAAGAAAAAAAATTAAATTTTCCTCTTGTTCTTCTTGTGTTTATTAAAATTATATTGTGCAATTTCGGACAAATTCGATTTGACTTTATTATTTTCATTGTATAAACAACATAAAAATAAATGTGTATTAGTAAAGTTTTAACGAAATTTTGTAATTTTTATATAAATAGTAAAAAAGATTTTTATGTTTCGTGCAATTTAAAAGATTGTTTATTATTTCTTATAATTTTTTAATTATGATGCTATATCATAATTGCGTTTTTTAAAAATTTTCAAAATAAAAATCATTCAATTTTTTGTAAGATTTATTAGGAAATTGAAAATTCTTTTGAAATTTCTAAAATAAATAATTAGTTTTTAAAAATATTGAATTGCTAAAATTATTTATTAATTATTAATTTTTTTCTTTCAGGTATGTAAACATTTTCTACAATTTAAAAATGGACTTTTTTGATGGTATATTTTTAAGTAATGAATAAAATATACTTTACAAGTAAGAATTACATTAGAAATAGATATAAATTTATTAATAATAAAGTTTAAATTTATGACGCTATTAATGTTTCCAGTTATCATTTAACGTTTAGTGAACATTTTTTACGAACATATTTATGAATTTTCATTAAATTTGAATTAATTTTCATTTAATTAATTCATTTTGAACATTTTTCTTAACTTGGTTATCATTTATTTAATTGTAATTTAGATAATAATTTCGATTTATTAAAATTTTCTTATATTCAATTTAAATTTATAATTCCATAAATCATTATACAAATAAATTATTTCTATATTATATTTATAGAATATTTAAAACACTCCAATAATTTTCTGTCAACATTAAATATTTATGCTTTATGGATTTCTTTTTTTTTTTTTTTGCGTCCGATTTTGTAATTTAAAACTGGTAATACGCAAATTTAAAAAAATAATGAATTTTCAATAATTATTTAATGAAGCAAAAATCAAAATTCTCAGAAACTCCAATAACAATTCATAATTTTTCAAGTTTTTATAGAAATTGAACACTTTAAAAAAAATTTTGGTTTCATATTTTAATTTTTAATTGCAATAACAAAACTAAAATTGTAGTCAAAATTCACTGACTCATGCAAAATATTCCTTAATTTTAAAATCAAATACTGAAAATTAAAAGATAAAAACGAAAAATAAAAAAAAATTAAATTCATTTTTTGTGTTAACTAAAATGTTTTATCAAATATATATTTTTGTCAAGATATACGAACTGGGAAAACCGATTTTATATCTAAATTTAGTTGAATATAAACTCAAAAAACTATATTAGTTGAATCATTGGAAAACTGTAGTGTTAAATAAGAATTTTAAGCAATAAATGTAAAATTTTATAGCATATTAAGAATGAAATATGTCAGATATTCTGATAAATACCATTTGCTCCTTTATTTTTAATACGGATTGATTTACTATATACTTAAATTATGTAATTTTTTAGAAATTAATGATTCTAAAAATGTGATTAATTCACTTGTAAATCATCGTATTTTTTTTCTGCAACAGAAATTTGTAATATTGTTACATTGGTGTATAATAAATTATTTAAGATATGAACGGTAATTTATTATAGGTGAACGATATTGTTCGATCATTGCGCATCTTAGAATATCTACCCGGTCACGATTAATTATAAACTTATCGAAGTCTATCTACTCTTTGGCTTGTAGAAAGCTAAAATGTCTTGTAATGGGTCACAGGGTGATGTGTAGACAGGCATAATGCTCATTTCGAAAACCCCAAGCTATTTTGTGATCAAACTATGAAAAATGCTTTTGCATAGCGTGTTCCTTATTGTGATTGTAACACATGACACAGTTACAAGTATCTGGGTAGCGTTTTACTGTAAATTATCTTTCTTATGGTAAGGTATAAATATACCAGGAAATTAGATAATTTTACTTTATTGGCATAGTTAAATATAAACTTTTTATAAATATTCAAATTATGATATCATTTTTTCTATAAAAAATTGGAACATTTATAATTTCCTTATCTCATCAGAAATATTCCCCTAAATTGTTTTTTTTTTTTTTTGTGATTTCCTGCACACGATATTTCCTTTTAAGAAAAACTGTCAAGCTTTGATTTCCGTTTTGTGGAAAATTTTCCATCTGATGATTATAATGTCTGTTTGCTTATCTATATAGGTGAAATCTGTATGACTATGATTTTATTATGTACTCACATGATATTAAATCTAACAAAGATGCACCCTCTACTTATGTCTAGTCACATATGATGATGATTTCTATGCGTGTAATGGAATCTAAGTATAAAAGTGATTTGTGTTTTTGAAGGATTTCATTTTTTTTTATCAAAATGTGTCACTTTTTTATGTATATTGACAATAAATAAAAAATGACTCGCGCTAATATGAATTACTGAAAATCTGTGTTTTTTTTTCATATATTTTAAGGAAATTAAACACATACTTATGCATTTATATGACGATGAAGTTGGATGACAACAAACAAAAAAAAATCTAGGTTAATGGCGGTTTCGATCAAAGTCGAAATCGCGTTTTTAAAAAAAACCCAAAGGCATAATATTTATTATATAATGAAAAACGAACTCATCGTCTGTATTGTATTTGAGATAACTTTAATGCGTTTTCAACTTGCACAGAGAGAAAATAATTTGTAATCAATTTTTTTCAAATTATATAAATTAATTTTCTAAAATTATTTAAATATTCTTGTAAATATATAACGAATTAAATTTTCCCAGAGGTTTCAATCAGAATTATAATCCTCAATTTCGAAGTATATCCAAGCTTACAAGTAAGAATATTACTATGTGCTGCACTAAGTCGCGTATTTAATTCAGATCTCGGATTTCCGAATTTCAGCGTGAGAAAACTTTAAGGTACTATCTGTTAGCTTATTGGGTAATTGACAGTTTTCGTGTCTGTGGTTCATGCAAAACTAATTATCGCTACTTTAAGCTAACCGTTGGATAATTTTAAAATGAATTTTAGGTTAGGTAAAAGATTAAAGTTTCTAAAAAATTTAAATATTGGTTATTAAATCTTGTCTCTATTTTATTTCAGTGTATTGAATAAAAGAAATCATATTTAAATTTCGATAATTGTCTATTTCTATAAAGTATAATAAACTTAGTACACACTTGAATTAAAAAATATATATAAAAAAACATTATTTTCAAGTTATCTAAACCCAAAAGCTACACTACAACATCAAATATAACCAATAATGAACCGTACTGCGATATCTGTAACACCAACAAAATTATAAACATTATTTTCCCTTATGCTACCAAAAAATTATATTTTATAATTTTCTTTCATTATTTTTATTATAATAATAAACGAATTATGAATACCGTATATGAACAGCATCACTGCGTACTCATATCTATGTCCTCCACAAATTTCATAAAAACCGGAAATCTTTTCTTCAGTATTATATTCATTTAGTCAGAAGAAGTTCTTCCTGTATCCTTTAATACTCATATCTAAAATTCCATATGCTTTAACATAATCATATTAAAGATTATATGACAAATTTTATGTGTATTTTTCGGTGGGTGGAGGTCTGGTTGATATATAACAAAAAGGTTAATTTAATGTTGCTGGTGTGGTAGATTTTTAATACATACGTTAAATAATAATAGCATAAAACCGTTCTTATAATAGGTAATAAAAAATATATGAATTTTACTTATACCAATTAAAAGAATGATGATAAAAACATGTTATTTTATGGTTTCGCGTATTTCGCGAATATTTAATATTCTTTAAGATATTCCTCAATTTAATTATACACATATTTTTTATGTAAATGTAATAAAAAAATTCTGTGTCAGCATTGTATCTAAAAACTTCATAAAAAAAATTATTTTTGTATACATATTTAATTAAATATTTATGCTACTATATTGAAACATTAAAATTTTCAAAATATATAAACAAAAATTTTTTATTATTGTATTATACATGAAGGAAATTGGAATCATGAAAGAAAATTCCGTTTATTTATCCCAAAAGATCCATTAAATTAAAACATTCAAGTTGCATTAAAAATTAATTTTTCAATTCCTTAAAATATTATACAAATTAGTTCATTTCGAATATTTTTAATAACAAAATTATGTACATTTTCATATAACCATAAACGAATTTTCCATAAGATAATTGATTTTTGTGGTTGATATTTTGTGGTTTTTAATAATAATTTTATATTAAATGAATATCAAAATATAGAAAAGCCTCAATTTACCACCTGAACAACAATATAGCATCAAAATTGAAAATGTGAGGTTAATATAAAGTAATAAACTTATTCAGGGATGGAAATAGGGAAAATTATAACCTCAGGGAAAAGCTAATCAGTTAAATTTTTTCTTCTATAATTTCAGAGCTTTTAATTTTGTTAATGTGTAATTTGTGATTAAGTAAATAGTAAATAAGTCGTTAAGTATAGTTGCCATTTACCAGAAGGGAAACTTTAGGTAATCACATATTTAAGAACCCTAGAAGCTAAGCTACATACGGACATAGTGCGGATTTTTAATACTACAAGATGAATCTAAAATTATCATCCAACTAAACTGATGGAACATGTTAATGGTAACAAAACGGTACTAACGCGATAATTGTAATCTTCATCATGTTGCTCCGGACTGGCTACTTACAGCATCCAACTAGACATAGCTAGTATTATTGAAATTAATATAACTACTTGTCTTGTAATAAAACTTAAAATTTGCTATAATGGAATTGGTGCCGTGAAATAAAGTCATATCGAATAATGTCATTAAATTGGCCCAATGAATTGAGCTATAAAGACATACGTGGTCTTAGATAATGGTAATAAACCTTTTTGTTTTGCAAAAGCCTATAGATTAATAAATTTTAACTTAATTACTCAATTTTTTAGAAAATGACATGGCATTGTTTCACGGCACCACTGAAACATATGATAGGAATACTTGGGTACAAAACTATTTTAACTTTACAAGAGTGTTAAAAAAAAATCCCAATTCCACACTGTAAAAGTTTTATGAATTTGTGATCAAATTTTGCGTTCTTTGCTGTAGCCACAAAATAATATGTTTATTTAATTATAAAAATCAATCAAAACACAATATCCAATTAAGCTCAATTTCAATTATACTAAATTAAATTAAATAATTTATCTAATAGAAAAAGCCACTAACATTAAAATACTAATAAAAATAGGATTTTTTTAATGAACTTTAATTTGAATCTCTCTACTCTGTTAACTTTTATAAACTTACCAAGCTGTTTCCCAACAAAATAGCAAGTAAATTATAATAAAAATACAAATTATAGAAACCTGAACATTTTTCAAAAAAAAAAAAATCTTATTCTATAACTTGCTATAGAAAAAAAGAACTGAACAAAACATATTTTATGGTTCAATGGCCCCCCTAACAAAAATATTTACACATCTTCAATACAATTTTATAAAAATTCTATTTATTTATTTTTTTATTCTATATTATATTACATAAAAATAAATTAATTTAGATCCCCCACCATTCAGAAAATGAAGAATTTCCTATAAGGAAAAAGACAGAGAGGGAAATGAAAATAAAATACAATTTTCAAATAAAATTACCAAAATCATTGATGATTTCCAGATGATAGACAGATAAATCTATAATGTTACATAAAATGATCCTATCAAATATCTTATATAACTGTATACTAAATTATTTAAAGGATATAAAATTAACCTCTGAATATCTTTTATGTATAATACAAAAAAGAATTGTTATTTATGAGTAAAAGAAAGAAAATCTTTAAGGATGTTAAATCATATAAAAAAAGGAAACAATTTAATGATTATTTTTGTTGTCGATATTTATCTATTTTTTTTCAAATGAATATCATCAGTTAACAATTAAGGTCGTTCACTGTCACTTGGAAATTTTTTTATTTATATTTATTGGTCCTATCCGGTTTTCGGCGATATAAATAACTTCCAGTAGATTTGTTAACAAATTTATCTGCAATTAAGATTTTCTTTTTGGGTTTGAAAAGTAATTTTGTTTCTGTGTTTGTTGGATATAGAATAGAACTATTTTAGTCTGCCAAATAATTTAAATAAACGTATACAACGGAAATGTAAGGAAATTAGGTTAAATTCTTTAAATTGTATAAGTAATCGTGTAAAATCTGTCATGTATACATAACAAATTTAATATGCCTCAGAAATTTTCCGAATATTATTATATAAATATAAAATTATTAATGGGGTCAGATTAACAGATTCAGAAGATTTTTGAAAACCCCGAACTCTGTAAAAACTGATTTTTTGAATTTTTTCTATAATAGTGTGTATTTTTGTACATAGTAGATCCAGGCATTTTATTTCTACCAGCTAACGTAATGCAATTGTAAGGATAAATATTGTCGAAGTATATCACAGCCAATATAAAATTCGATTAGATATCAACAATTTCAGATTTATTCTATATAATTTCATAAAATTTAAATCAAATATCTTCAAATATTTAATTTTAAAAGGAACTTTCTCTTTTCAATCACAAAAAGGATATCTAATAAAAATCTACAAATTTTCTTTTACACATAAAATAAAAATATATCAAAAAAAAAAAAAAAAGAAACATGAAACTATCATGTTCATCAATAAAAAGCCGCAGACAAAATTCTAAAGATTCTTAAACAATCCCCTAACAATTTATACATAACATAAAGATTATCTTTATGTACAACGGTCCTCGAATACAAAATCGAATATATAAATGGTAAAAATTCTACTAAAAATTTTCGTTATGCAATTCAAATATTTAACTAGGAGGACTATATAAGATTCCCCATAAAAAAAAAAGATGCTTTGTTAACATACCACGATTTTGAAAAGCCTGCCAAAAATAATACTACAAGAAATTCTGATTGAATAAAAGTTTTCTTAAGTTTTTCTCATATCATATGAGGAACAACAGAAAAATAATAAAAAAAAAAATTATTCCTATTTTATATGCTTCGGTACGTTTTTTGTGTCCTAAATAATACTTCAATTTTATATATTGAATATCCTTTGCAGTTGTCATAACTTTCTTTACTTTATTTCTTCTTAAAAAGCATTGTTAAAATATTTTTTATCCATTCTTTATATGTTTCCTCACACTTTCAATGAAACATTTTCTTTATGTACAAGGATCATAAAAGAGAGGGCTCCATCAGACCAGATTTGATTTATATATTATGATAAAAAAATTTGTCTGTATCTCATAATATTCACTCAAAATTCCAAGTATTTATTTATATTAAGTGAAAATATTTAAAATGTGATATCAGATTTTATAGAAACTACATGGAAAAAAACGGATTCGATTAAATTGGAAAATTCTGCGAAATAATATTGAATTATTGTTAGTATAAAATTGTCAAGTTTATTTATTTTCTTCTACTGTTTAAGAAACTCTAAAAATATAATCGGAAGTGGAAAACCTTACAAATACATTTTTTTTATATACAGAAAGCAGGAGCGTATTAATTACATAAGAAATTGGCAACAGTCTAGAATTAGAAATGAGCGTATGGCCATTTATTAAATTAATAATTTCTTTCAGGATTTTTCTATTACACATTTTCAAGAACCAAATTATTGCCTGCCTTTGGGTCCTAAAAATGATTTTCCTCTATTACAAATTACAAGCAATAACTTTTAAAGTTAAAATTATTCGAATCTCAATGTCTAATTTGGAAATACTGCATTAATTTTGTCATTGAGAACAATCTCGTCTGTAAAACTAACAGATTACATTAAACTTTCAGTGTTTGGTCTTTGAGTAAGCCTACCCAGTTCAATTAAGATATTTCCATGTGGTTACAGGCTGTAAAATTAACATTTTTTTACGTTATTCCTTTTTTTTTGGATATTTGCTATGTTGTTTGATTTGTTAATCCAACTCTGCCAAAAGGATATAAAAACGCAAAAACATATTAAAAGTTTTCAAAAGATTTGTTAGGTAAAGTTTTTTTTTTTCTGTTTTTGTTAAAACAATAAAAATAATTTTCTGCAAAATATCGATGATCCTTCAATACTTCACATTTCCAGGATTTCACGGATTTTTTTTTTGTTGTTGTTATATTTTGAATGTTTTTCGCTATGATAGCTTTTGTTTTAGAGAAAATGGAGGGATATATGAGGGAGTATATACCAAAAGATGTGATTATTATTTAACGTTACGATATTTTCCAATTCATGAATTATGTGAAAATATAAATTTGGATTTGTTTTTCTTTGATTATGTTTACACAATAATATTGTATTTCAATTTAAGTACCAACGGTAGACTTTGATGGAGTATTAGTGGATGGGGAGAGTAGACATTTTTTATTTAGATATTTTTACTATGGTTGGCTATGACTTGAAGTGGCTTAATGGTAAATTAATATATATGATTATAAAAATTATTAAGATTGATTTTCTTCCGTTGGTGTTCCAACTACAAGGATTATAAAATAATTGATTTATTTTCAAAAAGATTTGTATTATATTTCATATTTATTAACTAAGTAAACCCAAGTTTATTGTCAAAGTTGATTATATTTCATATTTGATTTCCTCTATTAAACAACATTAAAAAAAATAGATTATTAGTTTAGCCTAGATAATCGAATTAATTAATTAACCTTTCACGTTAACGGAAAGAAGAAACCATGTAAAATTTTAAATAAATTTTAATTTATAATCAATATTGATTGATTGATATTTTATGTTAAAATTTATATTTAGAAAATGCTTTAAATTCAAATAAAATATAAAGAATATTTTAAGTAATTTTGTATAAAGTTTATGAGAATTAATTGTCCATAGAAGCTAAATTAATATTAATTATAAAATTTAACAATAACTTTAATTCAATAAAATTATTTTTAATTAAAAACAAAAAAAAAAATTAAAAAAAAAATCATTAAACTTTCAGTGAAATTAATGTTTTTCATTTAAAAAAATAATTACAAGAAAATATTGATTTTCTGTTGGAATCAGCAGAATAGTACAAACCATTTTATTGGATAATTTGAATTTGTGTAATACATTTTTAACATTTGAGTGTGGTAACAGTGTGGTAACAGAAGGGTTAAAATTACTGGCATGCATATTCCAATTCTTTAGCATCATAAATTCATAAAATTTTCAATATAATTCAATTTAAATGTTTCCAATTCTCTAGTTTTCAAAAAAGATCTCCTTATTTCTGATAACAGAATAAACAAAAATAAAGAAAACATAATTTTTGAGTAAAACTACAAAAATATTTAGTTCATATAAAAAAAAAATATAAATAATTGTGTCAACATAAATAGAAATTTATCTGAAAGATTTTTACCGCATTTTTAACAAAACAAAAAAGAACCGAAATCAAATTGAATTTTTATATCAATTTTTATTTTAACAAATATAAAAACTAAAATTTAACAATCTTTTATATAATAAATAAACTCAATAAATTTAACAATGATTTTACGATAACCAAAATTTATATCACCAAAAATTTCTACCTTTCTCTACAGAAAATAATAAATTAATAACAAAAAAAAAGGACCATTCATCAGAGATCTTCTTTTTTTGGTATGGTAGGCGTTCATATTTTTAGGCCCTTGAACTTGTCAAATATAATAATCAAGTCAAACGGACTATTAAAAATAAAACTATTAAAATTAAAGCGACAAAAGCG
The DNA here is from genome assembly GCA_963920725.1 of Rhamphomyia laevipes. Lineage (NCBI taxonomy): Eukaryota > Metazoa > Arthropoda > Insecta > Diptera > Empididae > Rhamphomyia > Rhamphomyia laevipes. The sequence goes on along the minus strand of OY987256.1, from coordinate 17,622,843 downwards.
AATTCAATTTTATTATATAAAATATTTTCTATTTTTTTCAAGTTGATCTTTCAATTTTGATAAAACCAAACAAAAAAAAGACCCTTTAAAAAAATTATTTTAGTAGGGCCCCTCAAAAAAAATATTTTTTTTTGGTAGTATTTTTTTAAGACAATTTTTCTTCGGTTTATTTCTGTCTTTTATTTTCTTATGTTTATGTATTCATTTTTTTTTTGGACAACTTTGAAAAGTAACTAAAGATTTTACTTAAAAAAATATACCCACACAATTTATTCATTTATTCGAAAATAATTTTTTGTAAGATAAAAATAACAATATTATTTATTTTATGGCACCCTATAAAAATTACAGACCGTAAACATAAGAAATTCTTGTTAATTTAAATTTTATGTTGTTGTTAAAACAAATGCAGAAAAAATATGAAATTATTTTATGTTTTACTAACTTCTTGTGTTATGTAAAATATAAATTCAAAAAAGTACAAATTTTAGGGCTGTTTAGCTGTTTCATGTCCGAATTTAGAGACTCTATTAAATAAAACAATGTTGCTTCAAAAGAAACCAACAAATTCAATCTTTGAAGACTGTGTCAAAAATGTGGTAAAAATCATTAGTCATTTGAAAATATACTGAAGGCGTGGGAAAAATTACTTTATGTATGTTAACATTAAAATTTTCTTTTATTTACTCTGTTTTGAATAATGATGATTCCATATCAAAATTAATAGAACATTTTATAAGCAAAAGCAATAAAGAAAATGATTTGACGTCTGGGTTCTGGTATACGAATTGACTGGTAAAGAGAGTGCATTTTAGGCGTCATTTAAAATATGCCATTCTTGTCTTCAGAAGAATGCAAATTCTACATCCGAATACTTAATTATTAATGGAATGCTGCATAAACAATTCATAAAATACATTAATTTGAAATCATATTTCTTTTATAAAATCATTGGAATGTTTGAACTGAAATATTTTTAAATTCATAATGGAAATTGCTTGACTGTGAACTTCTTTGTTGAATCAATTTTATTTATTCATAAATTTTCGTTATTTGTATGTTTGACTGCAATTTGTATCTCATAAGTAACGTTGACTCATTCTGTAATTGACTGAAGAAGTTCAAAGTTAATGTCTGTATTTTGTGTAATTCAAATGTAGGGTAAATCATTTAAATATTGACCAGATTATAGTATATTTTTAAGATATATTTCGGGTTATACATTTTAAAATCCCTTATGAAAATTATATTTATTATAAAATGTTTAATATAGTCAATTTGGTTTGAGAAATATCAAATATTAAATTATAAAAAATTTGTTTTTTTAGTTAATTTTTAACTATAAGAATTGCGTGTAAATTGTTGTAGAATCACATTAAAAACCTTACATTTTTTAAATATATTCAACAATATTTGTTCAATTTACCCAAATTCCTTTTACTAATAAATGCATTTATACATACAAACTGAACAATTTACATAACTTATTCACATATTTAAGTTATATTACATTTTCATATTTATTTTAAAATTAATTCAATATTCTGCACACAAAAATAACATCGAAATATTTTTTAAAAGAAATATAAGTTCAAGGCATTGACACGTTTTTCTGACTCCTTCAAATATTCCATAATAATAATAAAACAACAACAATAATTATTGCATGTCAAGAAAAATTACATAAATTCCTTAAAAGAGTCCTTCACATACCACACACTCACACACATAACTGCTTTAAATTGCAAATACATTAATTCGTTGTTGTTGTTTTATTGCTTCATTTGATTGTTGGGAAATTTTAAAATTCAAGTACATTTAAATATAGATTTTCCTGGTGCATACTTTTTCACTTACTGTTACTATATAATATTTGAGTGCATTTTAAACTAAATGAGTATATCTTTTGATGGAATCATGTTATCCACTTAAAAAAAAAATACATCCAAAAGTAGCATTACAAAAATATTTGTGAATACATCCATTTTGCCATTCAAAAAGAAATTTTCATTCAGGGATTATTATAACAAAACTAGAAATATTTTATTTTGATTAAAATTTTTAAGATTTTTTACAACTTTTTGATATCAAAAACAAAATGTATCGCTAAAAAATGTAAATTTGATTTTTCACTGCTATTCGAATTGAAATATAATAAAAATTTAAATCGCGAATTTGATTAAATTTTATATAAAGAGAGCTAGTAACGTATTTTATTTGGTTATTTTCGCATTCAACGAGAATGGACTAAACTATACGTCGAACTGAAATTTTGTATTGAAACCCTAAATTTCAATGATTGAATGTATGGAAATAATTGGTAAAATATGTATGTAAAAATAATGATAGGCGGTTAACATTCGATAAATTCCATACTCTGTCACCAGCGCTTCGATGCATAGGATTTTTCTAATTCCACTTTCGAATCTGATTAGTGATGGCAACGTGTTAGTTTCGCTATTTTGATCTGGTTTTTAAACAATACATCCTTTACATGTATTTAATATTATACCCAAATTTCAGATCATATTACATAAATTAAATACTTTGAAGTCCATTTAACTTGCCAGATATTAAATTCCATATTTCTTCTTACTCAGTTTCATGACTACGAAAATAAACAAATTAAATATGTTTGCTAGCTCTTAAACTAATATTTTTGATAGTGTAAAATAAAAAAAGATTAGTGATTCAAATATAGAAATCCTTTTAAAAGATTACTTTAATTTTTATGATTACTTTAAATCTTTAAAATCTATTTCTAAAACAACAACAAAAAAATATCCTAAAGAATATTTAAGAATAATATCCTATTTTTTTAAATTAAATTAAAAGAAAATTTCTACTAACATACATTTATTCATCATTATTTATTAATGGACTGATTAAATTTGAGTGCTTTTACTATTTTTGTCGTAATACTTAAAGATTCCACAAAAAGTATGTAGTCCTTAAAAATGATAAAAGTAATACTTAAAGTAGTAAAATTTATTAACTTCTAAAATACTATAAAGAAAATATCAGTCTTGTTACCACTTGAGACAATAAAAAGGTGTTATTTATTGGTACTTCTAATTGATAATTTACGAATATAATGTGAAAGAATATAATAAAAACTGACACAAGTGCCAAATGTCTGAGAATAGTTTTCAAGTTATTATGCACTTCACAAACTTTCTATACATCAAGCACACATCATTATGTTAAAAATTTCATAAATAATTTTTATATATTTAAGAAGGAGATTTTATATCAATTAAAATTGGTTGGTTGGTTAGTTTTAAATGTTGGGGATAGTTTCCCTCACACACTGAAGTCTTATTAAAAAACCCGTTGTACTCTCCAGTCATCCAACTTTTTTCTCATTGAAACGAGTCGAACCATCCAAATTCTCCGATAGACTTAATCATTTTAGACTGATTTATTTTTCCTACAAATTATCTAGGAAGAAATTTACAAAAAACGTTAACCTTCTTTGTTGAACTGAGGGACAGTGGTACAATAAATGCTCCTCACATCTTACTCATCGTTATATAGTGGTCAATCTTAGTGCTACCGCATGATTTCTGAAGATTTTGTGTCCCGTAGAAACTCCAGTAAATTATTTAGATGTCGGTTTATACATTTCTAAGAATTTCTTCGTGTTTCTAGAATTCTGGATCCTTCAGAACCCAAATGCTAATTGTTCCTTAATTTATATCATGGGGTACCTGATGAGTTTATAAAGTTAATAAGGAAATAATTTAGAATGCTATTTTTATCTATTATTTATTAAATTTTGAATCTTTGTATATCAATTTAATGTATTTGACAAGATATTCCAGTTACTAATAGTTATTTATATATTAAAATTGAATTTGCACCATTAAATTTATAATTTTTATAAAATTACGAAAAAGATTGAAAATATAATTAAATGAAATCAATCGTAAATACTAATTTCAACGTCTAAGGAGCTTAACTTTGTTTGTTCCTCGTACTTACATTCCCAATTTCCACCCAATTAATTATACATATATACGATTATCTAATTTTCAAAAATAGTTAATTATTACGTTTTTATCTTTATTCTTATTATTGTTCCCAAAAAAGAACTTCAATAAAAATTAACTCAATGTCCTTAGGGATATCATTCTTTATATCCTTCTATTAAACCTCCATTATTTTTCCGGATTGTTTAATGAAATACTTAAAATACTAATTTTCTATTAATTGTATATATACTTCCTACATTCAATCTTTGCACAATCATCATTATTATTGCCATCAACAGAAAATCCATTTCCAAAAATTCAACAATCCTTCAGCCATAATCTAGGATTATTAGGTATTTAGGTTATAAGTAGTCAATAAGCTTATTCTATTATTATATTAAATCATCATCAAGAAAAAAAAAAGTTATTATTTTGTGCACTTTATTTTTCCAAGACAGAAATTTTCTTTTTTATTCCTGAAACAAGAAATTTACTTAAGTGATGGTAAATTTTTTCTTAAAAGGAAAATATATTTTTATATTTACGTATAAAAATAATAACGACAAGTAAAATATTCGCGTTTGACTATATTTGTTCACATTTATGTTATCGAAGTCTGCCTTAATCCAAAAGGAAATATGAATTTTTCATATTGTGTTATACATTTTATTATTATTATTAGTATCCTTATTCTTAAATAATAACTTCTCACTATAGGATACCAAAAAAAAATATTTTATTTTTCTTCCTTTTAAAGATTTTCTTCCATTTTGCAATATAATTTTGAAATATCTTTAATAAATTTATTCTACTTGACTTCACTACGTTTACCCCTTATTATAATATTATCCTTTTTCTCACTGAAACAAAAACCGTTTGAGAGGAAACGAGATAATAAAAAAGCATATTTTTTTATAGTTTTTTGAAGCTAAAATATTTTCATCACATTTACATCGCACAAGATTTGACTATTTTGCTATTTTACCTAAAATGGTCTGTTAAGTCGCGATAAGGCACGTTTCCCTTTTTTGATTACAAAAAAAAAAAATATAAAGTATCCTATCTATTTAATTCTTAAAGCTATATTTAATACCAAAAGGATATAAATGGTGGCGGCGACAATGGGTGTAACGGATATATATATAAAGTAGGACTATATGGATACCGTCAAAATAGATAATTCCAGATTTTTGGTATTAAAATTTGTTAACGCAGCTAAAAACAAAAATTATCCTATAAAATTCATTTTCTTCCTGATGGAATTCAAGTGAAAAATTTAATGATTTCTTTGCCTTGTTGTTGTTTTTTTTTTTAGGAAATAATTTAACATAAATTTTTATTTAATTATTATCACTGAAGGGATCTGATTTATAATGTTACAAGGATATAATATATAAATAAAATATCCTATAAAATTATATTGTTAAGCTTTTGTACTATACAAATTTAATGAGGTAGATAATAATATTTTTTTCAGTGTTAATAATTTATGGAATTATATTTTAAAATTTAATACAATTTTAACTTTTCATAAAATTAATATTTTTCTTCTTTCTTTATTTTTTTTCAATATAGGGTCTAGAAATTCCATCAACACTTATTACATCACCAATTATAACAACAAATAATTTAGTAAATAATAATAATAAGACAAATCTATTACAACAACAAACAAATAATACAATTAATATATTACAAAATAATATATCACCAGCTAAATTACGACCAAAATCAGAATTATCATCATCATCGGAACGTACAAATTCATATCGTTTTTCAATGGCTAATTTAGAAGAAAGTCATGAAGCTGAATTGGATGCAATTCTTGGTGAATTAAGTTTAATTGAACGTGAATCAGCTGAATTACGTCAAGGACGTACACATAGCCGATCAAATTCAACTGTATCGGGTGCAACAAATTCAACAATATCATCGTCATCAGAAAGTGGTAATGGTTCTGAAAATGGTACAACAAATGGTTTATTACGTGAACCACGTACCGAAAGTCCAGATAATGATTCAGCATTTAGTGATACTGTATCATTATTATCAAGTGAATCATCTGCATCGAGTGGTGTAAGTGCTGCACATTTAAAACAACAACATGCAGCTGGTAATTTACAACAAGTTGATTGTGCTAAAGCAGCTAAAATACAATTGGCATTACAAAAAATGGAACATGCATCAATTAGACGATTATTTGTTAAAGCATTTACATCAGATGGTGCATCAAAATCATTATTAGTAGATGAACGTATGACATGTGGTCATGTGACAAGATTATTAGCTGATAAAAATCATGTACAAATGGAACCACATTGGGCATTAGTTGAAAATTTAACCGAATTACAAATGGGTAAGTGTATTAAGAGTTTTGATATCTGCAATGGAAGAAAAGTTTATTTTTTTATTAATTGCTGAGAAATGACAAAATGGCTTTCCTACTTAATTTAAATTATTTTAAACAAAACTTAATTTTTTTCATTTTCATCCTAGTTAAAAGGTAGTTAAATTATTAATTCAATTTAATTTTTTTACCAATTTCCTAAAGATACATTTTCATTAAAATGAATAACGCATTAATGAACCATTATTCTTCCTGGAAAAGTACTTCATTATGATAAACAGCCGTAAAATAATTCTGAAAAATAAAAAACTTTATAATTTTCCATAAACTTTTTCCCGTAATTAATAATTGTCACTTTTTTCTATAATATCTACTACCATTTATTAGAAAAGAACCTAATAATTTCATCTAATCTACATACCATTTATACCCCACTCTCTCCTATAACACAAATTTTCTAAGAACAATTTTTTATTTTAAATTTTCTACTGTTTTATTTTATTAATTCTGCACACTTTAGCATAATTTAGTGCCATATTTAAATGATTTAGCTGATTTCATAAAAGCCGGAAATTTGAAATTTTCGCTGATAACCAGAACATAATTTTCATATTATTTTTAGTTGATTTGATGGCTATGGCATACGTACTCAAGTTTCAGTTGTGTAAAAATTTGGAAATATGATTTTAAAAATATTAATTTTTTTCCCAGGAAAATATGAAAAAAGATCAAAATTGAAGAGTGAACCCCGAAAAAATAAAAGTTTATAATTTTTTTTACTAAGACGCACTATACTTTACATAACATAAGAAGCATAATAAAAATTTTCGAAATAATTATATTGTTATTATGTTCTATAATTGTTGGTAATTTATTTCTGTGGTTACTATACAGTAAAGTCTCGATTTAATTTACTGAAAATTTGGCTTTATCATATTTTATAGTCACAAGAACAATTTTAGTTTTTCATTTTAATTTTAATTTTCTTAAAATTTGTTTTGCAATGGAAATGGAAAACAAATGCCAGTTAAATATAAAAGTTTTAATTAGATTCATAAAATTGTTGAAAAATTGTAATTAGTTTCATTGAAATTGATAGAAATTACTTATGTAATAAGGCTCTCGGTCCTAAAATTAATAATATAATAATTTTAATAAATTACTTACGCAATATAGAAAAATTGATAGTTTTCAGTACTGAGCAAGAATTGAAATCTTATAAAGTTATCTTTACTCCTAATTAAATATTAGGACTCATTTTCTGCATAGTTAATATTTTGAAATTAGTTTTATTTAAAATGATTAAAGTTGGTATTATTAAAATGATTATTGTATAAATGCAAAAGTTTTCATCCTCCTAATCTGTTTTTTTTTTTATTATTTCTGCCAAATCACTGCTCGTAAAAAACAAGATTTCACTGTAAAACACTTAAAACTTACATATAGATACTTTTTAAAGTATCTTTTAGATACATTCTTTGATACACCTTTATTTATATTTTAATGTGTATAGCTTTTTTTTTATATAAAACAAAATTGTATTTCTTTTGTCTTTATCTGAAAATTTATTTTTATTTTCTCATCCTTTGCGCTATAAGTGCTCCAAATTTTTCCTATATATTTTTTATGATTTTGTTTGGTCCGCGAATTAAAGGCGAAGTCAGTTATATAAATTTTAATATTGCGGTCTTTTTTGTTGTTCTGCTGTTTTTCAGTTCAGAGTTAAATTATATTTTATTTTTCCTTCTTCCTACAGTTTTTGTTTTTGTCCCACCAAAGTTTTTATAAATTGCCTAATGACAAATTGAACTAATTTTCAAATTAAAACAATAAGACAGAAAAAAATACAATAAAAATTTATATAATTTTATGCAAAATATAAAAGTGAAAAAATAGATTTTTCCATAAAATAAAAGAATTTTAATTTTTGTTCTAGATATTTTTATTGTTAGAGTGGGAAGTCGATTAATTGTTAAAAATTGCAGGTTATATCAAATATGAAGGTGGACAGAATTTCCTAGTTTAATTTAGCTTTTATTTTACTGCAGTTTTGTTAAAATTGATTATGTTCAAATGTATATGTAACAAAATTACAAAATATATTTAGTTTAAAATTCATTGATTTGACTAGCAAAAACTCCTAAGGTAATTTTATTTATTGTCAGAAAACTTTTTACATTTAATTTAACAAAAATTCAATTTACTTTAAATTATCGCTATCTTTTTCAACTTTCCTTTTCTATATATATATATACAATTAATAGAACCATAAAAAATTGTTTGTCCAAAATTTTTCCAAAAAAAATAATTATGATTCCAACGTGATTTAAACAAAATTTTATGTTCGTTTCTATTTTACCACGAATTCATTATAAATCATATTTTATATAGCAAACAAACTTTTTTTGAATTATATTTTTTATATATTTTAATAATGATGCCTCCTTAAAAAAAACATAGAATTTTTTTTTATTTTTTGCCAATTTTCCGCTAATAAAAAAATATATTTTCTTTCATGGTTATTGCCTAAAAAATATTTTTCATATTTTATGTAATGACGACGATATAGAACAAGTCATTAAATCATTTCTTATATACTTTCTATGTATTATGTGTAAATATACGAATTTTTCCCTAGGAAAATTATAAATATTCCCAAAACAAAACCAAAAAACATAAATTTTTAAATTTTTTTATTACCTAACCGTAAATTTATTAAGATTATGTTAAAAGTTAATAATATTAATAAAAAAAAAAAATGTATAGCCAAATAAATTTCTTATGGGAGTATAATAATATCTGGTGATTGATTAGATTACATTTTATTTTACAGAGAGGACAACTACTAGCCCTAATAAATCAGGTTTATTGTTATTTTATTTTCCTAATTATTTTTCCTAATCACTGCTCAGACCCGTACCGTACCATTGATAAAACACTACAGCTGCTTAGCTGACACAATTATGAGGGTGCTATTATTTAACTACCGTTTACCCGAATTTTTATATTATGTTTTCTGCTCTCTCATCTTCGTCTATACAGAATCTACACACTTGGTGTTCCGGTATTTTCAGAATTGTGTAAAATTTTGCCATGAAAGATTCACAATTCTAATAATCTTATTGATCAATTTCAATTTTCCCTTCAGCTCAATAAAAGAAAAAGTTAAAGGTAATTTACTTGTGGTACTTGTGGGGTAACCATATATGAAAATTATGTTAACTAAAAAGAAACTTTAGAATTTCGTACGCTGGTACGATAATAAGCATTTTCTCTTAAACTAAAGACTAATATGGTAAGAAGAACATTATTTTTTACGACCTTTTTGCAGTCAATACCCTTTGGAGAAGCTTACAAAAGTTTTCTATCAGGTTTTACGGCCCAATCTGAAGAGTAGTTCTTCTAAATTAACTTTTGCTTGTTTATATTGAGAGATGTAAACGACAAAACTTAAATAAAAAGTGTAATGATAACAAAAAAATATTTATTGCTTAGTGCTACAAATATAAGATCATGTCAAATAGTGTAAAATTGTCAACTTTCATTATTTGAGTACAAATTCTGTACCCGGATTTTTAAAAAATATAATACCAAAATTCTTGTATTTACTATGAATTGTACCCAAAAGTTTCAAAGTACATAGTGGATGGAATCCATCAAACTTTTGAAAATTTATTAATAATTTATTTCAATAAATTCTTAATAGAAAAGTTATAATTTTATTGTCATAATGATGCATTAGATAAATTAAGAACTAATAAATTATTATAATGAGATTAATTGCCAATACTTTATCCAAAATTTTTATGAAACTTTCCTATTTATGTATTCATCGTTATTTTATCCTTTATATTATTGTCATATATATTTATACTTCCAAAAAGGCTCGAATTTCTTCATCTCTTTATACTATATAAAAGTTAATTTTCCTTTAATGGCACTTAATATTTTACTAACTTAACATAAAATGAACAATACAAATTCATTTGTGTAGAAGGATTTTGCCTCGAGGACACTACTCTTTTACAAATATAATTTCCGAATCAAAAATAAACATCCTATAAATAGAAGAAAAACAAACTTTTTCAAAAGTTTTCTACTCTTTTATAGCTCAACAAGAAATCTCCACCAATTTCTTGAGCAAGAAAAAAAAACGAAAATTTTTGTGTGGAAATCTAGTTAAAATGAAAATGGAAAATTTTTATAAAAATAAAACTTTTCTTCCATGAGTTATAAATAAAAACAATAATAAATTTTCTTCAAACTTGTTCTAATTTAACGATTTTTTTTTTTTTTTTTTTAATTATTCAACAGAACGCCTTTTCGAGGATCATGAATTATTAGTTGATAATCTAATGATGTGGAGTCCAGATTCAAAAAATCGTGTACTATTTTTACAACGTGCCGATAAAGTATCATTGTTTTGTACACCAGAAAATTATTTACCTGGTACACAAATGGCACCAGGTAGTGAACATGATGAACATACACGTTCAATGTTATTGGATGAATTCTTTAATAGTAATAATGGTCAAATAAATATGGATGGACCATTATATATGAAAAGTGATTCAAAGAAAGCATGGAAACGTTATCATTTTGTATTAAGAGCATCTGGTCTTTATTATTTTCCAAAAGAGAAAACAAAATCACCACGTGATCTATTATGTTTAACATTATTTACTGGTCATAATGTTTATAAAGGTATTGGTTGGAAAAAGAAACATAAAGCACCAACAGATTTTACATTTGCATTAAAATCACCAGCTGAACAATGTTCCATTAAATCAAGTCGTTCATTGAAAATGTTGTGTGCTGAAGATCCAGAAACTGTTGAAAAATGGGTAACTGCAATACGGATTGCAAAATATGGTAAAAATATTTTTGATAATCATAAAGCATTAACGGAAGATTTGACTCGAGAAGAATTAGATAAATTCTCAGCTACACGTAGTGGTTCAATTGGTAGTATAGTATCATCAGTTCCATCACAATGCAGTAGTGTTAATATGATTGTTCCTTCATCAGCATCAAATGGCCGATTATCACGAGCATCAAGTTCTAGTTCATCTGGTTGTTTATCAGATGATAATAATGGATTTGATTCAGAATTTACAACTGGTACAATTAAACGTAAACCATCTATGAAACCAAATTTACCATTAACATCAATGACTAGACAATTAAAAGAAGTTGGTGAAACTACAGTTGGTGATTGTAGTAATCCAACATCGCCGGAACGAGGCGGTACATTAACAAGACGCCATAGTCGTCGAAGAAGCGAAGAAAGTAATAATAGTGGCACATTAAAACGACGTCAGCCAGCTAATCGTGGCTCAATTGAAAGTATGAATTCATCTAATGCATCAACACCGACACCAACACCTAGTGCACCAGGTACACCATTAGCTATGCAATCCAGTCCTTTACTCAGTCCAATGGAACAAATGCCATCAAGTATGACTGATTCAATGTTTTCATTACCCCCACCACCACCAGATGAAATCGATAGTTCAATGACAGCATCAACATTTTCATTGGATTCGTTACCACCTCCACCACCACCTAATGAACTAATTGCAACAGATTTATCAGGTTCACAAATATCTTTAGTTAGTCTCCCTCCACCGCCCCCAGAAATTAAACCAGTTTACCTGCCATCAGCAATTCGACAACAATATCAACAACTACCAAAACAAGTTCCTGAACCACCAAAGGAAATTACAGCACAACATAAAAATATTTACAATACATTACCAGCTCAAAGTGATTGTAAAAAAGAAATTTCCTCACCAATATCAAAAACTATGAAACCAACTATTAAAGCACCGCCATATAAATCACCTCCAGCCTATAATGGTAATGGTCCAGTACCACCAGCTAAACCAACATCTACACAAAAAAGTGTTAAATTTGCTGATTCACCAGTCTTACTTAGACGTAAAGTATCATTTGAAGATCAGGTCCAACAACAACAACAACAACAGCAACAATTATCACCACGTCGAACATCATCAATTTCTTCAAATGGTTCTTCGACAACAGCACCTACACCACCACCCCGAGCTGAAGCAACACGTTTATCAACTAGTTTTACATCACCAAAACGTCTTGTCGAATCACAAGCAAATCCACCACAAAATTTCTTAAAAGATCTACAACGTGTTATGCGTAAAAAATGGCAAGTTGCACAAAAATGTAAACTTGAACCAGCTACAACACCACATGAAGTTTTAGGATTTAGAGATTTTTCTGTTGATTTAGGTTTAGGTCAATCGTCACATTATTATCGAGAAACGGCGAATGTAAGTAATTGGGTACAAGAACATTATGGTACAGCTACTGGTAGTGAATATGCACTGTATGAGAATTTAGGTAATGATATGGGCGTTGAACCATTGAATGGTACACATTTAATTTCAATTAAAAAACGACCACCACCCCCTCCTCCTAAACGTAGCGAATCAACTCAATTAACACATCGAGTATAAAAAGCGTATAAATAATAAATGAATGCTTAGTTCGAGAAATTTTAGCTCTACTATATAGGAATTTTAAAAAGAATTGAAATGAGAAAAGTAATGAATAAAGAAGAAAATTAAAAATTGTTGTAAAGGAAAAATCTCAAAATTTATTAACTTCAAACTTTGTAAATAAATGAAAATTGAAAATGTGATTCAACTAAAAATATTAATTATTATTTTTAGATGCATATAAATTAAATATAAATGAAAAAAATACTGCGCAAATTCACAAAGTTACGTTCTATTTAGCTGGGGAATTAAATAATTACATTATAAATATACATTTTACTAAAAGTATAAAAATTATTTACAAAAATAAAAAAATACTGCGCCAAACAAAGAATTATTTTTATTTAAAAAAAAATAACTCTTTAGATATTATTTCATGTTAATTATTAATTATTATTATTTTTAATTTTAATGTTTTTAAGTTTATTGTTTTTATTAATTTTAAAAACAGATTTTTTTTTTTATTTTTAAGTGCCATTGGCGATTTAATTTGAAAAATAAACATTTTTTTTTTTGATAACCAAAATTTATATGAAAAAACCGAATTTTAATAAATCGAATATAATTAAATAAAAAAAAATTAGAAAAATAAATTTATATATGAAAAATTAAATTAAGAAAAACTGCCAAAAAAAAAAAAAAAAATAAACAAATTTAACAAAATTATACACAAATTATTAATAAAAAAAAAAAAATTGGAATATTTCATATTTGTAGCAAAATTATTTAAAAACAAGAAAAGATAAAATAATATAAAACATAAAATTTCCATAATTTTAGGTAGCAAAATATTAACTTTGAAATCACAAAATTTTTATAAATATAAATTACCCGTAAAAATAAAAGAAAAACTGAAAGTAAATAAAGTAAATTATAAAATTAAAGTAAAAATAAAAAATATATAAAATTATTCTGATAAAAAATAAACGGCCAATATTTAAATATAAATTAAATTTTTTGATAACAATTTTTGATATTTGTAATTGTATTTTAAAAATTTGAAATATGTTTTTTTTTTGTATAAAAAAATTTTAATTTTTTGTTTCTTTTAATTTTATTTTAAATTTTTATATTTCCTTTTATATAGTTTATAAATATATATATGTGTTTCTAAATTAATATATATAAAATTAAATATAATATGAAAATGTAAAATAAAAAACCAAATTGGTGCTTTTAAAATATTAGGAAATTAAATAAAAAGAATATAAAAATATTCAATTAAGAAGTAAAACTAAATAAATATAAACTTTTTTTTGGAAATATTTAATTAGAAAAAAAAAATTATATAATTATAATTTATAATAATTATTAAGTTGTGTTTTAAGAGATAGTAAAAATGGTTTCAAAAAAATACTGGATGAATTTTTCAAGTGCTATCAATCTTAACTATAAAATGATTTTAGAAAGGGCATCTATAATAAATCATCTATAATATAATTATAAAAATAATAAATAAACCGATCTTATACATTTCATAATTATAGTAAAAAAAATATATATGAAATATTTTTATCCTTAAAATATATGATTCAATTAAATAAATTTTGACTAGTTCATTCATTCTGACAACTATATAATCTGGTATAATATCAAATCACGAACATTTCTTGGACAACAATCATCCAACTGACTACATTTTCATATATGAATTTACAAGATAAAAACTTTACATATTTATAAATTCACATTGTGAAATATTTAAAACCGAATTTGAAAGTATTTTTGGAAAATTAATAAATATAAAAATTTAATTAATCATTCTATACAAAAAAAAACTAAGTCTTTCATGACTAATTAAATGTCCTTCCTCTTTTGTATATCTAGTAAAATAATTAAGAACAATTTTTATAAAACTTTGCCACAATTAAGATATACAACATAAAATATATACAATAAAACCAACCAATTTTTTATATAATTTTTTTACATAAATCATTTTTTTTTTTTTACAATTGTAATAAATTCTCCAAAATACAAATAATTAAATAAAAGATTATTCAAAATAATAAATTAAATACTACAAAAGCAGAGTCTGATATAAATACAGTGAATTTTTCCCTTTTTATAAATAAAATTTAATTAACAATAAATTATAATAAATATAAATAAATATTATAAATGAATTTAAAACAAATTAATCCAAAGAAATTTTTGTAATTTGAAATTTTATAATCTATCCAAAAAATTTGTAAGGATAAAGACTCACACAATTTTTTCTACTGTACAGAAATAATAAAATTTACCATTAAATTAGTAAAAAAAAAATTTTAAATTCCGATGAAGTTATTTTCACTATACAAAATAACAAATAATATAATTAAAGTATATAAAATTAATTTCAAAAGATAGAAGTTAAATGAATCAAGAATTTGGGCCATTTTTATCTATTTAATAAAAACTGATGAAATATTAAAACTAGAATATATTAATACTTAATATTATACAGAATTAAAATTATGATATCAACAAAATATTAAAATTTAAATTTATATATAGCTGAGCATAATATTATTGTTAAAAATAATATTATATTAATTTGCTTCAGCGATAAACTATATAACATTTAAAAAAAAACTAAATGTAATTTTTTATATTGTTTTTCATATTTTTAAAAGAAAATAATAATTAAAAAATATTAATAATATAAAATTTATGTAACTAATATATATAATAATATATGCACGATAATATATTATTTATAAATATTGTATAATTAATTAAACTTAGTATTTTTATGTGTATTAATTTTACTATATATAAATATATTATGATTATTACAATGGAAACAACTGGAAAATAAAAATGTGAAACATAAAAATAAACTGATGAATATCTTACATAAAAAAGGAACATCTTTTTTTTTATTTTAAATAAAGGAATTTAAATATTTCAGAATATACCGACATAGAATTTACCACTGAAATAAAAGACTTTGAAAATCTGAAATTAATGATAGTTCTGGTATTTTGGTCGAACTCAGGATTCATAAAAAAAAACCAGGAGTTGAATTATGGTAAGTAAATAGTGATGACCACATCTTTCAAATGTAATAACAAATATTTTTTGATCACAAAAGAAGTAGTTACCTAAACAATTCTGCGATGGTTTAGAAATTGCAAAAACTTTTAACATCTATTTTGTTTAAAGTGTCGAAGTCATAATTCAATCAATTCCAATACATTTGTACAATAATTTAATTGAAGCAAGCAATATTTTTTTTTTAAATTTAATATATTAATTATTAACATTGAATGAACTAGAAAATGTTATAAAATTAAAATAAATAATTCTAAAACAGACAATTTTTTTAATAATTCTTCATTCCTTTCATATTATTGGTGAGTATTTTTTATCAATTGTAAATAAATCTTTAGAAACTGGTATTTTTCCGGATATTTGGAAAGAAGCAATTGTAATTTCCATACAAAAAGTACAAAATACCAAAAAACAGATGAATTTAGACTAATTAATAATATGTTACATATAGAAGCTAAAATAATGTGATCCAATTGGAAAAGTATTTTGATCACAGCACAGCTGTCTCTTTTCCATTTATTTATCATGATTTGGTAGGTTTTTTTGATCTGAAACTAGTGTTTGAAACAATAGAATAGAACATCACATTCTGCTAAAAAAAAACTGGAAAGATACGATGTTACAGATAGAGAACTTAAAAGGTATCAATCATGTAGTGTCAGATGCAATTGATGTATTATTATATTAGGCGTTCCGCAAGGATCTGTTCTCCGGGTACACTAAACTAAAGATAGTTAAATTGGTTCTGTTTGCAGATGATGCATTACTGTATGTGACACAGTTGAAGAATGCATCAGTAATATAAATTATGAATTGGAAAACCTAAATCTATTTTTTAAAATTAATAAATTACTAATTAATGTCAATAAAAGAAAATGCATTATTATAAATGATGTTACGGAAGAAAATGTGTATAGTATTGTTCAGATCATAGAAAATGGTAATGAAATTTAGGAGTATTAATAGATCGCAATTTAAAACTTAAAAATCATATTGACTATATATTTGTAAGAAAATTGCAACAAAAAACTATATATTTTTTCCAAAATTAGGCAAAAAGTTCAATAAGAATTGAACTTATTATTTGTTATAATAAAACCACATTTTGAATATTGTTCATCAATAATATTTACAGATAACAAAGAATAAGCTGTTAATGGAAGAAAATGTAAATAAATTTAAAGTAATTAAAATTTAATTAAAATTTAAAATATTACTGGTTAATTTAACTAAATAAATAAAAAAGTGAATGAAGCTCCATCTTTTATATTTTTCAAATTTTATAGTTCATAATTTTTATAACAGATGCTGTGTGGTAGTATATTTTGCATGCGAATCGCATGATTAATGAGAGAAATATTTTTGTATTTATTTTATTTTCGTGTTCATCGTGCATCGTGCTTCGTTTCGTATTGTCAGAAAGGCTGAAAAATAAGAAACAAGAAACTGCAAAAATTGTAAACTTCTGTTAAAGGTGTGTTTCCTTCCTATTTAAATTTAATTTTTATTTTCTGAAATAAAGATCATAAATTAAATTTATACATTTTAAAAGTCATTAAAAGAATTTATATTCTACGAAAATTGTTTTATAAAAGTATACAGTTTTATTTAAAAGACGAACAATTTCTTGTTGATTTACTTATACTACGCTGCAAAAGTAATGGAAACAATAACTAACCATAAAAACCATATGGAGGAAATGGAAGAAGAAGATCTTAAAGATGGTTTATCCTGTAAAGAATTATTTGCAACAAGTGATGGATTAACATATAAGTAAAAAAATTTATTATTATATACAAATTCCAAAAAAAAGGAACAATAATTTATAATTTTTGTAAATTTAGTGATTTTCTAATATTACCGGGTTTTATTGATTTTTCTGCGGAAGAAGTTGATTTAACCTCACAATTAACAAAAAATGTAATACTTAAGGCACCATTGGTATCATCACCAATGGACACTGTAACTGAATCTGATATGGCAATTGCAATGGCAGTAAGTCTTAAAAAATATTAATATACTTATATTTTAAATTTTTCAAATTTAAATCAATTAATGTTTTTTTTTTAAAGCTTTGTGGCGGGATTGGAATTATTCATAATAATTGTACACCAGAATATCAAGCTAATGAAGTGAATAAAGTAAAAAAATATAAACATGGCTTTATCCGTGATCCATCATGCTTGTCACCAGAACATACCGTTGGCGATGTACTTGAAGCAAAACGTCGTAATGGTTTTACTGGTTACCCAATAACAGCAAATGGTAAATTAGGTGGTCGTTTATTAGGTATTGTAACATCTCGGGATATTGATTTTCGAGAAGCTCATGTTGATTGTAAATTAGGTGACATTATGACCAAAATTGATAATATGGTAACAGCACCGAATAGTGTTACATTACAAGAAGCCAATTATATATTGGAGAAAAGTAAAAAAGGCAAATTACCCATTATAAATGAAGCTAATGAATTGGTTGCATTAATAGCAAGAACTGATTTGAAAAAGGCACGTAGTTATCCAAATGCATCAAAAGATAGTAATAAGCAATTATTAGTTGGTGCTGCAATTGGGACACGACCCGAAGATAAGGAACGTTTAAAATGTTTAGTTGGTAATGGTGTTGATGTTATTGTATTAGATTCATCACAAGGTAATTCTACATATCAAATAAAAATGATTAAATATATAAAAACAACATATCCTGAATTACAAGTAATCGGTGGAAATGGTAACTAATGATTTTTTAATTTTATAAAAATGATTTATTATTAATACATATATGAAATTTTTCAGTTGTTACACGTGCCCAAGCTAAAAATCTTATTGATGCTGGCGTTGATGGATTACGAGTTGGTATGGGTAGTGGTTCAATTTGTATAACGCAAGAAGTAATGGCATGTGGTTGTCCACAAGCAACTGCAGTTTATCAAGTATCAACATATGCTAAACGTTTTGGTGTACCAGTAATTGCTGATGGTGGTATTCAATCAATTGGTCATATTATAAAAGCATTAGCATTAGGTGCATCAGCTGTAATGATGGGTTCATTACTAGCTGGTACATCTGAAGCACCTGGTGAATATTTCTTTTCGGATGGTGTACGTTTGAAAAAATATCGTGGTATGGGCAGTTTAGAAGCAATGGAACGTAAAGATTCCAAGGGCGCTGCTATGAGTCGATATTATCATACAGAATATGATAAATTGAAAGTAGCACAAGGTGTTAGTGGCAGTATTGTTGATAAAGGCTCAGTTTTAAGATTTCTACCATATTTAGAAATTGGATTACAACATAGTTGTCAAGATATTGGAGCAAAATCTCTTGTTGAATTAAAGTTTGTACACATTTATTATAGTTTAAAATAGTTTTTAATTTATATATATTTTCATTATTTTCTAGAAATATGATATATAAAGGCGATTTACGTTTTATGAAACGTACGCATTCCGCACAGGCTGAAGGAAATGTTCATGGTTTATTTAATTATGAGAAACGTCTTTTCTAGCAGACAACTGCCCATCAGTTCAATCAACAACCAACAAATAATGATTCAAATTATTGTTCCTTTAAAACATTATTGGAAACATCTAATAATATAATCCTACCACCGCTACAGCCAACAATTATATCATCAGATGTACAAAACAGAGCAAATCCATAAAAATTCTTATATTTGAAAAATACAAATAATATTTTTTAAAAACTAAACTAATAATTCCGTAGATTTAATTTAAAAAAAAAGAAGATTCTGAAATGCATTTGTTAAATACGTTAACCTGAGTTCGTATTTTTACCCTAATGGTTATTAAGATAACGCATTTAGAATATGGGATAAAAAATATATATTTTTTTATATAAATAATTGTTAATTGATATTTTAAAGAAAAAAAGGTAAAAGAATGTATGTACTTGTTATCATATAAATAATTACTATTTACTAATGTATTTCTTATATTATTTAAGTGAAGGCAAATTACAGAACTTAAAAATATAAATTGTATACTTTGTATAGTTAATAAAGTTATATTATTAAAATTTAATTTTAATTCAAGAGTTTTTTAAAGTATATTTTATAGAAATGGTAGTCGTGCGTCGTAGCAATAATGTCGACGAAACCCTCGGATAAACACTACATTCTGTACAAGTTAACAGATGTGATTATAAAATAAATACATATAGAATAGTAATAAAATCGTCAAATCTAATACTTACATATTTTAATTATTACAGGTTACAGGCTTTATATAAATAATCACATTCTGAATAACGTTCGGAACGATATTCCGTCGGAGATCTATTCTCCGACGGAGCACAAATTGGTATTCTGAATTCCGACGGAATCGAGTTATAAAATTGCCATATCAAAATGATTTTCGAAAGTATTCAAACGGTGTCAACCGGAGCGAATGCGGATTTTTAAATTATTGTAATTTGTGTTTTCTAAATATTTTTTTTTTTTAAATAATAAACTTAATTAAATATTTTATAAATAATTTATTGTATAAAAAATAACTAGTAGTGTAAAAATAATTTGTTTGAGAAAAAGATTTTATTGGTTTTTGTATAATTATTTTGTGGTGTTGTGAAAAATAAACAATGGGCAGTATATTGGATTTCAGTTAGGAAGTAATGGAAGATAAAAATAAAAAAAATTATATAAAAATAAAAATAATGCGCCAATTTTTATTATTTGTTTACAGAAATTTTACTTTTTGTTTTCACAATTAAATTTTTCTAAACATAAATTACTTTTCTTCACTACTTTATTCACTATTCTTATTTAATTGTTTATTAAACACATATTTAACTTTAAATAAAACAATTTTACACATAAATTATATCCACACACTCAATTTTATTCATTCTCCGCAACTATAAAGTTTCGGAGAAATTTAGTATGAAATATACGTTCCGAACGTAATTCAGAATACCATATTTACAATCAATCGAATTCGAAAATTAATTATCCTCCGCACGGAATTTAGAATACCAAACCCAATTATCAATTGTTAAATATAGTCGCCAAAGGGCACTAATTAAATATTGGCGAGTATAATTTATTATTTGTGTGTTGTTAAATTTGGATATATTTTTTTCCAAAACAGCAAAAATTAACAGATATAATTTAAAAAACTTAGCTGAATTAAAAATAGTGCGTTGGTCACACTAATTTTGACATCTCTCCCGCCCATAAGCATACCCAATGAGAAAATCGACGTGCTTTTCACGTAATAATTACATGTAGGTTTCAAGTCAAACGCACGTCGAAAGTTCGTCAAACGCCCATATAAAATTTTTGACGATGTCCGCAAATTTCAGTACATTTTTTCAATTATTCAACGTGCATATTTTACGTAGAAAGAACGTTTAACTTTTGACGTTATAATTACGTGGACCATTTTACGTCGAAAGAACGTTTAATTGTTGACGTTATAATTACGTGGACCATTTTACGTCGAAAGAACGTTTAATTGTTGACGTTAAATGTACGTAGACCTTTTAACGTAATAATACCTGGAATTTAAAATATTGTGAAATAATACAGAATTCATATTTTTATATAAATTATATTTAATTATTAATTACAAGAAATTCATTAAAAAATAAATTTAAAAAACACTAAAAAAAATTGCAGTCTTAATTGTTGTTCAGGCTTTTCTTTTTCATCATTTTAAAACGTGCCTTGTGCAAAATATATATGTGTTGTGGATGTGATTGAAGTAGTGTGCCCCTTTGCAATTATATTGCCAAGCATCTATAAAAAAATTAGTATTAGTATTCGGAAAACTTTAATAAATATTAAAAATAAATTACCAAGTAATACTTCATTTAAACCTTTCAATGATCGAAATTCTTTTCGATCATGAGAGCCGTCCCAATTGTGTCAATTGTAATTTTGTATTGCAAAAATTGTCCGTAAAGATTTTTGCGAATCCAATTGTGCTTCGACAACAGTTTTGCGTTTGCTTAAAGGCTTTACGTTGTGTTCCTAAAAATAATGTTTTTAGAAGTTTAATATTAATAGTTTTTATATGCATATATTTTTATGTACATATATATTTTTTATATACATACATTATAAATATAATTTTTAAGTTTAGTTGAAAATTTTACACTTATTTTTACAACCACAAATAATAAAAATAAAAATTATATATAGTATAAATTTATATTTTTTTATAAAATTTAATATATATTTAATATTTATTTGTATTATAAATATAAAAACAATCTTACCTGAACTCTAAATAACAAACAACGCAAATTTAATTTCATCACATTTGACAATTAAATTTATCTTAAACAAAGAAAAGCACCACTACAACGAAAACTCTTCCAATTGACAACACACTTTCCTGAAAAAACTCGGTTACGTCGATTGATCAACGTTCATTTTACGTAAAATATGCAAGTCGAAATTAACTCAAATATTTTACGTCAAATATTTTCTCGCTGGGTAACTATAAACTTCAAAAGTTTATTTTGAAAGGTTAAAACTAAACAAAAAAAAAAACGTGCGATCTAAGTTCGGCAGATATTGTAAATGTAAATTGTAAATCAATCTTGGTTATTTACAAAATTATTTTATAAATAGTAAAAATTTCATAATGGGAAAGAAAAAAAGTACTTTTCCTAAAAAGAAACCGAAATTAGAAATAGTTTTCAATGAAAAAAAGCGCAAGTATTATTTGTTTTTCTCACAAACACAGAAAATAATAATTTCTATAAAATGAAAACAAAAATATTTTTATTGCAGAGAATTTCTCACTGGTTTTCGTAAACGGAAAAATGAACGACGCAAGAATGCCAAAATTCAATTAGAAGAAATGGTTAAAGCAGAACGTAAAAGAATTCGTCAAGAAGTTAAGGATAATGTAAATAATTTTAAGAAATCTTATGCACCATTACCAGCTGAAGATGATATTTTGAAAGATGATCAATACGAAGAAGAAGAGGTAACAGTCAAGGTGATTGAATTGTCTACAAAAGATATTGCGGAACAACGTAATTGTTTGGGTGAAAATATTGCTAAATATAGTGATACCGAAGAAAATGGTCAACAGCAAAGTGACTCGGAATCAGAACATGAAACAAAAGACGTTAATTCCATTCCAGGAATGTATATAGTGGCTCCTAAGAAACAAAAAACCGAAAAAGAAAATGATTCAACAAAAAAACTAACGAAACCTGCAACAAGTAAAAAAGAATTAGATCGTTTGAAGCAGAAAAAAACATTGAAATCAATCCAAAAGAGTAAAGTATTTCAAATGAAAGAACGAGTAAATAAAGTGGAAAATAAAAAACGTGCTAAACGTGATAAAAATAGAGAAGTTCGTCAACTTAAAAGTCAAGGTAGACGAATTGAAAAGAAACCTGATTTCAAGCGATTAAATAAAATAAGGGGTAAGAATCCACATAAAAGGAAGAGATAGTAGTAAATTTTTGTAGCGATTATAAAATAAAATTCAAAATTTGTTTTAAAAAACAACAACTAATGCTATTGCGTTTTAATTAAAATAAGGTTTACATTCTTTTGTAGTGATGACTACCACCACCTCCAACACTTTGTGGATAATTATTTTTATAATTTGATTGTCCACTACCTGTTTGCTGTTGCGTATAATGTTGATGCTGTTGTAATTGTTGTTGTATAAATTGTTGTTGCTGTTGCATTTGACTATTCTTTTGTTGTATATCTTGTTGCAATTGTTGTTGATGTTTTAATAAATTCTGTTGGGCTTGTTGTTTCTGTTGTTGTCTACACAATTCTTCCATAACTTCGTGATTATATGTTGAATGTAACATTAAACCTAATACACCAGCACGTGATGCCATACCAGATCGAATTTGTCTTTCTTGTTCTAACAATTCATCCATTTTTAACCATTGACGAACACGTTCTAAATCAATTTCAGCACGACGAATTTTTTCCCAAACATAGTGTTTAAAACAATTTTTCTTTGGTGCCCGACAAAATTCACCAGTTAAATTAAATACGTTTATAACTAATGGACAACCACAAACATCTGAATCACTAATTTTTGGATCTTTACAATGTTCTGGACACAAAACTCTTAAACGTTTACAATATGTACCACTAGCTGGATTATAAAAATCACAAAACATTGAATTACCTTCAATTCGAGTCTTAAATATACTACCAAAACTAGCCTGACTTTCATATTTATTGAAACATTTTTCCATATGTCGTATAGCTGTACGTGAATGAATTTCATGACCACATGTTATGCAATACATTGATTGTTCATCTTCAATATCATTTGTATCTAATGCTTTTGGATCTAATGTACAACGCTTTGCCCTCTCAACAAGTAAATCCAACTCAGCATGACGTTTATCTAACTCAGCTAAAGCAAACCGTACTAACGCCTGTTTAGCACGAATACTATCTAATTGTTTTTTATTTTCTTCTTCGGCCCGACATCTTGATAAATTCCATTCTTGGATACGTTGTGGTAATACTTGAAATATACGATTTGTAGCTAATTTCATACCACAATTATCTGAGCAATATTTTGATTGTGTTCGGCAATTCATTTTACAACCGGGACCATGACATTGTCGCATACCTTCTAAATCTGGATTTATAAATATTTCTGGACTAGCTGAACGTTTACGTTTCTTAGTACGATTTGCTGGTTTCTTTTCTTTTTGGTAATATTTCTTTTGTTGCTGGTAAACACAAATACGTTTTTCACATCGTGGTTTTCGTCCAATTTTACGTGTTAAACATCCATCACATGTACCACAACTTGGCCTTTGACAACCTTCACAAGTACCACACCTGGCACTGCTTGTATAGCTGGTTGTCGTTGCAATATTTTGTTGTGGTTGTGCGGTTACGATTGGAGATGCAGATGAGGATGCTATTAAATTGGATGTGGAATATTTTTCTTTATCTTTTTTTTTCTTTGATGGTGGTGGAGCAATATGTTCTGGTGTTATAGCACCAGAAGGCATTGCAATTTTTTCAGCTGGCACAATGCGAAATACTGTTTGAAGACTTGGATCTTCTTCTTTACATCTCTGACAGTAATAATGTTTTATGTGTTTTGCTTCCTTTTCAGAAATATTAATACAATCACCATGATACCATTCCTCACATCCGTCACAGCCGCTAATAATATTTTATTAATAGTGTTCCTTGAAATAAAAATAAAAATTTATATTTACATCATGAAACGGGAACAATCAGAAGTTCTACAAATACAATAAGCCTGTCCATCTTGTTTCATTATTGTAGCAATTTTACTCTTTCTTTCTGGTAAATCGAATTCTCGGGCAATTTCCTCTTTCTGAGTATATCAATCATTTTGGCATTTTATTCAAATATTAAAATATTATAATATATTTACCGATTTTTTACTTTTCTTCTTTTCGCTCATTTTGACAAGATTTGTAGATTCTCGCTAATTTTATAATTTTATAATTAACTAATTACAAAATTACAATAATATTTCTAAAATTATGTGGTCGTTGTCATTCATATACATAAATACAACAAACAAAGCGTGTTTCAGTTCATTATTTGTCATTTTTGACATTTAATTAGTTTCATTTCATACATTTTAAAATGATCTATTTCCATATTCCATTCCTATTGTCATTGAAATTGGAATTGGTTTAAAAAAATCAAAACAGAATATGTATGGGCTACTTACACTTACTTAATTGTTTTTTAGGTATCAAGTTTTAGTTTGTTTTGTAACTTTGTAATCATTCAACGAGGATTAGTTTTCTTTATAGTTGCGCTTCAATACTTAAAATTACTTTAAATAAATAGAATAGCCGCCATAAAATTTGAACTTTACTGAAAACATTTTAAGATTACGTCATTACATTACGGTTCTTTATGACATCAATACTCCGGATAATGACAGCATTTTACCCGCAAACGCCATCTAGTGGTCCAAAAATTAGTCGGTATATGGAAAATCTTCCAGATCCAATTCATCTTGTTGCGATTACCATAAAATGCATTTTTAAATACATTAAGGGCACAGTCAAACATGGTATTTTTTTATAATAACAAATCAAAATTGTATCTTAATTTTTTTGGTAATACTGATGATGTTACAACACGAAGGTCAACCAATGGTTACGTTTTTTTACTAGGTGCTGAAACAGCTGGTGCTGTTTCGTGGCAGTCACAGCAACACAGAAGGTTGACGCTTTCTACAACAGAATCAGAATATATTGAAGCATTTAAAGAACTTGTTTGGTTGTGTCAACTTTTTACCGAACTTGTTCCTAGTTGCACCAATATTCCAACATTAAATATGCACAGCCAGAGTGCCATAAAATTGATAAAAAAAATCCCGACTATCATAAAAGAACTTAGCATATTGCAGTAAGATATCGTTTTATTAGGGAAAAGTTTGAAAAAGTTTTTTTTTAAACTAGAATATATTCCAACACAGGAACAAATAGCTGATATTTTAACAAAACCTTTACTAAAATAAAAGTTTTTAAAATTCAAAAATAAAATAACAAATATTGTCCTTTTAGATTATTAAAATTTAAAAATTTAAGTTTTTTTTGTAATTAAATGAATTTAAAGAAATTTGTAATTGATTTTTGTACAAGTAAAGTCGTTTACTTGGAATTCTACAAGTAAAGCTGTTTTTTTCTAACAACAATTTATAAGGATTTATCTTTAGTAATGTCCGCGCAAATCTCTTATCCATATATACTCCATTTTATATTTTCAAATACATTTATTTTTTGTTTTCTAATTGTTTCCATTTTTCAATCCTTCAATTTTAAATTTCCAACTTCAAAACCTACGATTATAAGTACAAATCAAAAAAAAAAAAAAAAACAACTAAAAAAACCAAATTAATTGAAATAAAAAAAAAGTTCAAAAATTTATTTTGCATAACAAATTCAATTAAATTGTATATTTTTTATTTTTTATTATTTTTTTTTTTATTTTTTTTTAATTTGTTATATTTTTTTAAATACAATTTATTTTTAAGCTAAAGTGTGAAAAAATGTTTCTTGATTTTTTTGTCTTCCTTTTTTTATACATAATTAAAGATAATTAAATATTTAAAAAAATTGTTTTTTTTTTGTTTTATATTTTTTTGTTTATATTATTATTAATTTCATTTTTTTACGTAATAACTCTTACGAAAACTAAAAAACAGCAATAATATAGTTTTAATAATAAAAATTTTTTACTTAATATTTTCTTGTTTATATATTTTTATAATTTGTTGTTTTTTTTTATATCAATAATAGTTTTCCATTCTCATTTTTAATATTGTGCATTTTTTCGTAAAAACAATATAATTCATTTTTTCTTAATTATATATATTTTTTGTTTGTTTTTAGATTATATTATTTTGCTGTTAATTTTTATTTGAATTATAATTTTTGTTATTGTTTTGATTTTCATAATTTTTTTTAGAAAAATTGTTTTTATTTCAAATTATCGTTTTATTGCTTAAATATATAAAATAAAGTAATTTTGTTTTTATATAATTCTTTTCTTTGTTTTACGTAAAAATTATATAATTTTAACTATATAATAATAATAATAATAATATAAATTTCATTTTATAGTTTTTAATTATAAAATTTATACAATAATTTTTTTTTAATAAATAAATTTCGTTTTTTTTTTGTATGTTTCTTGTCATTTTTGTTTTAAAACTTTTGACTTTTTATAGTTTAGTATGGCGAAATTTCTTATGTGTCTTTTTTTTTGTTACAAAAATAAAAATGTGTAAAATTTTTTTTTAAATATATATAATTTTTTTTTTTTTTTTTTTAAAAAAAATCGTATTAATTGAATTATTCTTAAAAATTTAAAAATTTAAATATTTAAATTATATATAATATATATTAGAAATTATAGAATTTGTCTATTTTTGTGGACCGGCCACTTTATTTAAATATATATATATATCGGCAAATAATTGTATGCATAGAGAAATAATTAGAATTTTTAAAAGAAATAACATTTTGTATAGCTCCCTAAAAGCTGGGGAAGATGCTATTTTGGGAGCTTAACAATTATAGAGAATATATATTCATAATATAATTTATTATTCTATTTGCATGAAAATTCACATTCAAAACGATCTGATAAAGAGTTTATCACTTAAACACATTCATTCAAAATAAATGATAAACATAAATTGTAAAATAATTATATTATGATATTGTTATTAGTTCTAAGGAACCCATTACCTTTTCGGGGTATAATATTTAAAAAAAAATTGAATTAAATATATTAAACTTTGTAAAAATTAATTAATTAATATAAATTTTCTAAAATTTTACTATAATATATTTTTGAATACCAATTCCTTACACCATATTGTTTTTGCCAGGTTAAACTACCATCATTTCATTTTTGAAATAAAATATATCCAAATTTAATTAAAATAAAGCATTTTGAAGGAATATATTTTTTGTTATTGACAATTAGATTATTTTGATAGTTTTGATATATTTTTTGTTTGTTTTTTTATGAAATGTAATTTTTGGTTATTTAAAAATAATTCAATTTGTTGTATTTTTTTTTATTGATTTATATATTATATTTAATTTATTTAAAGCTAAAAATATATTTCAGCCATACTACTTCACTCTTGTTTTGAGTGTTTTTGAGAATTACAAAAATTATTACATAATTATAATTTCTTTTTTTTTATATATAATAAAACAAAAAAAATTTATAATTTTTAAAAACAAATTCTAAAATTTTAATTATATTTTCAATTTTATTGTTTTTAACTCTTTTTCTTTTTCTTTTTTTTTGTAACTAAAAAATATTGTTTTATTTGTGAGTATATTTGAATAATATTTAATTAAATTTTGCACAGATTTCAGTTAAATTTTTTTGGTTTTTTAAATAATGAAAATAAAAAAAAAAAAAAATATTTTTATAATTTTTTAATAATTTATTTTTCACTATTTCTTTTTTTTATAGTAAATTTTTTTTTTTTAATTTATTTTTTATTGACGTGCGTGTTAAGTAGTTAATTTTTTATTAATTATTTTCAGCATTATTTTTTTTTTGTAATTTTTTTGCTAATATAATTTTTATTTAATTTTATTAGTAATAGAATTTTATTTAGCTTTTTTTTTGTTTTGTATAGAGTTAAATGTTATATTTTACAATGTATATGTTTTTTTTAATTTGTATGTTGTTGTTTTAGCTAAAAATGTATGTGTTAACAAAGAAGCATTTTTCTTATTATTTAGAATTATTTATTTATTATTATTTATAATTAAACTTAATATTATTATTATTTATTTATTTTTTTTGGGTTTGCTTTTTACAATTTTTTTTCGCGATTTTAAATTTGATTTATTATATGTTTTTAATATTTATATTTTTAATTTATATTTTTTTTTTCACTCAAACTAGATTAGTTTTTTATGTTCTAAATATTTATATTCGTTCGTTTTTTTTTATTGTTTATTTTTATAGTTTTATGTTTTAATTGTTTTTGTGTTTGTAATTCACCTTAAAGATTTTAATAATTGTTTTTATTTATTGAATTTTACGATAATTATTTTAATTGAGTCCTTTTTCTCGTATCGTAATATTATTATATATTATTTGGATCACTTTATAATTTTTGTTTTATTTGTATTAATTATTAATAGTTGTTTATTCATAATTTCTATTTGTTGATGTTAATTTTTTTTAATACATTATGTTTAATTTAATATTATAAATATTTATGTATATATCATTTTTTGTTATTTGTTTTTATTTAAAATATTTTTCCTAAAAAAATTTTCTTCTCGCCCCACCCCTCGCAATTATTGAATGCACGCAGAACATAACAAAAAATTTAAAAATATAAATTAAAAATTTTATTTTTCTTTAATTTCTTTTAATTTTATTTATTATTAAAATAATGGCGAAATTTTTCGAAAAAAAAATTAAATAAAAATATATTAAGCGTAATAATAATAAATTAATGAAAGTTAAATAAAAATATTTTTTTAAAGTAATTTTTTATTTAACGATTTTTTTTTATAATTATTAGATTTGTTTTAGTTTAATTATAAGTTTAGTTAAAAGGATCGTCGAAAATTATATGTTTTTATTTATTATATTATATTTATGAATGTGTATGTGTGTGTCCATGTGTTTAATATTTTTGTTGTCGTTTATGTTTGTTATTTTGTTTTGTTTTTATGTTGGTAGTATTATTTTTAAAAAATATGTTGTTATTTTTAACAAAATTTTATTGATGTGTGCAGAGAATTTGTTGTTTTATAATAAATGTTTTATTTATTTATATTAATAAAAAGCCTTAAAAACAGCATATAATCATAAATGTTTTTATTTATTTCTTTAATTGTTATTAAATTTTCAATCTTCTGTTGTTGAAAAAATCTCGGCTTAATGTTTTTATTTGTTGGTAATATATGTTTTTCCTTTTGATTATATTTTTTTAATAATTTTATTTTTATTTTTTAAATACAAATGGAGGGTTTCAGTTACAAACGTTTTTTTTTTTTGTTTAAAATAATTTTTTCATTTTACTTTTTATATAATTGATTTTATTTGAAATGTTATTACATATTATTATTTTTAGATTTTTTAATTTTTTTAATTAATTATTATACAGAGTGTGCACAATTTTTTTTCTTCTATAAATTTGAGAGCATGTTTGAGAATTTTTATTTTAAATGTTACCGCCGTAATATAGTGAGCGCTGCAGTAAAAATTTGTAAAAGGATATTTTATTTTTAAATTTTTGGAATTGTTATAATTTTTTAAATGAGTATTAATGTTAACTAAAATGTCCTAATGGTTTTTACGTTTCAGATTTAAAACAGTCGTACTGTTTTATTAAACAAATCTAAAATTTAAAATAAAATAAAACTTTTATTTTTTTTTAGTAATTTATTTTAAAAAGTTAAATAGTTGGCATTACAGAATTTTGAAAATTTGCAGCAAAATTATTAATTACGAAAAGAATTATGTGAATAACGAAAACAGAGTAAATACAAATATTTTTTTTGGGCTAAAAATATAGTGAAAATATAATGCATGAAATTTATATATATTTTTTAAAAGTTAAACTTTTGTTTTTATATTTTTTTTTTGTTGTATTTTTAACTATTATATTTTATATTTAATTTTTTTATTATATTTAAATATAAATTTATATTATACTGAAAAACGCAGTCTTAAAGGATAAGGCTATCTTGGATAAAGGATCCAAGGAAATTGTATTATTTATACGTAAATATATGAGGCGTTTTTATTTATTTATATTTATAATAAATATTAAATTTGTTCTAATAATTTTTAAATAAATAAAGCATACAAACAAACAAAAATCTGTGAATGTTTATATAGATTTGTTTAGTTTAAGGACAAAAATTATTTAAAGCTAATTATATTTGAATTTTTCCTAAAAGGAAAATTATAACTAAATAAAAACTGCACACTCTGGTATTATTTAATTTTTTTGATTTTATTATAAATATTTTGAATTATTATTATTTCCATTTTCATTTAAAGTATTGTTATATGTTGTAAAACAAGATTATTTTAAAGATATTCATTTTTCAAAATTTCCAAAACTATAGAAGATTAAAAAAAAAATTTGTAAAAACGATATTTAAGCAAAATAGCCTCTAGCTAGACGAATTCACAATTCGGACGGATTATAAAAATAATTTTTTTTTTGTTGTAGTGCGAATTCAAATTTATCGTTTTTAAATATTATATATATAAAAAAAATACAATAATTTTTATATTTATTAATGAAAATATTATTTGAAAAATATTGAAGTTAATTTGGATTGTCATTTTGGGTTACATTCTTCAAATCAGAACAAAGCTAAATACAATTTATAAATGCCATTTTTATGAAATACATATTATTAAAGATTATGGGTAAACTGAGTCGATGAATTATAAAAATGTATTTATTAATTTTTAATATACTATAAAAAAAAATAATCATTTTTGGAAATTTTGAAAAAAAAATACTTTTATATTTTTTCTTATTTGAAGAAAATAAAAATCCAGCCAAGATGGATTAAAAAATTTCGAGTTTTTTTATTAATGTTTTTTGTGAAAATATTTTCCGAAAGCCTCTCAATACCATATTTCATTTCTGTTTTTGGTAAGTTTCATTTTGTTTGGTGGTAATGTTATATTAAAATGCGCAATAATGTGTGATTAAATTGTAAAATAAAAATTAATATTTTTTTAAACTATAAACTAAAATATGAGAACTTAAAAAGAACTAGCAAAATTTTAGCAATTTATTTATTTATTTTGAATTTTATTTGTCGAAATATTTTGTTACCTAAAAAATTATTTTCAGCTAAAACAAATTAGCAAAATAAATTTTATAAAAAGCTACTTTTGATTAAAATATCGAATTCATAATTTTTGTTGTTTGTTTTTAATTTACTGACGCTTAGTTTTTTGTTTTAAAATCTAACAATTTTTATATAGAAGAAGTGTAAATGTTTTTTTTATTAATTCGAAAAGAAGATATTTTTTTAATAATATATAAATAGAGTTTTTTTTTTATTAATAATTATTAAGCACACATTTTTAATCTCCATTTTCTGTATTTTATTGTTAGAAATTTTCTTAATTTTTTGTAATTATTTCTCGTTTAGGGTTTTTTTCTTATTAAAGTTTTCTTTTAATTCATTTATTTTTGATGTTGAATCATTCGCGCGATTTTTATGTTGGTAAATTTGAGTGAAATTTTTATTTTTATATTTATTTTAATAAATTTTAATATATTTTTTACCATTATGTTTTTTTTTATTAAAATTGTTTGATTAATAACGAAACATTAACAAGTTAATAAACGTGATCGCGTTATACTTGCAGTATAATTTTTTTACTTATTTTCAATTTTGATCTTTCAAGTTTTTCTATTTTTTTT
Organism: Rhamphomyia laevipes; assembly: GCA_963920725.1. NCBI lineage: Eukaryota > Metazoa > Arthropoda > Insecta > Diptera > Empididae > Rhamphomyia > Rhamphomyia laevipes. The sequence continues at coordinate 17,590,029 of OY987256.1, read as the reverse complement.
TATTTTAACTTTTTATGTTAATATTTTCACAACACTCAATTTTTTTTTGTAATCGTATAGTTTATTTTTTAGCTTTATATCTTTCATTTCTCATTTAATTTTTGTATTTTATTAAGTTTTCTTGTTTGTTTATTAATATTATGTTTTTTTTAAAGCAATTATAATTTTCGTTAATAATTTTTTAGCTATATAGAATTATGTTTTAAGATAATTTTAAATATTTTTATTTTATTGTTTTTAATTTGTGTTTTTAAATTTTATTTAGAAAAAATATATTATTTTTAATTTTTATTTTTTTCTATATATTTTTTTTTTGATTCACAAGCCTATAAAATGGAAAATAACGAAATTATATAATTTTTAATTTTTGGTTTTGATAGTTAATTGAATTTCAATTTTATTGCTTTTCACTTGGAAAGAAAGTAAATGATTTTCTTGGATTGACAAAAATTATTAATTTTGCAATTTAAATTGGTGATTTTTCATTTATGTAATTTAGATTTATTATTATTATTTTTTTAAGACTATAAAAAGTAAAACATATTTTATTATTTCTTGTTAAGGATGTTAATTTAAATTTTATCTGCACCCCAACTCCAAGTTTATTTTTGATTGATATATATTATTTTAATAATTTTACCATTTTTTATATTTATTTTTCCTTCAAATTTTTATGTTTTACACAATTAATTATGTTTGTTAATTTATTATGCTAGAATTAGTCTTATCGCCGTCAGATCTGTGAACAGTCAGAAAAAAATTAAAATGTATGAAATTATATGGAATCAGTTATACTGTACGCCGCAAAAGTTGGATTAATTTCTACTATCACGGCGTCACTTCGGCGTAACGGCGATGAGACTATCTCCAGCTTTATAAATGAAATAAATATTCATTATTTTTAAATTGTGTTTTTTATGTTGGTATTTTTTATTAATTAGTTTATTTTTATATATAATAAATTAATTATATTTTATTGTTTTTTTGTTTGTTTTATATGTAATTTTTTATTTGAATTTCATTATGTTATTTAATATGGCAGTCGGCTTTCCATTTATTTTTATTTTTTTTAGATTTTAATAATTTAATTTGCTGTTTTTTTATGTTGCTGTTAATTTTTTTTTAAAAAAATAAAGATTTAATTAAAAATAATTTGTTTTATAATTAAATACATTTTTTTTTGTTTATACAAATTTAAAACATAAATTTAATTTTTTTTTTTTGTAATTTTTTTTTTATTTTACATATTTTTAGTAGACGATGCAATTTTTTTTTTTTAAATTTTCAAATAAAAGCATTTTTACAAATTTCATTATAATTTTTAATTTGTACAAAATAAATCACAAAGAAGTAAAATTTAGCATTTAAAAATATAATATATATTTATATATATTATTATTGAAAATAATAAAGAATTGACTTTGACATTAAAAATTAATTATACAATTTTTTTTTTTTAAAATAAATTTTTAATTATATAAAAAATGTTCTTATATATTTCCTAATTTTTTTATCCACATTTTAATAATAAAAATTTTGAAAATTTACATAAACAAAAATAGAAAAAATAAAAGAAATTCAAAGAAACTTAAATTTTATTATTATTTTATTAATTCTGTCGTGCTTCTTGGAGAGGGGGGCGAGGCCTGGCTCAGACATCCGCAGTTCTGGATGTTATACTTGGTGATCTTGAATGTATTACAACTTTATGACCATTTTTTGTAATAAAACCATCACTTTCAACTAAAACAGCTGTTTGTCGGCCTTGTCGATCACTATTACTACTAGGACTTAATGGTCCACCACTAGCAGTACCATCATTTTGTTGTTGCTGTTGGTCTCTTAGTTGTGATTCAGATGGACTTATTGGTCCACCACTACTATTATTATTATTATGATTATTATTACTATTATTATTATAATTATTATTTAATTTCATATCTTTAATTAGAATATCATCTGGACCATCACCCCCACCATCATAATCAGTATCATCACCAGTTGTACCACCATCATGATCATCATCATCTTTATGTAATTTATGTTTACGCCAAGCATTTTGTATTAATCGAGCACAATATTCTTCACGTTGACGCCATAATGTTGATGATACTGGCTCATAACCAGCTTCATCTGGTCTAGCTGCTATTTCACCAATATCACCAGTTTCTTCAATTGGATTACCCTTACGGGCAAAAAAATCTTTTGTTAATGCATCCAATATATCTACACAAAACATAAGATCACCGCGACATATTGGTATATCCATTGATATTATTTTATATTTATTTGGTTTATGTATTTGTAATGGCGGCTCTAGGACATCCAAAAATTCGGACAACTGATCGTAACGTATGTATTGTGTACCATCTGGATCGAATTGTTGCCAGATTTCATAGTACATATCATAATCGTCATCGGTTAGACCTTCTTGGACATCTTCGGTCGCTTGACTATAATTTTCGAGTATAACAGCAATATACATGTTTATAACTATCAAAAAGCTTATAACTAAATATGATAGTAAAAATGTTATTCCAACTGTTGCTGAACCACAATCACCTGGTTCACCTTTATCTGGATCTGGTTTTTTACAATTTTTTTCATTTATTATACCATCTAGTACACCATCCCATCCAGCTGAGGTAGACATCTAAAGGATTTTCACATATAAAATGTATTAATAATAATTAAATAAATTGTGATGATTGTAAATATGATGAAGTTTCTTGAAGTTTAAAATAGTAACCAAAAGAAACCTGAATTCATATATCACATATTTTGAGTGTATTCAATATTTTTAATTTAGTATTTCTAAATTAAGATAGTAAATTCAAATATAATCAACGGATATCGAAAGTAAAAACTAAGTAATGATTAATAATTTTATATATGTATGTTGTTTTAAAGTAATTGCATTGATCAGGGCTTAATTGTATAGCTTATTAAACGCTTTGCACTCCAAATTTAACCTTTACAAATCAAATCCACACTTACAATTTGTTTAATATAATTTATAAGAACTACACTTTTCGGAATGGTCACGTTAAAAAATAATATTTCCCATTTTCAGCAAACAATGGCAGGAATCGAATGTTAATACACCAGCTCGCTAATTGTACTGACAGTTAGAGTACGTATAGTATTTCCCCGATTGTAGCTAATATATTGATTGAAATATTTTTTCTTAGTAATTGTAGGAGAATAATTATAGATTGTTATTAACCATTATTTGTAATTATATCTTTTGGCAACAAATTTAGATTCGGTTTATTAAAAATTAAGAAATATTATTTTTTTGAAAAAGATTGAATTTGAAGTATAAACCATGACCAAAAACTCATAAATCTTACAAAATTGAAACTAATTTTATTCTTTAAATAAAAAAAAAACGAAATTTAAAACCTTAGATTTTTAACTAATTTAAATTATTTTTTATATTATATTTTTAAAATTACCTGAAACAGTATTATCATACTCTGTCCAAACGTCTTAAAATTATATACATCATCAATACCACTCTTTTCTTTAACATTCATAAAGAATGACATTCCAAATATTGCAAATATGAACATTACAAGGAATAGCAATAGGCATATATTAAATAAGGCTGGCAAGGACATAGCCAAGGCAAAAAGTAATGTTCGTATACCTTTTGCACCTTTAACCAAACGTAGTACACGACCTACTTTAGCTACACGAACTACACGAAGTAATGTTGGTGATACAAAATATTTTTCGATAATATCACTAAGTACAAGACCTGTTAATAAAATTGTGTTTTTGTTTTGTTCCGGGAAAACGGACAATTGGATTTATAATGAGGGCATGGGAGTTGGAGTCATGATAATGTCAAGAATGATTAATGTTTGGGAATTAAAATGAATACATGTTATTTACATAATGTGTGTGATAAAGAAGGATATAGAAAATGTAATTGTATAAATGTTAAAAATTATTTATTTTTATATGCAAAGAAAAATGATATTTGTATGTTTGTTTGTTATTTAAGTATTTTGTAATATATATTTATATAATGTAAATTATTATAATGTTTATATTTAAAATTGTGAAATTGTATTAAAACAAACCATATTTTTTATATAGAATGAAGGAAATCCATAAAAGAAAATAGAAAAAAAAAACAAAAAAATTATTTAATATTGTAATATTATTAATGTGATACAACAACAAATAAAAAATCATAAATATATTATTTTTAAATAATTAACGAAATTAAAAAAAATAATTATTTTTAATTAATGTATATTTTTTTTTTTTTTTAGTATTAATATGTATAAAAAAATTGTATTTGTACTGACCTAAGATGGATAATACGACGACTACAACATCAAATAAATTCCATGGCTCAACAAAATAATGATATCGTAATGCGAATATTTTGAGTAGACATTCTGCACTGAATATAACAACGAATATCATGTTCAGAGAGTCTAACACATTATTATAGTAGTCTGGTGCATTGTAACGATCGAGTGTCATTGTAAACATATTTAAGCCAATAAATAACATTATAACAATATCGAATTTTTTATCTGTTACTAATTCAAATACTATTGCTTGTGGACGCCACTGTAAATATTTTTTTTTTTTTTGGTTTTGTTTAATTATAATAATTTGATTTATTTTTGGTATTTTGTTTTGGAAATTGTATTTTTTTTTTAATTTAAGTTGAAATTGTATACAGTACTATCAAAGATCGGCTTTATATTAATTTAAATAAAAATATTTGACTAAATTATTTAAAAAACGCACATTTAATAAGTAAAATACTTATTTAATTAATTATACTCAAAAATTTGATATACCATTTTTAAGATTGGCTACTTAGAAAATGTCTTTATGTAATCAATATTTGTTATCTTATTGATTCAGAAAAATTATGTATAGATATATTATATTTAAATATAAATATCAATTAGTTTGGTATGAAACTATATATACTAAAATCTAATTATAATCTAGTTTCTAATTAATAAAAAAATAAAAAAAATATGAAAAATTCTAAAATTTTACTCTACGAAAATTATAAATTTTCGGAGCAAAGCATAAATAATATGTTGCGTTTGTTTTTTTTATTAGCTTCCGATTATTACTACTTACTACACAATTTAGAGTGCATTAAAAATTGTAGTAACTACGATTAAAAATAGTTAAAAAATAAATATAAATAAAAGAAACAACATAAAATTTTAAATTCGAGGTTTGTAATGAAATTTTGAAAAAAATTTAATATTTTTTCCTAGACACTTTTGAAGTAGCTAATCAGTTTAATAGTCTATAAATTATAAGAGTTTTTTTTTGCATAAATTTGAAGCTTTTTGGTAGCTAAAAAGTGCTAATTTCTTAAGTATATAAAAAAAATTACAACATTTATTATTGTTATATTTTGCTGATTATGTTTTAATATTTTTTTTTGTAAATATAGCAATTAAAATAATATATTTTTAAGAACACACAAAATTAACATCAACATAAAAACATTTATATAGCACTTTATGTAATATGCAAAAAAAAAAAAAAAAGATTTCATTTTTAATGCAATTATTTCAGCATTTCTTCTTTTTTTTCGTAGATTTCTTTTTTGGCAGCAGTGTTTTTATTTTAATATGGTTACTTATTGGTAGTTTAAGTTAAGCTTTGAGTTAAGCTTTTAAAGCTTTATAGAAAGCTTTTAAAATTATATTCGCGTTGCAATTTCGTATATTTTATTTTCTTTGTATATATAGTTTTAGTTCACGCCTAAAATATTAATAATTATTATATCATTTCATTTGAGAGCCCATTTTTATGTTTTTATTTTTTTACTTGATTCTTTATAGATTGAAGATACTAATATATAATTTGTGAGGATTTTGTAGTGTGTAAATGGATAGAGGAGAAAGTTTTTTTTAGTAATAACGCTTTGCAAACTATTTCACTCAAAAATAAAATAAATAAAAAAAATTGAAAGATTGTTGATTTTTTTTTGTACAGAAAATAGTAAATGAAATTATATTTACATGAAAAGATTTGGTGGTCATGATCCTTGGTAAATTAAATTTCATTTATACATAAAAATTTTTGGTTGTGGGGGTGGGTTTAAAACTAACACATATATATATAAATAATTCTAAATTGAAGCATTTTTCTGGTTTTAATATTTTACTTACATATATATTATTTACAAATACATTATTAAACATTTAGCAGTAAAAGCATAAATTTATAGTTATATATAAAGCATAATTTAAATATATTTATAAAAAATTTGTATTAATATGTAATGTGGGTAAAGGGAATTTATTGTTTTGGCTAAGATTATAAATATTGAATGGCGATTAAAACATTTTAAAACTCAACTAACAAAATAAATTTAGCAATTTAACTTTTTTACAAGAAGCTTTACTATACATATTTATAATATTTGGAGTATTGTTGAAGCAGTACTTACTTTTTTGCAATACTTTTTTATTTTTTTTAATAAAGTACAAGATCGCTAATAACTGTAATAACTGTTAATTTTTAAATACCGGAAAATAATTTTAAAATTTAGAATTAATGCCGAGACCCAGACAGAGTTCATATTAAATTCATATATGTATTCTGTATTTAAATAATTGTAATTATATAGATATTTTTGTAAAAGTACAAAATATCTTAATACTTTACTTTGTCATTTCGTCAGTCAATCTGTTGTCGATTATTCTCTGGATCTAAAAAAGACTAACGACCAACGACATTAAGTCCGAATCCTTGAAACTTTCTTTATAAGTTTTCCATTTGGAGAAAAATTTGTTTTTGAAAAAGTTTTTGAAAGAATCATCAAAAAATGCCTAGTTTAGAGATTGATCCTGTCAATATAAACTCATAGCAAATACAAATATATTGCAAATAAATTATTAATAATTTAGTTAACATTGGTAAGTTTTCTGCACATCGTATGACAACTTCAACAGTTTATAAATTCATATAATAATGTATAAGTTTTTGTTACAATTTATTCATTTATAATTAACACTGTGAATCTGTCTGGTTCTGGACATTTAATTAAATACTTTCAACTAATACAAAATTATATTACAAATTACAATGATTAAATAAATTTATATAATTATTAACATATTTTTAAACAAAAAATATTATTTCATATATTTTAATACTTGAAGACTGATTAAATAAAAGTGATTAAAAGTAAATGTTTTTGTATGTTCGCAACAGTAAAGATTGAAGAATATAAGATGATTCATTCATTTAGATTATTATGTACCCGGTAAACATAAGTAAAGACGACTGATCTACTATCTGAAAGGTTATAGATTCTCACTAAGACATGGTTCAGTATTTTTCCAAATATCATGAACATTTGTTATTTGTATTATTTTCAAATTAAATCCCAGTAATGTACCAAAATCAACAATAAAAATTCTTAATTTCACCACTAAACTAAACTAAATTTTATTTGGTGAATAACAAAAAACCAATTAATGAAACTTCAAATACATAAAAATTCCGTACAAGTAGATTTATTCTCGCTAAATTCAAAAACTATGAATTTACGAATCCTACACAATTTTCTCCCACTATAACGATATTATTTATTTACTATTCAATTATATGAATCGTCATTTCTTCGGCCAGATCGAACTAAAAAATCTTTGATCGAATTAGTAATCGGTTAGGTATATAACCCTCATTAATATCAATTTTCCGTGACCAAGAAAATAGGGACCTTAGTACAGACATCTGAATTTATAGGAACCATATAAATTATACCCTAACTCTAAATATATAAATATATAATTATTAGAAAAACAAAAGATTAAAACTTGAATTAGCAGGTAAGGATTCACAAACTTATAAAACAACGCTATAATTTCTCTATGTCACCTGGTAAAATTGTTTTAGCTAAATCTTCCTTATAGGTTCTTCATTTTAGATAAATCTTCATTATAGATTCAATGATGTAATGGTTATCTAGGCTCTATAAGTTGCATTTTAGATTTAAAAGCCAAACGCATTGTGAAAGTGGAGCGATTCAGTTTTTTAAGTCAATAGAAAATTGTTAAAGAAAAGAAAATACAAACTTCGTTAGGTTACTGAAATGAAAAGAATAATGTCATTTTCCTTGCACAGAAAAGTCTAAATTTAACTTCTTTATGGCTTGCTTCTGTGCTAACTCAGGAATATTTATTTAAGTTAATATCATTCATTTGCATATCAAAGTAAATATAGATTTGTAGATTTGTATAAAGCTTATTATCTAATAAGCTTTTTTTATATTTTTTATAAAAAAATAATCTGCATCTTAAATTTAATAATTGATTAGGTATTGTATTTTCAGTTTTCAAGTATTTTAAATATATATATTTATCATAATTTTCCAGGTAAGTATACATCATAAAATATTAATATAAAATTTCAGATCACTTACCTCAAAATAATCATTAATAATAAATATGTTGTTTCATTTAAAAATATGTTTTTCTTTGATACTAAATGATCTTGTTTTCCAGGATCTTGTACTTTTTATTTGTAAATAGTTGAACAATTAAGAATTTTTTTTAGCTTTATCCAATATTGATATAATTCTCTGCCCAGGTACAATAGCTCCAGCCTCCAAAATTTTGACCAACAATATTTATCCAGTTAAAACTTTTATATTTATTTATAGATGATTTTTATTTTGCAACATTGAAGAATTTAAAATCAATTGATCGATCCAACAAACAAATAAAATTTGATTATTTTTTATATATATTTTTTTGTATAAATCAATAAATATATGGACACCGAAACAGCACAACAAATTTTTTTTGGTTAATTGATTATATTATATTTTAATTAGATTTAGCCTAACTTGAAAAGATTTCACAGTTTCATATATGTGGAAAATATTAGATTTATGTAGACTTGTTTTGTTGTTAAAAAATGTTGTTTATGTGTGTTCTGCAAGAAATAACTAAATTTTAAACTATTAAAAATTCTTAAAAAATATCCTATCACTTAAAATTTATATATAAGTTTAAATCTATTTAAAAAATATATATTTCTTCCATGAGTTAATACCGATTACTTTTTTTTAAATAAAATGACATTATATTTTGTTACTATATTTAAAATATATTAAATTTAAAATTTATTTAAATTTTATATACTATTATAGAGAAATAGTAATTTATATAAGATTTTAAGAATTGATAAATTTTAGTCAAAACGAAAATGTTAAGACACGAACCTGAATTCAAAAATGTAATTTTAATTTAAATTAATTTACATAAAACTTTTTGAATTCGAAATACTTATGGGTAAACAGAAATGTTAAAACACGAACTTGATTTTCAAAATGTCATTTTATTTAAAAAATATTCGGACGCAATAGCCTATCTTCATTTGTCAATAATTAGAAATATATCGGAATTATCGGCATAACTTTTTGTTTTACATTTATTAGATTTAATTTTGTATACTGCTGCATTCTTTTAATTTCGGTTTTTCATGTTATTAATTATTTATTGAAAAATGTGTTTATAGTCAAAGGCACCCTTTTACGTATGATTCTTTATGTCTGTATTTTTATGTATTTAGGAATATTTATGTATGAATATTTATGTCTGTATTTTTTTATGTATTTGGGAATATTAATATGTATATGAATATTTATGTCTGTGTTTATGTATTTGTATGTTTGAGAAATATAATTATGTGCAAATGAATTTAGTGTTTCTGTGTATCAGGTACTAATATTCTATGTACGTGTATAATTTTGTTTGGGTTCCTAATATTGTTTTTATTTGTATAAATATGATTGATTAAAAATAAAATTGGTAATTAAAAATTCGTTGGTTGTAGTCAGTATGGACGAACCAGCTCAATACACCCTGTAGTTTATATTCTTATTATAATTGTCACATAATTGCCTAATTCCAAAGCTTTATTTAGAAAATATTCTAATAAATATTTATTAGCTCTGACAATAGGCAATTATGTTGCAAATAATCATTTTCCCGATGTAAATTTGCCATATATTTATGCTTCTCTAAATGCATTGATTAGCGAAACGATATTTATGTTTCTAATTTCTATTTTAAATATTAACATTTTCTAATACGATTATTTAATAGATTATATAAATACTAAAATTCTATTTTTTGATATAATTATATTAACGTAATATTTTCCTCTTTACTATAATCTAAATACTTACTAAGTTTTAATATCGTAAAATATAAATTTGGTTTCCAATATTATTATATTATATAAATATATTTATAATAAACTAATCTATATTAATTATTATATAAAATCTAAATTATTATATATAATAAAATATTTGTATATATAAAATTAGTAAAAAGTGTAAGAGAGTATCATTTAAAAAATGTGATAGTTAAAAGATTTAGTGTATTTTTGTTGTGCTGTGTGTAAGTAAAATATGTTTTTTTTTTTGTGTTTTATTGTATTTTTAAATTAGAAAATATTTAGAAATCTAAGAAAATATAGTATATATTTAGAAACTTGCAAAATCTTTTTTTTATTATAAAATTAAATATATTTTTAAAATATTTTAAGAATACACAATGAAAAATGTTAAATTTGTTGTTAACCAATTTCTAAATTGGCGGATATAGTATAAATGCTTAATCCAAGAATGTTAAAAAATTACAGAAGAAATATACAGATTAACATAAGTAATTTAAATCAATTTCAAATACTTTGTTATCGTTTATCGTATAAGTTTCTAATTTAAGTAATTAATTAATATCATTATGTAATCCACCAATTCAGAATTAATAATTCAGTTTTCAAAGTATATTTTTAATCGTTTTTTATTAAATAAAAACGAAATGAAATAAAATACGCTATCAGAAAATATTATTATAAAAATGTTAAATTAAAATATAATTTCCAAAAATTGAAATTAATTTTTTTCTAAAAATTTCAATTTCATATTTTAGATTATTTTAATTACATAAATATAAAGTATTCCCAGAATTTGTATTTTTATTTAATTTTTACTAAAGTCCATTTATATTTAACAAACTATTTAATTTCAAAGTTGTAAAAGTTCAAATTACCTGTCGAATAATTACTAGAATTCGTATTTGACCAAATAATTTAATGTGAACTTTTACAATTTTTATAATATATTAACTACGTCTATATGGATCAATCACTAGAATTTAAATAATTTCAAATGTATAAAAGAATAATATATTTTTTATAATTTATTAAAAAAAAAAACTAATTAATTCGAATAAGAATTTTATTTACCTACCATTTGAATATTGTAATTACCTTTAACATATAATTTAGTTTTAATCAAAGTACTTAAAGTATGATTTATTATGGAGGCTGGAACTGAAATCTATATATTCTACAAAAAAAAAATGTAATTTTCAAATTGAATTATAGAAAAATCCTTACAAAAATAAGGATATTTTATTTTTCTTGAAATTGTTATAGTTTAAATTGATTTTCTCATATTTTGAGTAATTAAAAGTTATTTTTGATTAATTCTTAGCTCAATAATTCTTAATTCAAAATAACTATTTAATTACATCAATAAGTTAGAAATATTCAAAATAACAATTACAATAATTGATATTAAAATTTTGTATGCTAATAACAAATATTTTGGTTTTTTTTTATAGCTTTAAAGCATTTAGAAACTTTTTATAAAATTTTAAAGCTAGTAGAAGCAACTGGAAAAAAAATTATTTTTTGACAATATTTTCGATAAAACCAAAATTTTAGTGTTACAACTTAAATTTTGTGATTGTGTAAATTTATATTTGTGCAGAAAAAATGTGTTAAATTAATCGAATTAAAAATATATTAAAAAAAAAAAAAAAAAAAATTTTTTTTTTTTAGTGTAATTTGAATTAGTGAAAGTTTTCTTTTTAAAATATGTGATTATTGACAAGCAGTGTATTCTAAAAACTAAATATACCCAAGCAAAATTTGCAATACTAAAAATTGCAAAATTATATTTTATAAATATTTCTATTCATTTACCAAGAAAATTTGACAGGAATTTTCAAATATTTACATATCACTAAATAAATTATTCCCAAGAAGAAAACATGCAAAATTATTTATATACAGAAAGAAATAGAGACAGACTATTACAATTACAAGACAGTTCTATAGATTTTCAGAGTATTATAATTTAGAAATTCAGATTATTTACTAAATCTATTTTTTTAATATATATATATTTAGTTAAGGATCATGCCAAAAATTTGTATATTTATGTATTTTTGTATATAAATATTAGAACTATGTCAAAATGGTTTTTAATGACTTATCAATAATGAAGATTTTTAATATATAATAAAAAAGATTGAAAATGAAAAATTTTGAGAGAAATAATAAAATTAAATATTTGGATTGATTTTCATAAGAAAAACTATATTGTTTTGATTGTAATAATGTGATCGGTTTGCAAAGACGTTTTTGTCCATTTTTCATTATTATTGATCGCATAGAAAAAGGACAAAAATATTATGTTATCGTCAAATTTTGCAACACAATTCTCCACTTATTTTTATTATAACATTTTTTTTTTATTTTTTTATAAAGATAAAGGCCAATGCATCATAAATTTCATTTTTGTCTCTGTATGCTTAATTAGATTACAAGCATAAAAGCCAAAAATTTTTCAAAAATTATTGATTATTTTATTTGTTTTATGATCCTGGGTTGGTTTTATTTGTAGTTTTGTTGCGAAATAAATAAATGTTTTATTGGTGATGGTAAATTTATTTAGATACGATTTGTAATAGATAATAGAGATAGCCCCAATTATTGGAATATAGACTTGGTTATTTAATTTAGTTAATTATAATAATTTAGTTAATTATTAAGTTAATTTTTGTGTTTGTATAAATTGGTCTGGAATTTATTAGATTGTCTAAATTCATGAAAGTAATTATTAATTTTAATTAATAAAATTTTCATTGAAATCATTTATTGGAATATATATTATAATATTAAAGAAAATTATTGTATTATTAAATTTAATAAGAATTTAAATCGTAATTTATTTTTCAAGAAATAACTTAAATTGTAAAATTTTCTAACTTGTATTTAGGCTTTTTTTTTTGAAAATTTCTATATAATTTGTTTACCTAATATAAATTAACATAATTAATAAAATTAACTAAACCGTCAAATAACGAAGCGAATTATGGGAAATTTAAAGAATCAAGAATTAAAATGTTTAACTCTCGGTAAATAGTAAGATTTTAGGCTTTAATCGATGATTATTTTTCGAAAAAAAACTTATTATATAATATTTAAAATATCTTTTAGGATATTGGTTGTAATCAATACTTAAAATTATAATAACACACATTTAAATTAGCGTTTTGTTATTACAGTGTAAAGCAGTTTTCATTTTTTTTTTTTTTTTGCAAATAAAAATTACTTTTAACTTATATAACTTTAAGCATTGTTTGTAAAATTTTAATATTTAACTTTTAAGCAATAGAAAATTTTATTTTAATTGTTTTTATATTTAATTAACGCAATTTAAACTTAACAAAAACATTTAATTGTTCTTTATTATTTCGAAAGCATATTAAGATTTATTTATTTTCAGAGCATTTAAAAAAAATGAAGAGATATTCAATTAAAACGTTGCACAGTTAAAAATACACGAATTTACTATTGATTGTTTCCAATCGTAGACAAACACTTTAGGTTGTTGTCTTGGATATATAATTTTTAAAAAAATTATTTAAAATATTAAAATATTGTGTGTATTTCTTATCACTATAAAAGTGATTATATTCTGCAGTTTTATAATGTAGTTTTATAGTTTTATTATTTATAAATATATATTTTAAGCTAATAAGCAAATTTAAGTTGTGCAATTCAGTTAAAGATGGAGTTACGACTGTTTATTTTCAATCATATACAACAACTTTTATGTAGTTATCTTAGATATTAAATTGTAAATAATAACTGTATTAAAATAGTTGTGCGAATAAGTCATCACTAAAGGAGCAATGATTGATTGATTTTCTGCTCTTTATAAGCTTTATTTATTGAAATTATTGTTGAGATGTTAAGTTTTTAAGCAAATTTAAGTTTGTATAAGAATCTAATATTAAATTTGATTCATTGATAAGGAAAAAGTGATTTGCTTTTCTCCGAACCATTTTTATAAGCATTAGAACAATAAATGTTTTAAATATTTTTTAGAAACATTATTTATATTTTAAGTTTTTTTACGATATCATATAATATTTTTAAAATAAAACAATTAACAAAAGAAAATAAAATAATTGTCATAAATTGCAATTTGAAGAAGCAGTTTTCTTTGTTTAACAAACGAAAATTTTCAGGGAAAACTTCATTTTAATATATAATTACAACATCAAAGCGCTTATACCGGTTAATAAAAAAAGCATAAAAAACATTATTAAATTATACCGGTAAAGCATAATATTATTAATATATTACTCTCAAATGAAAAGGAGGTTATTTTTTAATTGAATTTAATCCTCCATATACAAAGAGAGTATATTTGTTTTTGTATAAAGTCTGAAGATCAACTTATACAACAAAACATAAAAATGTTGTATTTGGTTGTAATCTTAGCTTTAAAAAAAAGAAGCATTAAAAAATTATTATTTTTTTTATAATAATTTTTAAACATTTACATTTTGGTTGTTAAGCAAAATATATTATTTAAGATTTTAAATTATTAATAGGTTTTGTTAAAGAAAACATTGATTTTTTTTAAAAAAAAATAAACACTTAGTAAAGAAAATAGAATTTTTATTATTTGATTTGATTTTTATTATTTTTACCCTAGGTCTAGGAGTAGCTTTTAATGGTTTCTTGGAGCCCATCTTTTTCATAGCATTGTAGTACTTTTTCTGATCGTCAGTCATAAACATTTCCAATGATCCGCCGGCCTTTTTCTTTTGCTCATTAAAATTATCGATGATGACACCAATGAATAGATTTAATGTGAAAAATGATCCAAATATAATGAAGAATACAAAATATAAATACATGTAGATATTTGTTTCGCGTATCGGTTGTTTGTCCACCTGCTTTAGATATGTTTTCCCATATCGTATTTTTTTTTTTATATATATTTTTTATCGTATTATCGATAAAAATTATTGTGTTTTTTTTTATTGATAGTTGCATAAAATATGTTGTTGCGATTTGGTTTTTTTTGTATATAATATTGTGGATGTTTTGTGGTGTTTCGTGTTTTTAGTTTAGTTTTGATGCAATGTTACAAAGAACATAAAACCAAAAAACGATATATAAAAAAAAACAAGAAAAAAGAGAACAAGGTCAACCAAAAATGGATTTAAAATTTATAAATATATTTAAATGTTTTTTTTTTTTTGTATTTATAATAATATAAAGAATAATTTACAAAATGAAAAATAAAAGGATGTGCAGTGATTTTCCAAAAAAAATAATAAATTTTGTTTTATTAAATGGATTTTTTTTTGGTTTGTATATGAAATTTGTATAAAATTTATATATAGATAAGTTTTGAATTTTCATAATGATTGAAATAAAAAATATAAAAATTAAAAAAAAAAAGGGAAAAATTATTTCATTAGTAATTTTATATTCATAAAGTTATTCAAAAAATCAAAAAATTTAATTTATAAAAATGATTATTTATTTTATAATAATTATAGTATGATCTTACGTCTCGTGAGTCGATTGCATCATTCATGATTTGAATCCAACCTTTAAATGTTGCAACTTGAAACAAACATAGATAGGCATTGCCAACATGATCGAAATTCATAGCGGAATTTAACCATGTAAAATTTTCACTTTCACATACATTACGATTTGGTATTATCTCATAATTCATAGCCTCAATACTACTATTATCGACACACTAAATTTTTTTTTTTGTTAATTAAAAAAAAATATATATATTTTGATAAAAATGTGAAAGAAAGAAAATTTATATTTAAAAAACTACATAATTTAAAGAAATGAAAATTATTTTTGTTAAAATTTTCAGGAATTATTTTTCAAAATAAGCTTGTATTTAAAAATAATTTTGCTGAATATAATAAAAATTTCAAATTTTCCAAAATATTCCTTTTTGGATTTATAATCTATCGTTTTTAAGGTTTCGACATTTTGAATTTATGCTCACTCCTTGTATTAACTCTCATTTAGATTTCAGATATAGAGTAACAAATTTGTTCCAAAAAACTAAACTTGTTCACCTTTTTATTTATATCAAGCATTTTATTTTAAATCGAGTTTTGTTAATATGAAGATTTGTACCATCAATCATATTCAATAATCACTTTTTTTCAGTCTAGTGATTACGACATTTATTTTAAGCTACTTGGATTATTAGCATATTTAAATATAATTTTATATTTAGAATTGAATTTAAGGCAAATAGTAAATAATAAAGTTTTTATAGTTATTAAAATTTTTTGCTAACTTAAAAAAACACTTCGAACAAGATTGAACTGGGGTGATTATATATTAATTTTATATGAATTTCGATTTTTTTAAACCTTTTAATTCTAGTTTTATTACTAAATGTTATCATAGCAAATTTAAAGCTAGATAAATTTAGAACAAATTTAGATAATGTCTTTGCCAAGAATCATCGTATGACTGCCATTTTGCCAAGATTGATTTAAATTGTAATAATTAGAAAAGTTGAAAAGAAAACTTTTGTAATTTTCTTTTCTGTTTTTATACAATTTTAGATTAAATCGTTTCTTCTTATAAATTCAACAAAATTATTTTATGTATTTTAAAATAATAAACAAATTTCATAAGTAAAAACATTCCATGACAATTAAAAAATTCAAAAAAATAAATATAATTTTAAAATTTTTATTATGTATTTATTTACCTTATAATATTTTCCAGCAAAAAGCTGTACACCCATAATGGCAAATATTAGCCAAAATATTAGACACACTAATAGCACATTGAAGATGGACGGTATAGCTTGAACCAGCGCATTAACGACGACCTAAATTTCGTTGTTTACAAAATATATGATAATTCAACGATGATATGGCAATTAAAGGGAGGGGGTAAAAATAATTTTATTAGAAAAATTATTTTATTTTTATTGTTTTTATTTTATTTTATTTTTATATTTTTTTTTTATGTATGTTTTTTGAGGTAATATAATTGAAAAAAAAAAATGATAAAAACACTATTGAGAAGCAAAACATAAATTCATTCCATAAAATTAATATTTAACCCGTGTGCGATCTAATGAAAATATTGTTAAACCTCATTTGTCACTCTCTACTTACCGCAGTAGTTTTTGAAGAAATGTAGAGATATACAATTTGGTAGAATAAAGTATAGTGAAGTGTGTAACAGATTTTAAAGATGAGAAGAAGAATTTCGTATAACTGAGTATTACAGAGAAGTAGATTTTGTGGAGTAGTTACATTAAATAATTAAATTTAAGTAACTTTTAATAGGTTTCAAAATTTAAAATGGTTAATTGGTTATATATATTTACCTTAATTTAATTAATTTTTATTGTTGCGAGTTTATATAATTATTTGAAATAAAAATGATTTAATTAAAAATGTATATTGTAAATAAAAAATATTTTTGCAAGCCTAAAAATATATGTCACACTGGAAAAATTTATCATCATACATTTTTCCAGTCTATAAGAACTATCGATGAGATATCAATTGAAAATAAGTTAAAATTTAGAACGACTAATTAATTCATATACAGAAATTAGTGCAATATTTCGAAGGTTTTTATATTGAAGTTTCTGAAAATCTATTTAATGTATGACCAATATTAGTACAATCTGGAACCTATAAGACTATTCTTGAACCATGACAAATTTGTTATATAGTATGAAAAATGATATTCTTGAAATCTACATTTTGTTGTTATCGTTCATTATAGTAACAATAGGGTATTAGCCTACAAGAGTTTGAACTGTCAGATTGATTACAATTTTTAAAAGTTTTATATTTTAAAAAAAAGGTATTTATATTAAAAATATTCAGTATTTAAAAATTTAAAAAATACTGATAAATAAAGTAGAAAATACAAAAGAAAATGCAAAAAAAATTGGAGATTCTGATCCTATTATTAAAACCGTATTGCAATTCCGTAATTACAATATTATGTCAAGAAAAATCTTCTATGAGATATTTTACTTCGTTTATTGAAATAATCTGGAAAGTTTTAATTATAAACCTTGAGAAAACGTATAATTAAGTAAAACCAAAGAGGGTTTATTGAAAGGCCGATTATTGTCTTATAAAACTTAATTAATTTTAAAAATTATAGAAATGTCAAGATATAATATCCAGAAAAACTTAAATTATTAATAAGAGTTTAATGACTAAGAGCGATATTATTATCAGGTATCAATAATTTTTTTATTTTCCGTTTTACACTGACATTTTTTCATTCTTATTCTGCAGCCGATGTTTCAAAAAGTCCAAAGAAGCCACCAAAAATACCAAACTTTATACTATTTGTTATAACTATAACCATTCGCTATCATAACGAATCATTATTATACCAATCAATTCAAGAATAGCCTTCTACCCTGGGCAATTTAATGTGTAGGGTATTTATATTCAGCACATTCTGTAGAATAATTTTAACTTATTTTAATTGATAAATTTCTTCTATTTGATTTTTGAAATTAATTTATAAATGATATTTTTATTTAATAATAAGAAAACAAAATAAATTTCTATCTAAATTGTAAATCTCTAACTCTATATAATTTATGCTAATAAAATTATTTAGTGATTTATTAAAAATTTATATTTGTATAATAATAATTTGAAAGATGCACATAATTTATATAAACATATGCAAATTGATCATTCAATAAAAAGTAAATATTTTTTTTTTTTGTATTTATATAGAAAATGTTATTTCTGCAAATCGTGATAATGAGATATAAAAATATTTTTTTGTTATTGATTATTTTTAATTAAATACTTTTAATAAAACTATGTTTTAAAAAAAAGTGATTTCTGTTTTTTTTTTTGCTTCTCAATGTTTAAAGAGGACTTTTTTTATGATTTAAAAAGATTATATTTACATAAAAAAATACTATATATAAAAAATAGGATTTTAAGCGAATATATTACAAGCATAAAATTTTTTTACTAGCTAGTGCAAATATTTAAAAACTCATGCATTTTTCACATAACATTTATCATACAAAACCTTATATTAAAGTGCTTAGTTGATTTATGGTTTTTTTAATTTGTTAATTATAAAATTTATGTTTTTGCTTAACTACGATTATGTTCATTGGACGAAAAAGATTTATGAGAAAATTGATTATTAAAAAAAAATTATTATAAATATATATTTGAAAATTTTCTATTCTACGATGTCGAAATTAAATTATGGAAATATAATTTTTGATGAAAATTGTACGTTTTTATGAAAAATATTTGTAACTATATTCTAGTAAGATTTTTTTTTTTTTGGAAATTGAAATATTTCAGAGTTGCAGAAAAATTATATAGTAAACATGCAAAAAATTATTTCAATATTTTTTGACAATGTGAATTTTATTAAAATTTATATTTATTATAGTGATCGAATTTCAATTGTCAGAATTGAAATTTATGTATATATATATTTTTACAGGGTAGTTTTTGTACATATATATATATAGATTTTATAGCTTACATAGTTTTGTTGCTCAAAGATATATTTTTTTAAAGATATTTTTGACTCACTAGTCCATATCTATTGAAAATCGACAGCGTTTTTCAATTTTTCTATAGTACACACTCTGCTAATGTAAATTTCAAAAAAAAAAAAATATTTCATTGTCGAAATATATTAAAAATTATGAAAAATTATATTTAAAAAATTTCCTAAATAATATCATATTTTATTACTGAATATAGAAATTTTAATTAATAATAATTATTTGAACATTTTTTTTTTAGCGTACTTACTTACACATTAATGTTTCTATATATACTAAAATACCTTTAAAAAAAAAATTATAACCAAATAATTTAAATTATATATTAAAATTAAATTCATTTTGTAAGAAAGAAAATTATTTTTGATATAATTTTCATTTCTTAAAAATTGAATTTCTAATAAAAAAAAACACACACACACATATGAAAATCTTCAATTGCGACATAGCACCTTTATCAACTAAGTACTTCAAAAATCACACCAATATTTATCATAAAATCAAACGTTGTTCAAGCTCTTCAAATTTTTTTTATGGTTGTTGGTTTTTTTTTTTTTTTGGAAATGTATAGCGAGTTTTCTATTTTCTTTTTTTACAATTTTATAGTGAAATGAAATCCATGCTTTTGTGAGGAAATTAATTAACAGTATTATAAATTAGTGCTGCTGAAATTAGATTTAGATATTAATAAACATTAATTTTATACTTTTGACTTAACACGATGTGTGTACATAAAACTGTGCCATCTGTGTATTAATAACTGACGCCATATTTGTCATACAGAATTGATTTGTAAATTGTTAAGCAGTTTTTATTAGTACAAAATGTCTAAAGGTTAATTATTTTTTGTCTGTACGTCCGTTTGTTTATCACTTATTAAGTATTAATAACGATCGTCATTCGTAAGCTCAAAATATCCAGTTGATATTTTCAGATTTTAATCCCGAAATTATTGGTTAGTCAGCCAGTTGCAACCAGGTAAGTCCAGAAAGGATTAGTTGACATTTTAATTTATTGGATACCAGAACCCTTTTACAAAATTCAGTTCGATTCCGAACCTGAGAATCCTAATTATAGGAATACTCGGTACCTCTTCCAAAGTAAGCTGATGATTATCTGCTTCTCATAAAAATTAGTCAGTGTTATAACATATAACGTACATCCTGTACAACTGTAATTCTTGGCAACTAAGCGGCAAAAACCCATTGTAGTTAGGACCTGTTTAATTATTTAAAGAGTAATAACACAATCTAGGTTTTATCAGGCCATTTTATAAAAATCATTAAATATTATCTTCCTTATGGTAATTTACATATTTTAATGTTGCTATACAATTTATTGATAATATATAATATATTTTTTTAATGTGTTTTCAATTTCATTTTTTTAATATCTCCAAACTTTTTTCCATTTTTCCAAAAAGCCTTATACTTTATAAGCGTATATAGATTGGATAATCCTTGATATTTTATAAGCGTTTAATTTCTAGTACAAAATCCTCTTACTAAAAGAAGTACAATTTACCCAAATTAGAAATTTACTTAGACAATCTAATCTCACATTTTTATGTTGCACTTCGTGTTAAGTCATTTTTGGAAAATGACAATTTAATTTACTTATACACTTAAAATAAAATAAATATACTTTAGAAATTATAAAAATTAAATTTCGTGAAAAATCATGAAATTATTAATTTGTAAAATCATTTTGACAGCAATATATTTTTTAATAA
Source organism: Rhamphomyia laevipes (assembly GCA_963920725.1). NCBI lineage: Eukaryota > Metazoa > Arthropoda > Insecta > Diptera > Empididae > Rhamphomyia > Rhamphomyia laevipes. The sequence goes on along the minus strand of OY987256.1, from coordinate 17,568,589 downwards.
TTAAGTAGTTAATAAATGGAATTGGTGTATGGACTGTATATGTGGTAATGTTAAGAAGATATTTTAGTTAAGCTGTAAATTTCTTATGCTTGTATATTTAATCGTAATTAATATAAAATTGTGTATAAGCTTATTTTGTTGTTGAAAATATTAATTGATTGACAGTGTTACCATCGACTAATATCAAAAAGTTCACATTAATATTAATAGCTTTACGAACTATATTGAACCGAGTCAGATTAATTTTTTCATATTATATATGTCTTTTAGAATTTTATCAATATTTATCATATGTAGTACAGCGAGGCAGTTAGAGAGATTTGGATATTGGTAGTCGTACAAAATAAAACCATAATTTATTTTAATTTTCTTAAACTGGTCACAGATTTATATATATAACTATAAAGTTCAATTAGATAAAGGTATAAAACTTTAAAATAATTAAATTCTTTTTAAATTTAAACAGAAAATTTTGTTACAGCGAGTGTTTTACAAATTTGGTAATCGATATTGTTTCATTTTTACATTTCTGTTATCGTGTTTTATTCAATATGAATATATTTTTTTTTTACATAAATTCATCTATTAGAACGTACAAAAACGTCTATATACAAATTAGTTAACTAAATTATATCTTAATACATATCAAAAATGTGTCAAATTTAATTTGATTAATATCAGCGAAATTTCATTGCCTTCAATTCCAAATTCTGCAATTTAAATTTTATAAAATTTGAGCAGACTGAAAAATATAATTATGAAGTTAGGTAGCTGCAGTTGTATTAAAATTAGATTATATTCAAATTTCATATAAGTTTTTTAATTGGAAGTTTATCCTATTTACAGAAAATTATCTAAAATGTTTATGTAATTATATTAAGGATTTACATCCTTTATCTGATATACATTTGGCTTTGCTGCATTTCAATTCAAACGATTAAATCTGCGTTCCTTTGTAACATTTTCAACAATTAATTTGATTGCAAAACAAAAAATCTTGTAACTATGAATTATAATATAAATATCAAAAGTCTATAAAACTAAAAATATTTTAAATGTTGTTGTGTACCTAATATAAAATTTCCTAATTTTTGTCAGAAATTAAAATAAAAAAGTGATTGAAATTAATTTGTAATTATTAATTATATTTTGAAATAAAAATCATTCTCTTAATAATATGAAAAAAAAAATAATAATAAATATATACTAAATTTATCAATAAAAACAATTTTTATCTCTAGTCCAATTTTATATAAGAAATAAATTATTGCAATTATATATAAACTTTCTACTAAAAAACATAAAAAGTAATTATTCTATAAACTATTTTTTATTAACTAAAAATGCAAGTCAAACGAAAATGCAGATATATATATAAATATTAAATATATATATATATATATAGATATTTAGGATTAAATGATATTAAGGGTAATTTTGAAAAATAAAAACTACCCTTATGATAAAAATTCTAAAACTCTAAGAGATTAATAATTATAACATAAAAATTTATAAAGAAAAAATGGTGGAATATATGAAAATTATGGTTTCTTTTTTTTCAATATATATTTATTTTTATTTCTTGTGGTTTATTATGGTACGTACCCTCATGCCCTGCATACGGGACATGGCACGCAGAGGTCTCAGTGCTCTTAATGTTCGCATAGTTTTGAAGGCTTGAATACCACCGGCTCCAACAAGTGAAGCAACAAAGTTGATAAGCGATACCTGAACGTATTTTTTTACGATATTTTTTTTTTTGTTTTTTTTTTTTTTAATTTGATTTTTATTAAAATTGTTTTTTTTTTATATTTATAAATTTATTTAAAATAAATGTATGTTTTAATGTTTTTTTATTATTATTATTTATGGTGAGAGGAGGGAAAGAAAAAGAAATAAATTATTGTAAATATTTTTTTTTTAATTGCAGTATATAATATTTATTAAAACTATAAACTGATGAAATGAATTTAAAATAAAATGTAAAATGTTTTTTTTTTTTATAATAAAATAATATTAGTTAATGTGAACTTTTATTGATTCCTAATTATCCTAGTAGTGTGCCTACGTAATTAATAATAATCCAATATAAAATATTTCGTCTTTCTTAAAATATTTTACAAGAACTTTCTTTTTATTACACTCCTTTAATTAGAAGCTACTATAAATAAATATTTCTGAAGTCAAAAGGTTAGGTGAAATCCCCCCGAACCATATAAATTTTAACTATTTAGCGACATCTTTTGGTGAGAGTTTCTAAATACTAAGTTATAATTTAACAAAAATAATCCCCGTAAAATTATACTAGATTACGTTCTATAAATGTATATAAAGTTTCCGAGTCCTCTTAACTCAAATCTTATTAAATTCTATGAAAATAATTGTGAAGATTTTATTTTCAATTGTTAAAAAAAATTATTTCGCCCAAAGATATGCAATCATATTTTAATTAATAATTACCCACATATGTACAATCTGTGTATGTGTAGGTATATGTAAAAACTTATAGTAAATATATATGATAAAACTAAAAAACGTATACCTCGTTCGGTGTTTGTGGTTTTTGATCACAAATAAGAGCGTAAATTCACCTCCATGCGGTTAAATTCAACAATAAAAATTAAAATGTATAACACGTACTATAAGGATTTACATATAATAATAATAAAAAAATATTAAAATTTAAAATTAATATTCAAAAATTATGTAAAATGTAAAATAAAAAAATTTAATTTTAATTATATGTTAAAGCAATTAACATAAATAAATAAATAAAAAATAATATCTTTTCCAGCACAATTAATTCAGTTTTTTTAATTTTGTTGTAGTATATTGACATTTATAAACTTTTAATATATTTATAAAGCATATTTTTTGTACAATTTTACAAACTCTGGAAAATACTTTTAAGCTATATTTAAAGCTTTTGGAAATCATAAAAATAAAATCAATAAAACGCATATTTTAGAAAAAATAATAATATGTGGAATAAAATATTGTAAAAATAACATAAAAGCAAAAAGTATATATAGAAAGAGTTCAAAACCAATATAAAAGTATTGGTATTTAATCAAACTTGGAGCATTAATCACAGGCATTAAAGCTTTTTTAAAAATTCTCATACTTCCATAAAACCAAAAAGTATACATATATAAGAACCTTTTGGTTTTATGTAAGTATGTGCATTTAAAAAAAGCTTTATGCTTATGAGTTGTGGGATTTAATGTCGAAATCTTGAGATTAAATCCCACAGTAAAAACTTTTATATGAGTTTTGATCTCTTTCTATATATTACTTTTTGATAAAAGTAAATTTTAAATTATATTATAAAAATTGTTCACATGTAATAGGCTAAAAAATACAGTTTTATATTTATAAAGATATCTCAAAAAATACTACAAAATTTTGAGAAGAAAATATTTACCACCACCACCACAAAATTAAAACAAAAGAAAACACAATTATAATAAGAAAATATTAATAAAATACGGTATAGAAAAAAAAACTAAAAAAAAAATTATAGTAAAATTTTGGATTTCATTTTTTTTAGTAGTTTTTTTTTTTGTAACATATTTCAATTGCTCATAGATTTATTTGCATTACAATATAGAAATTTCATATTTTTTGCTATACAAACATTTATATATATATATTAATAGAGATATAGAAACTTCTAGCTGCCATATATATATACCACATAGGACATTTAAATAATTACATATTTAGAGTAATACAAATATATAGAAAAAGTCCTAAACTTTCTTGTTGTATTGCCACCAAAAAACATATTTTACTTACTCTCATACCCTCCCATCTAGATACAGCCCGAAGGGGCCTTAATGCACGTAATGTTCTCATTGAACGCATCCCTTGACTGTCACCAAATCCCAGCATTATACCGCCCAAATTAATTAAAGATAGCTAAATTTTTTACGATTTAGTTTTTATGTTAACAAAATTAAAAAAATAAATGTGTTTTTAATAAATTGAAAAATTAAAAATATGTAAATCGAAAATAAAAAAAAATTAATGATTTTTTTTTTTGTATAATATACTTTTGCTCCCTTGTTTTAATTAAACTAATCCTAAATAAGAATTTATTGTTTTTTTTTTTTTTTTTTTTTAAATGAATATTTACGAAAATTAAAAGAATTTATATAATATTTCATTAGTCATTTACGAAAACTTACCATTACAATTACGAAATCAAGCCAACACCATGCATTTGTAAAATAAACTCTAAAACCCAATGCCAAAAATTTAATTAACATTTCTAGGAAAAATATCACTGTGAATATTCTGTCCATATAATAAAGAATATCTTGTAGTATTGGTCGTGAGGGTAGATGAACATCTTCTAGGGCCTACAAACAATTTATATTAATATTTTGTTTTAATAATAATCAATATTAATTAAAATTAAAATAATGTACATATATAGAATTTTTTTTAATTAATCAATTACCAAAGCTAAACTACTAAGTAAAATCAATGTTATAACTGCAGTTTCAAAATATTTATTTTCAATTAATTGAAATGTTTTCAGTCGTAAATTTCCCCATCCTTGCCAAAATGGTGCATCATCATCACCAGCCAAAAATGGAAATTTCTGATAATATGAATCTGGACAACAATCAGCTGGATATTCATCTAATACAATTTCACCATCCTGTGCATGTATTATAATATCACCATCTAAACCACCTTCTTCACCTTCAGCTTCTTCATCTAATTCTTCATCTAAACCTAAATCTTCTTTACTAACGTCACGTTTCTCTTCGCCATCAATTGTTTCGGCACTACCTTTATGACTTTCATCTTTAAATGGTCGATTTTTATGGCTACCATATGAATTAATGCTGGCAGTGTCATCGTCTTGTAAGGACAAACCTCTATGATTTAATTCGTGTTCAAGTCTATTATCTTGGTGGTTAATTGAGTTGCCCATAAGCTTTATATTTACCAGACATTATATAAAAAAAAATAGGAAAAAAATTATTAAATTTTAATGATTCAAGTTCAAATAATAATTTAATTTAATTCATTTTTTATTTTAATTCAATTACCGTTGTATTATTTAATAGTTTTCCTTTTTTCGATTTACTATTTTTTAAATCACCGTGTATCGTAAACTCCATACCATCACCAATAGCCACTTCAACTTGATTTTGATCTTTAGCACCCTTTTTAAGGAGTCCATCGGCCAGGATATCATCGGGTCCTAACTCGAACTCATTATCACCATGTTCTGCAGATATACAACGACAAACCCCCTTGCCTATCGTATCCGTTTCGTTGTTTTTTATTTATTTTTTAATTTATGATGGTTTTTAATGTAAAAATGATGAATTTTTTTTTTTTTGGTCCAAATTCAATTTTGGATTTCATATTGTTTAATTTTCAAAATTGATGTTTATAAATAATTGAATTTTTGATGAAGATTTTTCAACGAAACGGAGTGATGAGCGTACATGAAAAAGGGGGCCAAATTCATGTCAAGAGCATTTTAAAAATATTATATTTTACATTAAATAAAAATAAAATTAACATAAATTTTAATCAAAATTTAAATATAGCCAATTTAACAACATCAATTATTAACGTTAATAACATTTAGCAGACCAGACAGAAAACAATTAACAACAAATGCAAAAAATTTAAAATTTTATAAAAAATTATAAATTTAAATAATAAAAAAATTATAAACGACATTTAAAAATATTGAACAACAATTTTTTTTCTTCGAACAAACATTAAATTACAACATAGAAAAGTATCTCTAGTTTTTAAATATTTTAAACATATTTTTTTTTAAAGAAACCAGTTTTTTCTTTAAAATATTTTTCATTAATATATTTTTCTTTTTTTTTATTAATTTGAAACAAAAATAAAGAAATATAAATTTCGTAATTTCGAATTTTGATAAAAAAAATAAAAATTAATATTTAAAAAAAAAATTAAAAATTTCAAATTATTATTATTATTTTTAAATTATGCTCTTTTTTTGTCGTTGCACAATTTGCAATTGATATTTTTTTTTATATTATATTAATTATATAATTAATTGATAAATGATTATAATTATTAATTATATAATTAATATAATTTCTTACATACTATAAATAAAAGCTGAGTTGATTTTAAAATTTCAATATTTAAGAGATTCAATAAATTTTTAGTTTCAATAAATTAATTTTTATAAATAATTATTTCCAAATTTATTAATTTAATATGAGTAGCTAGTCTTAATAAAATCAACTGGCTTTAAATTTAAATATTATTAAAAATATATTAAATAATTAAAAACTAAAATTATTATTAACATTTAAAATTTACTATAAATAATGAAAATAATGAAATTATAAATACAAAAAAATTACAAATTTTATTTCTACCATACAAAAAACGAAATTAAATAAATAATTAATGGAAATTAAAAATTAAAATTACAACAATTAATAACTATAGGAAGGGTCAAATCCACTGTTTTACTTTCATATTATATAAATACGTTTTTATTTTACGTAACAAATTTTCTTTTATAGTTTCCAACATTTTTTTTTAGTGAAATACTAATTTGTAACTCATTTTATACTTTAAGTAATAATATTTACATTACATATATTTCTAAAAGCAAATTATATTGAAATTAAAATTATATATAATTATTATTATATTTGGATTTGGAATTTTTATGTTGTATTTAGTTCAATTTCGGGGATACTATAACGATAATTTTGGTTGGGGCAGCAACTTTTAATTATTGTTAAATTTATTATATTTCGCATATTTTGTTAATTATATTCCAAGTGTCCTATCTAAACATAAGTGACATTTTCCAAAAAAATTAAAAATAGGGTTATAATTTTACTAGAAATGCTTGCTTTAATATAAAAATTGCTTATTGGTCATAAGACTAGATCGTAATAACTCATAGTACAACTCAGTCATAGGTTTGATTGTGCTGAAGGGAGGTGTTTATAGCGGGTTTGAATCCCACAAACCTAATAGAGAAGTAATATTTTACTAAGTTTTTTGGTAAAAAGCCCAAATATAGTATTTTTCACATATAAATAGGAGCTTAGAGAATTACTTTTGCAGATCTCAATCATTTGTCAGTAAGAAGATAACTGCATTTTCCAATAAAGGAGAAAAAAATAATTTTGTGTCTTTCCTTATAATATATTTTTCTTTCCTGTAATTAAGCCAAATACTAAATATATTAAGTTTTAACAAAATATTTTTTAATAGCAACTTTATATTGGAAAATAATTAAAAATTATTTTTGAAGGTAGATTAATTTTAATTTACAAATAAAAATGGGATTTTTCATGATCTTTCAGTTAAAACTCTTTAAGTTAATAATTGTATTTATTATTTGTGGATAAGTACTTAACTACCATTAACAAACTTTTTTCTTGTTGTTATTATTACTACAAGAAATAACTAAAGTTAATTCATTTTAACTAAATTAAATTAGTATTGTAGCATACAAGAAAGAAGTTGTTAAAATGATAATGAGCTAACTTACAAAGTGTTCGTTATTCAATATAGAAAAATTCTTAATTGTTGCCATATTTAATTTTGTATTTATGTGTAATTATTTTGTTAATAATATTATTTCGATTAAACGTTTTCGATTCGATAGACTATGTAATTTTAATCCGATTTCTGCAAAAAACTAAAATTGGCCAAAAATTGAGTTATTTACTTTTTCATAAATGTTTGTGATATTTTATATAAAAGATAAAGTTTTCCATATTTTTAGGATTTTAACTTTCAAAAGTTTAAATAAAACAATGAGATTAATATAAAATGGAAAATAAGAATTAATTTTTTCCGAAATTTTAAGAATACTCGGTTTTATTTATTGTTGATCTTCCTATAATATCTTAAAAAACCAGAATCTTCAACATAAAAACAGATTGAATACATTAAAATAATATTTATCTCGAGAAGTAGTTACTGAATTTTGGTTAAATTAAAACACGATCATCATTTTTCTATTCCAAATCCAAATTAAACATTTAAATAACATAAAATCTTAACTAACAAAATATAACAAGCTAACCTATACCTCTGATATTTTTAAAATGGTTTTCTTAAATCGTTGCAATAAAAACAAAAAAATAACTAACTAAAAATATCTTAAATATAAATTATAATTATTTTTTTCTAGATTAAATTCAATATATATTTTAACTGAGGTTTTTTAAGGTTAAATAATCGACTCCAATTGAACTTATTAATATTACTTTGAATTCTAAAATATCAACGAAATCGTACGTCCATTATGATGCAATAAATTGAAATTTGATGGTCCATGTGAATACATAGTAACCATTTTTTTTTTAATTTTGTTAGCTTTGGTTCGTTGATTTATAATTTCAATTAGTAAATTTATTTTAATTATCAATTATTATTTTTCTTACATATTTTATATACGTAATATGAATAATGAAATTAAATTTTATATATTATTAATGGTAATAGTTATATGATTAAGGACAACTTTGCAACATTATTAAGAAATCTGAAATATCATGAATTGCAATGCGTTGAGATATTTGTAAAAATCATATTTTGTAACTCATCGAAAGCAGCTGCTTGAACTGTTTAAAATCTGTTACTGAACAAGCCAAATTGTACAATTTTCAAAACATTTACATTTCTGAATAAAAGTCTCCAAAAAAATCTGTCATGTAAAAAAGACATAACAAGATTGTATTTGTGGATTCCTATGTTAAAGCATTAGCCAATGTATTTTTTTGATATTGGTATATTTTTACTGAATTGCAAATATATCCAAAAAAAGAAATAAAATTGTGATAATTGTTTGCCATTTCAGTTCTGACAGTAAAGAGTTAAATATTGGAGAAAGTATTCAATAAAGTTTTTCAGAAGAACATTTAACAACTCAGGTAAGCGCACTATTATTTTCGAGACTTGTTGCATTCTTCAGAAAGAATTTCGAGACTTAAGTAGTTTTTTTCTTGGTCGATTATTTTACAATTTTTTATTTAATCCTCACTTAAATTATGTATTTCAATTTTGAATGAACGTAAAACATTAAAAAATTTAACCAACAAATAAATATTATTAACTTTTTTTTTGGAATATTGATTATACTATTTCAATTATTGAATAAAAATAAAAAAACATGAAAATTACAAAACGAACGTTAAAAATTTTCATAACACGATACAGAATAATTATTATAAATATAATTTTAATGTATTTAATTATAAAAATAAATGTAATTTTCTAATTTTATACTAATTATGCAGAGGTAGATATATATAAAAACTATATATATGTTATTATATATACTATATAATTAATTATATATTATGTAAATAAAATTATATGAAAACAAATTTTGTTGCTCTGTATTTTTTTTTTATATAAAATTTATAAAACAAGTGGATAAAAACCTTCGCTCCATATCCAACTGATGTGATTGGTCCTCTCACCTGGTGGTTGATCGCTGATTTGATTTGTTAATTTATTACGTATCGATTTAAAAAAACCAGCTATTAAACTTTTAATCCATTTTTTAAAACGTGATATTCTATTAAAGGCTTCAGCGATTTTATTTGTCTCGTTGTCGGCGGCTGGCGCTGCTAAACTTGATGAACCAAAATTTGACAAGAGCAAGGCCAAGAAAAGATTAAGAACCTAAAAAATATAATATTATTTTATAATAAATTTATTCATTAATTTTATAATATTTGATTTATAATACTTACGACCAAATTTCCAATAACTACTGTCGCTAGGAAGAAGGGTATGCATGAGAAATCGCCAACTAACATGCAATCCCACATTGATTCGATCCATTCTCCACATAAGACACGAAAAACAATCATAAATGAATGCATAAAATCGGTAAAATTCCAACGTGGTAAATCATGATCGGAAAATCTATCTTTATGATCTGTTTTGTTGTTTTTTTTTTTTAAATGTTGAACAGAAAATGTATTTTTAATTTTATATAATTTTTTAAAGAGAATTTAATTTTATAGGATTTTTTATTTTTTATGCTTCTGAACAAAAATTATTTTAAGAAAAGCACAAACTAATTTAAAATTACTAAATAATGAAAAACATGCAACATTTTTGTGTTTTATTTCAAATCATGCAATATTTTTATGGTGTTTTACATGCAAAAATTTATTGAATAAAAGTTTTTATTAAATATTATTTCGCAGAATTTAAAAGTAGCCTAAAAGAGGATAAAACTTTTTTTTTTTGGATATCAAAATGAATGTAATTATGTTTATTTTGTTGTTTTCTGAATAAATGATATATTATTTATGTAAACGGAAAACTTAATCTCATTTTAATAAGATTTTTAACGTATTTATATTATTATTATAATAATTTCTAATTACTAGTTACAATTTCTAACTAATATAGTCTTTTTTCCCTTGGTCTATGGTGCTCGGATTCAAGTTTTGGCTTCCTCATCTAAATGATAGAGGTATCGTGACATTTATATTTTAGTTTGGACCTATTAATCTTAAATGTATTCTATATTATATTTCTAAATTGTGTTAAAAAAAATTTGAATATATTTTATTGGTATGTGCTAGTAAGAATAGTAATTATATTTTAGTTCAAGAGACTTAATTACGTCTTCTCAAGTGTGAAGTAATCAAAGGTAATAAGCTCATGATGGATTAATAAGCACCTTGATTCAGTGTATATATATTTTTTTTCACTAATTGTAGAAAATACTTTGAACAACATAGGTAAGTAAATTAAATTAAATATTTTAATAAAATAAATTTAAAAAAAATTAAATTCTATTTCAAACATGAAATTTTTTCAATTTAGTCCATAGGTTAAGTTATATTTTAGTCGCTAGGGTGGAAAAGTGACATATTAGTATTCGAAAAAAAGGAACTAATGGAGCAGTTTTACTTCCAGAAGATCAAAAATATGTACCATATTCTTATAATTAAAATATAATTTTAATTTATATTCTATTAAAGTTCAATTTGTGTATAGAACAAGGACAGTCCTCGTAAGAATTTAGTGACTTTTATGGATATTAAAATTATATATATTTTTATATATATGAAAATAATCGTTTGATACTTAATATGTATTACTTTAGTTAGTTTGAAATTATATAAGTTTAAGCCACAAAAATTTAACTGGGTAAAGTTAACATTAGAAGTTTGTGAAGTAATCAAGCGGTCACTCTATACAAAACGAGATATTTCAATGGAAATATTGTGGTGTCTTCGTATAATCGTATAATCCTTGGTATACATGGAATTGAGGATTCTTAATAATCTATTCTCTACTAAATTGTAAAATTGATCTATAAATCTATAAATAGTAGATATAAAAATTGCAAATAATTCTTATAATTTCATATATTTTATATAAATTTTATAATTAAAGTTTCCAAATATTCTAATATTTTTAAATAGAACTCTTTCTATTTAGTTGAATCAAATTTTCATTTTATACGCTTTAAACAAAATTATCTAATTATAACAAATATTTAAAAAAAAAAATAATAATTCACATATAATTATAATAGCATTTAATACATAAAATATTTTTTAATAAATTCCAAATGTTTACTAATAATAAATAAATATTTGTAAACAAAAAATTAATAATAAATAAAATTTCAAATGTTAAAAGTTGAATTTAATAAAATTTAGTTGGATTCAGTTGTAAATTGTTGAAAAGATAAATGTATATAGAAAAAAATAAAAATAATGAAAAAAGGGAAACGGAAACATTAACCCTATATTACTATTGTACATTTGAATTCTGGTTTTACTAGGCATATTAGCGTAATCACCCCGTATTTTTAAATTCACTTCTATGATGAACTATTCAAATTAAAATCGTTATAGTTTTTGTAAAGATATTAATGAAAGTATAAAAATAGCACAACGGAAAGATTGCTTATTGAAAGCGTACCGGGAAGGTTTCGAAAGTTCAAATTATAAGCTAAAAACTGCTGAAACAAGCTTAAAGCAGTGGTTAAAACGGCTGAGTCAAATGTCAAACAAAAGTTGAAATGTATAGGACTATATGAAAGTGGGCAAGTCACAATGGAGACGCCGCAGATAACGGACTTATTCGACTTATTGAAATGTTCAATCAAAAAGTTTAAATGAAATTGACATAAATGTAATTTGAAAAATAAAAAAGTTGTTTAAGTCGATCCATTCGACGGTTAGTTGTACATGTTTACGTTGCCCGATTCGAAAATTCTTATGTCTTTCTTTTCAAATCGGATGGATTACATAGCCACACGATAGTAAGGGAGGGTTAAAGAATAAATGTTGTAGGACAAGAAATATTGAAATAATATAATAGTATTTTTTTTTGTTCGTTTGTAATTCAATTTAAATTAAAATAATAAAAATAAATTTTAAAATACAATTTCAAATAATAAATCCATAAAGAACACATCTAGAGATTATAAATTTTACTCTTTGGACAACACCAACAAATAAAACAACTAGTTTTTTTTATATTATATAAGTCTTCTGATAAATATGTTTCTCAACATTTTTTTTTTGTTGCCAGAAGAATTTCTGAATCATTCAAAAATATTGTATATTTTTAATTTTGTGTGTTTTACCATATACAAATTATTTAAGAACTCACCATGATAATTTTTTCCAAACAGCTGCATTCCCATTACAGCAAATATGAAGATGATAATACACAACACAAACGTTAGATTACCCAATGCACCCATTGTCCGGCCCATAATCGATATAAGTAAATTCAATGTTGGCCAAGATTTAGCTAATTTGAAAACTCGTAGCTATTTTAATTTCATAATTTATTTTTGATTTGATTTTGAAAAATCGATTTTGTTTTTGTTTTTGTTAATTAGATATTCAGTTGATTTTAATGGACCATAATTTTATGTATTTTATATTATTTTGTGATGATTTTTTTTTTATTTTGTGGAGAATGTAATTTATGGTGATATATTTTTTATATATAGTTTTGCATTCATCAAAGCCGGGCAAAGCAAAATATTTTTGATAATTTGTATAGAATATAAGAGAAAATTGAAATAATTAGCGGGGATGAAAAGTAGAAGAAGAAAATATATAGATTTATATTTATAATATTATTAATAAATAGCTGGTAAAAATATAGTTAATAGTTTATAATATTATATAATTAAATATATTCCTACAACTAAAACTAGAAGTGATTTTAAATTTTTCTTTTTTTAATATAATAATCAATTATTTTTCTTAAATTTAATAGAAAATTTCTTTTAAAATATTGAAATTGTTTACGGGTTTGAAGCGTAAAAGTATGTGACGATGACAATTTCTTTTAATAAGTTCTTATAAATATTTCCACTGATTTATTGAATATTTGAAAATTTAAAATCACTTATTTTATATAGAGAGATTAAGGTATCTTAATAATATTTAGAGAATAATACGTACTAGTTTAAGGCTGATATCGTATACTAAATGGTTGATTAATATTTCGATAATATGTATTAAATTTTATTTATTTGGCCTTTACATTATTTACATAAAATATGGTATGGCTCTAAGATAAAGAATTAATAATTTTTTTCAGAATAAAGTAATAATTATATAACTTTAGGTTTTGAACCTCAAAAAATTAGTTTCTTCATACATTTTCACCGAAATTTTACTTTTTTTAAAAAATTTATTTTATTCTTTTATGACAATACGAATATGTACTTAATAATTTGTAGTATTTAGAACAGTAATAACTAATAGCAAATACACTTATATACATAGTGCTGGCATACATTCATTATGCTGTAAGTACAAAAATTCAAAAAATATTTTTTTTTATATAATAAACTTGAAAAAAATAAGATTGGTCGTCTACTCTGTTTTAAACTTAGAACATAGTTTAACATAAATTCATAAAAAATACGCAAAATTTTTGTAAATTAAATGCAATGTAGAACATCGTAACTTGAGCTTTAATAAAAAAAAAAACGTTTTTAGCACCACGTTGTTAGTTTTATAAATGTATTAATTAAAATTTAATTTTCATAATTAGTAATATTAAATATGACGGTCTAAATATTCCAACGGGTAAGCCAAAATATATATGTCAAAACATATTTTTATTTAAAATTAATATATATAGTTAAATTGTGTTTCTTGTAAATCTTGAAAAAATCAATTACGTTGTTTTGATTGATTGATTTTCATCGATTTTTCAATATTTTATCATTTAAATAAATTAATTATTCAAAATCAACCATTTAGTTACCAATATCAGTTTAACATTAAAACCAATTTTTATAATTTTTATACAATATTTTTGTTTGTTGTTTTTTTACATGTTTTGTTTTATCTAATTTCAATTTCATTTCTAAATTTCACTAATAATCTTCATTTTTATTTTTAAAACTATATACTAATAAAGCAGATAATATTATTTAATAAAAATCTAATAAATATTTATATATTTTAGCATTATTTAAATATACAATTTAATCAAATTATTATGTAATAGTATTTCAGTTAGAGTTGTTAATTATTAAATTTTTGCAAATATGTATTACAAAAAAATATGCAAGAAATTCCAAAATATTTTTGCTATAAAATATTATATTTGAATAAGAAATAAATGATAGAAAAGAGATTATGTATTTGATTAATATATATTTATATATATTATATAGAAATAAGAATTATGTATAATTAATTTGCATAAAAAAACATTCGGTTATTATAAAAAGGAAAAAAATTGCATTTTCTTTTCTGTTGTTGTATATTTGATTGATTATAAAATCAAGAATAAAAAAAATTCTTTGATTTTTGTCACTAAAAAACAAATCCATCTAACCTGTATAATTTTTGCCAAATAATTGCATTCCCATTACGGCAAATATAAAGATGATAATACATAATACAAATGTTAAATTGCCTAAGGCACCGACTGTACGGCCCATTATTGAAATAAGTAAATTTAATGTTGGCCATGATTTAGCTAATTTAAAAACACGTAACTGCAAAAATTTATGATTTTTATGTTTTTTTTTTTTGTGTTATTTTTAACTTATTAATAATTATCAATAATTTTAATAAATTTAATAATTCATTTAATACAATATTAAAATTATAAAATTCTCCTTCAAAATTTTCTATTCCTGTTGGGTTTTAATTTCTATTTTACAATTAATTTTTATACATATATTATTTTTAAAATTAATATTTTTCAAAATAATTTATTATATTTTTTGTAAATTATATTTATAATTTAAATATTTTATTGGAAAATCTTACCAAACGGAATGAACGTAACACAGATAAACCTTGAACACCTTCTAAACCCAATTCAAGTAATGATAAAGCTACAATTATAAAATCAAATATATTCCATCCTTCTTGAAAATAATATTTTGGACTCATTGCTATTAATTTAAAGGTGGCTTCAATAGCAAACGTTGCTGTAAAGAACTATAAAAATAAAGGGGAACAAAAAAATTAAATTTATTGACAATTTTTTTTTCTGTTTTTTATTTTGTTTAATTAGTTTTGCGTCTTGAAGATCAATTTTTTTATACTTACATAGTTACCACTCTTTAATGCTTTTTCCATATCTTTATCCATATCATGATGATCTAATGCCATAAATAATGTATTAACAACAATACATAATGTTATAAATAATTCAACAAATGGATCAAATACTAGCCATGATACCCATCCTTGAAATATTAACCATGGTCGACAACAATCCCATACACAAAATACTTCGATACCCTTTAATAATGCTTCTAAAGCTTTATCTTTTAATGTTGGACCATCTTCGTCGTCATCTTCTTCTGTTGGAAAATAGTAAACAGAAACTGAACATAAAAGTTTAATATTAGTTTTGATTAGCACTTTGACTCAGCCATTTTTTTTTGTAGTAGTTGTTGTTGTTCTTGTTTTTATTTATTTTTATTTTGTTGTATACTTTTTGTTTTATGTTTTTTGTAAATTAAATTTTAATAAATTTTCAACTATTTTTCTTTCTTTAAATTAATCTGTTAAAAATAATTGTTGAAAATAATTTTCTATAAAACTGAAAGTGTATTTTTATTTACTTCCCTGGAAATTTTTTATTTTTATTTGTTTTTCATTTATGGGAAAAAGAGTCTAATTTTTCATTTTTGAAAAAAAAAACTAAACTAAATGTTTTATTTTTTTGTTAGTATGTTTTAAAGAAATGTGAAAGTTTTTAAAGATTTTGTGTTAAGAATTTTTGTTGTTTTGTTAAAAGAAATTTTAGTTTTAAAAATTATAAAAAAAAAAAGTTTAAAATTAATTAAATAAAAATGTTTAAAATTAATTAAATATGTAAAGTGTTTCATTAAGAGCTGAGCGATTCGATTTATAAATTAAAGACAACAATCTAATTGAAAAATGCATCCTTAAGTATTGGAGAAAATATCAGTCAAAAATTACTGCTCCGCTTCATAAAAAATAAATTAATTCATTTCACGTAATATTTCATATTTTATTTGGATGATTTCAGGTTTATTTCATGAATATCGCTTCGAATATTCACTATTAAAGTTTGAAACGGTTTCAGATTATTTAACTTTATTAAATTGCAAAATCTAGGAGGCAATTAGTGATGTCATCGGATAGATACAAAGCATGATATAATACAATACACAACTTGGAGTGCAGTGAATGAGTGAAATAATTGTGTTTGACAGCAGTAAAGTAATGCAATGCGGCTAGTAGCGATGTTTTATTGAATGCATTACATCAATGCATTAAATTCAAAATGATGTATTTATTCATTACTTCATAAGATAATCAATTTGCATAATCAGTTTAAATATGAGTTGTTGAATTGTATAGCATTCCATAATAAATTCTTTACGTGTTTGAATACCCAGAATTTCCAAATTGGAGTTTGACAGATAACAAATTTCATACTATTCAAATCGGGCAGATCTTATTGAAACAAACTTTATAGTTCCGAAAACAAATCAAATTAAAATAATTTAATTTTGTAGTGTAAAATTAAATATAGATTTTGTTTTGTGAATTTGAAACATGTATTTTGTGATTTAAAAGAATTTGTTTTTAATGTATTTAAAATGTCCCTAAAGAGTGTTGATAATTTAGAATAAAAATATCCAATTTAATTAGTTATGCATGAAATGTATATAATTTTATAGTTTACATAATTCTAATGCTAAGCTAAAGATAATATTTTTTAAAATATATAATTGTTTACTGTAATAATTATTTTACTACTACTGTATATAAATATATTAAGAGAATGTGAAGAAAATGTTTTGCCTCAAATAATTACTATAATTAGAATAGTACTACAAAAAAGCTCTGCATCTGATTTGATTACCCAATATTATACAAAATATAATTAACTAATTACTTTTATTATTTTAATTTTTTAATTTTTATATACTTTATAAGCTAATACGTATTTATTAAATGAAATTATAACGAATTTTATTAATCTTTTTTTATTTTAATTTAGAGTGCATATTGAAGCAAGAATGACAGATCAGCGGCAGAAAGTATTAGACTATATCAACGTTTTGGTTAAAAGATAAGAGTTCAAGATATAAAATTCTAAAATCCGTTTAAGATTTGTAAAATTGGAATATGAAATTTGAATTTCCATTTTTGGAACATATTGCAGCTACTTTGGGTTTTCTACAAGTTTTGACATTTGAAATAGTTTCTGTGCAAATGTTCTAGAAAATACTCAGAATGGCTTACACATTGGTAGCAAAATTACGCACGCATTTTATTTTATTCTGTAAGAGCCAAGCAATCAGTATGATGAATAAATCTATGAAGCATAGCCTTAACACAGATTACAACCCTATATTGATTAAACACTCTTGAAGCTTAGTTGGATTGTGGTATTTTGGATATTAAATGAATAGTCATTTTGATATAGCTGTTAGTTATCGAATTAAGAAGTTGTAAATGATATTAATATTTCTGATGGTAATTCGTTCCATAGTTTAAAAGTACGTGGTAGATTTTGAATAAAAATATTCGAGTAGATGGAATTTAACATGGAATTTCTGTACATACAAGCTATAAATAACCACAGTAGACGTCAGTATGAACTGAAAAATTAGATAGAAGCATTAAGTCTGGGCTACATTGTTTCGATCGGTTCAGTTTCGGTTCGTTTCGCAAAGTTCAAATTTGACGTCTCCATATATTGAGTGGACACATAGATCAAATCGGAATGAATCGAATCGAAAGAGTTTAGAACGATTAGAATTTTGCGAATCCAAACTGAAGGAAATGTCAAGAGAAATGAAATTGACTGTTTCAAAAATAACAAAAACAAAATATATGTGGTTTAATCGATTGCTATCGGTAACTATGTGTTCAGTCAACTTAACCGTCGAATCAAGTCGAATCGAATCGAATCGAAACTGAACTGAACTGATCGAAACAATGTAGCCCAGGCTTTAGAAACTTGAAAAGATTATGAAGTAACATTAAATTTTAAAAGATTATTAGCTTACGAAAAAATTAAAATCTCTTTTATAGCTTGATTACTGATTTCTTGTCAATATTTAAAATAGTTTTGTACTTGTATTGAGCTATATCTAAATGTAGGGCTGCAACATCTGTTTTAAACGATTGAACTATAGAGGGCAAGTATAAACTCTTGCCATTTTTATGCACTTTTGTATTATAGTTTCAAATGTCTTAAGGTCATAATTTATTCGTCTGGCCGCTATTAGTTATAGCTTATTTTGAGGATGTAGGTGAACTTGACATATAAAACTAAAACAATACGAAAGCTAAAAATTAACTTTGGGTTCCCGAATTTCGGGATATTTTGGTTATGAATTTACCATAATGACAACCATTATTACTAACATTCGACCAATACTCGAATTATTAGCGTACTGATTAAAATCAATTTTATTTCGAATTTTAATTACTATAACAGTTATCATATTAAATTTTAGAATATTTTATAATTATCTTTTTTAAAAACTTCAGTTTAATTATCTCATCAAATCTACTTAGTTAAGCTTTGTGCCTAAACTCTAATTAATTTATTTTTTAACTAAATTTTATTACTTTTATTTAAATAAATTAATATAAATTTAAATATTTTTATTAAAAATATTGAAATTTCAATTAATAAAATATAATTTTAATGTGCTGCAAAAAATTGGGAAATTTTTGCAATTGAGTTTGTTTTATTTCCAATATAATTGTGGGTTTGTTCTTGTTCTTACTACTTTTATGTAGCATTTTTAAAATATCATATTTTTTTGTTTTTAAATAATGTGCTTAAAAATAATTGTTTTTGTCACGTTTTTTTTTTTTGTGTTTGTTAAACTTTATTTAATTAAATATATAATTATATTTTTTGTAATTTTATAAAAATGCATTCTACAAAAATAACAAACTATTTACTACTAAATTGCATTAAATTTAAAATCTACGTTTGCAAAAATAATGTTTCAAAACTCCTTTATGTAAAATGAAATAAAACTTAAAATAAACTTCAATCCAACAAATATTGAAAAAAAATTCTTTAAACGTGTCAATTTTTTAAACATTCCTTTCGATAATATTTAATTTTTTTATATTAATTCATGCATAAAACTACAAAAAAAATTTAAATTCAATTTCAAATTAATTTCCAAACTATATTTTTTATTTTTTAAATTAAGCTTATAAATTTCTAATTTAATTTCGCAGATATGAAACTAAAAATATTAAAACATTCCATATAAATAATTTAAAAATTAAAACAAAATTTGTGAATATTTTGAAAAACTTTTAAATAGAAGAAGAAAAATTGATTTATTTTGAAAATGAAAAATAAAAAAAAATTGAAGAAAATAGAGGAAAAATAGTTTTATGAAAATGGAGAAAAGTTGAAATGAAAATTTTCAAAAATAAAGAAATAGAATAGAATTTATTTTAGTGATGATATTAAAAATCTCTCTTTTCCCCATAAAAATATTTATTAATACCGAATTTGAAAATTTAAAAATTTATATAAATTTAAAGTTTTTTTTATTTTTTTTTTGTTAAAAAATATTTTTCAAATAATTTCGTATATCATTTTGTAATCCATGGTGTCCGGTATAGTATACCAGAGAATTATATGTAAAACCATTCAATCGGCAAAAAAAGGGATGAGTCAGGCACATAAATATTTTGAGATTTTATTGCTAAAATAATTTTTTTTTTGTCATTTAAACAAATTTATAAATTAAAATATTTATACATCAAATTAATTAAGATTTATAATATTTAATAGGAGAAATTAACAAAATTAACAAAAAAAATATTTACAAAAATAAATTATTATTTTTTAAATTTCATTTGAATATTTTTTAAGAAAATTGTTTAATTTTTTGCCATTTTAATTTGAAAATCCGAAAAACACGAAAATAAAAATTTTATAATCTGATTTTTTCATATATTTTATTTACATAGAATTTACATAATTTAAAAATAAAGAAGCGAACTTAAATATTCTACAAAAAAAAAAAAAAAATAAAAAAAAAAATAATGTTAATTGAAAATGGAATTATAAATTAATTGAAATTGAAACATCTGTTAATTAACAGAGAGAATAATCTAAACTTCTCACTTCAAACATAAATATTATCAAAAATTATGCCATCGAAATATAAAAATCAGCAATTCATTGATTGCAAAATTAGGTATCAATATTGTATGTTTCAGTCAAAATAAGTGAAAATTTCAATATTTAAACTCTATGATAAAATAGCCACAATATTTGATATTAAATTTCAGATACAAGCGAAGTGAATCAGAGTCTGTATCGCTACTTTCCGAGGTATATTTTTTTATAAAAAACTAGACCGTATTTATGAGAGTTTTTCGAATTTCAAGAAGTTCGAAATGTAAATGTCTATTACAATTTTGTTAAAATTTCGCTGCAGCTTAAAGCAAGAAAGATATTTCTTTAAAATATGTATTATAATAAAAACACACAAAACTATAAAAGTTCTTCTTTTATTAAATTTTTTGGCAACATCGCCAAAAAAATAGTTTCACCCGGTATCATATTTGATAATTTGATTTCAGCTCAAATATAACGATAAAAATATGGAAAAAATTTAACTTATTCGAAATTCATGTTAATATTTTTAAATTCTGAAAAAAAAATGCTGCAGTAAACATGATACTGTTTCGCGGCCATGAATTTTGTAACTATACATCAAATTTAGTCTCTTATCCAAAACTGTACCATCTATGCAAATTAATTGAACCCATAAACAAACCAAAACCAGAAAATATACAAAAATTAATCACATATAAATTAAAAATTTCAATTTACCATATTCCATTTTCGAAATACAGAATTTTTTAATTAACATTTTTTTATCATTTTTCATATATAATTGTAAATATATTTATAAAATTTAACAATTTTATTTAAAAACATAAATAATTTTTTTATAAAAAAAAATTACTGTAGCAATAATTAACAAGAGGCTAAAAATATAATGAAATAAAGAAAAATTTATTTAAAATTAAATTTAGCAAAGAAATATATAAATTAAAATTAAAAATAAAATTTAGAAAATGTTCAAGCAATAAGTAAACAAAAAAAAAAAATTTTTCTTAGTATAATATTAAGTAAAAAGTTTTTAAATTTTTTTTTTTTTTCATTTTGTATTCACAATAATTAAATTAATATAATAAAAATAATTATTTATATTTTATACATTATGTATTATAAAAATTCAATATTTTTCTTTTTTAAATAAGTAATAGACTAAACATTTATAGACATAGACCACATAACGAACATTAATTTACACGAGACAATTTCATATTTTTCTTATCCATAAATATAGAAAATAAAGACAAGCATTTTTCCCTAATCCTTAAAAATTAAATGTATTTTTTTACGAAAATTTGTATATAAATATTTTAAACTAGCAATTTTATTCATTTCTAGACATAATAAATATTCTTAAAAAAGGTTTCGTGTTAGAAGAATATTATGACATTAATAAAAATTCTCGTATAAACGACAACATTAATAATTTAAAAAAGAAAAAGAAATATTAAATTAAAAACTATAAAAAATTAAATTTAAAATAAATTGTCAATAACATAAAAATTATTATTAATCAATAAAGAAAATGTGTATATAAATGATAAAATTGAACAAAAAATGTTACCTCCTCGATCGAGACTTGCACGACTCTGCCGACCAGCGGCTTGTTCGATTATGTCATTTAGGACCATGACATCTGAAATATTTTCAAATTTAAAATTGTATTAGAAAGAAATAAAAAATATAATATAAAAAATCAATATTCTTGTATCGATGTAGTTAAAAAATACTCTGGATAAGGAAAATTTTACAGTACCAATTTAAGTACTAAGTATATATTTTTATTAGTACATACTACAAATAAGATCAATGATAATTATTGAATATGCAAATAAACAGTACTAAGACCAATAAATGATGGCTTTAGGAAACAACACCCTCAGTCGCCATATTATCATATAGTTCAAAATCTTTCCATGGGGAGACGATGAAAGAATTTATATACCTCGGATGTATGGTGACAGCAGATGTAAAAAATAGCAACATCGAGATAAAACGAAGGAATGTTCGCGCTAATCGTTGCTTAATTAAGATAATGAGATCAAGATCGCTTGTCCCTAAGACCAATCTCACACTATACAAGACACATATCGTCCCAGTGCTGCCGTAAGGGCTAGAGTCGAGAGGAAATAATGATGAGCACCTCTTAGGGTCTTTCGTGAGGAAAATTCTTCTTTGCATCTTCGGCGCAGAAGAAGCCGGCCCAACATCCGGTTAAAGGATGTTGTTGAAGTGGTTGTTGGAATGGTTAACATAATCGGAAGCTGAAGAATTGATGCGTAGAATATAGTCCTCTGAAGAACTCTCTTTTTCGGCCTAGGCTTACTAAAGCGGTGGCACCGAGTAAGTAACTAAGTATATATTGATCTTTAAATATCTGCCGTAACAGTATAGCAATTTAGTTGTACTTTATAAGTGTTTATGAGAATTGTACATACAAGTCTTACGGTAACTAAGTATTGACCTCTAAATATCTGCAGTATGGATTTAGATTTCAAGCTAATGTATAAGATTATGCACTAAATAAGAATTAAGTAATTCAGATTACATACTTGTACGACATTTCTTTTTATAAGAACTATTGTATAATAAATAATAAGAATAAATTCTGAAATGAATATTGACCTTTAAATATCAGTATCATAAATTTCTGGAGGTATAGTCTCAACAATTTTATGCCATAACGACGCTGTCAAAGTAGAAATCAAAGGAACTTTTACGGCATACAGTATAACAATATAATTTCATATAATATAACTTTTTTTACAGTTCACAGCATTGAAACTATCTGCAACATATGAATTTATATATTATGCTAGGTAGTATAAGTACTAATAAAAATTGTACCTATAAATTCCAAATTGGTATGAATATTTGTAGCATATTTAAATTTCGTACTAACGTATAAGTACTTAAATTATATTTATAATTACTGCAATATGATAAATATGATAAACAGTCGTTTAAACTCTTTAGGTTCAGTACTTTTACAAATTTGTAATAATAATATACGAATAAAGGATCTATTAAAAAACTCATACAACCCAAAAATATAATTTACCTTTCATATCGACCACTGTTTGCGATTGGACGGGTTCAATAAAAGGATTGTCGGGATGTTTAACTTTGCCAGCTTCATCGGTGCAGTCTAATGATGGGTCCTAAAATAAGAAAATATATTAATATGTATAAAATATAAATAAAAACATTTTTTATAATAAATATTTACATAATGTCCCGGATATTTATTGTCATTATAGCAACTGGTGCCATTTGATGGTACAATCGATTGATTTCGACGAGATCGATTCATTAATTTACTTTCTTTAGTCATACCACCTAATAAATCACCATGAGATGTATAGGATACTCTAGATTGATGCGAGGTATATGACGAATGACGTGATCCTTTAAAAAAATGAAACATGTTAAAAAAATCTCATATTTTATTATTGAATTAGACTACCTAGGTTGCCATAATATACTGGAACAATAATAGCACCATTCTCTTCTGACATTGGTGTTACTGCATTTGAATCATCGGCATATGGTAAATGTTCTTGTGCATCTAGATATGTTGATAATACCAAAGGTTTACGATCGCTACCTGGTATACCAAAACGTCCTCGTGCATTTCGTATTGTAAACTAAAATTTAAAAATATAGTTAAAAATAAACTCATTTTTTTTATTACAAATTATTTTAATAAAAATCTTTTAATTTCAGAATAAAATTTCTTCTTGTTAAAGTAATATACGATTTTTACCTGATGTGATCCACGTGATCCTCGACGGGGGTTGAACGGTGAACCAGGCAAGGAGAGGGAAGCCTAATTTTATAAATTGAAAAAAAAAATTAATATTATTATTTTATTTTTTTATTATTTTTTTAATACTATATTTTTCTAACATTTTCTGATAATAATTGCAAAATTTAATTTTTTTTTTTCTGTAATACAATTTTACCAAATTTTCAAAAAAAAAAAAAAAAAATATTTTTAAAGCCATTTTTCAATATTTTGTTCAAAATTTTAATTTAATAACGCACTTTTTTAATTATTTCTTTTTTTTTTAAATATGTATCATAATTTTAAAATATATTTTGGGATTGAGATAAAAAAAAATTATTTATAAAGTTTTAATTATTTAAAACTTACTTAATTATTGTTAAAACCTACCTTCAATTTTCATGTTGGAGCCTTAAAGAAACTAATTTTTTTTCTATTAAATAATTTTTAATTATATATTTTTTAAAATTTTGAATTTATTAAATAAAAAAATTAGTTTCAATAATTTGCCCTTTTTTTCTCACAGATATTACAAAATTATATAATAATTTAAAAAAAACTCTAACCTATAAAAATTACGAGAAATCATAACTAAATTTAAAATAAATTAATTATTGAAGAAAAATTAATTTAATTTTTTATTTGGATGCACAAAATATGTTGAAAAATTTAACTATGTATATATTTATAAAATATTTTAGAAAAAGATAAATAATTTTATTAAAATTATTATGATATAATTAATTTTGTATATAGAAAAAGTTGATGATGATATATAGAATATAAATCAAAATAATTTTTATGTGTTTTTTTTTTTGTGTAGAAAGAAATTTGGTTTAAAATGTTTTAGTGTTTGTTAATTAATAAATTAGATTTGAATTAGAAATATTAATGTTAAACTTAAAATAATTTCTATTAAATTAAAAATTTACATGTATGATTAATGTATTTTTAACGAATAGGATGAATTCGGATTATTATCCAAAGGATATTTGAAAAACAATCTTAATTTTTAGTAATTAATTTCTTTATATTTATACAAAAACAAAAAAATACTCAAAAGAAGACTCACAGGAAGAATTGCCCACAAAATTTTATAATTTTCAAGTTTAAATTGAGATTAAAATAGATATAAACAGTTTAGTACAGTATCCATCATAAAAAATAGATCTCTTCAGCATTACAATTGTTCTCCCTAATCGAAGATTGGCACATCTAAATATTTCTAGTTTTGAAAAAATCTCCTTTTAAGTTAAGTATGTTTTTGTATGTACAAGAGAAAACTGCCAAATTTTTAAGTTAAGGCACTATTGACTTAATATTTTTATGCCAATTTTTAAAAAACTTCCTTTTCCTATTATTTTATTATCTATTTTAATCTTTTTATGATAAAAGTATATCGCACATCATATCAAATTATAGCAATTTTCTTTTGACATATTCTGGGAAAGCTGTGCAAATTTAATAATTTATTACCATAATGAGAATTTTTTTTTAATTATTCAATATTAAAATACAACATCAAATTTGATTTAGTTCTAAAATATAGATTAATATTTTTACTTATATTGTTATGCTATTTATTAAAATTGCGCCAAAAAGTAATATAATACATATTGAAATATTATTTTCTTTGATATATTTAAAGAAAGAGAAAAACTTAACTCTAGCTAAATAACTGAAATTTTCATTTTTTTGAGATGTTGCATTATTCGATTAATATTTATGTAGGTTTTAAAATATATTGAAAAATATATAAAATATCAAAAATTAATTAATTATATGAAAATTCAAATTCCATTAATTTCAAAATTGTTTCTATGATCTTGTATTCCCTTATTCCAAATTCATTGATTGATTTTAAATGGCTTATGTCAAAACAAAATTTGAGACATATGAATATTTGGATAATGCGAATTATTGGTTCTGTTCTACAAAAACATGCATTTTTATGATTTTTAAACTGTATACAAAATCAGATCAGATGAGTTTTTGAAAAGTATAATTAACCAATGAGGTGAAAATGATATTATCGGTGCAAAATAAAATACCTTGAACAGACTCAAATGAATTGTAAGAATTATATATTTTTTTAAATTGCTTTAATATGTTTAAATAATAAAAAATTTCGAGAAAAAAAGCATTTTTTATCGAATTTAAATGCTTTTTTTATGTTGTATTGAAATTTTCACAAATTCGTAATTAGACATTTTGTTTTTGTTGCATTTTTATTTTTCTTGCAAAATCAAAAATAAAAATAATTAAATTTTGTGAAACTAAAATGATTGGCTTTAAAAATGTTTTCTTTTTTTTTTTTTAATTTTTAATGCTGCTATAATTAATTTGTAATTTGTTTATATGACAAGAAATAAAAATTAAAACTTAGGCAAATAATAATTATGTTAAAGAATTGAAATTATCTTTAAAGAAATTAATGTCGAATATTTATAAAAATAATATTGATGAATTTGATGAACTTTACAAAGGGAAAATTACAGAAAATAGACATTAAAAATTTATTAATTTAAAAAATCTACAAATTCTTAATAAAAACTAAAAAATAATTTAAATTTCGAGAGTTCCAGTACACACGTACATGTGTACCATGTGATGATTAACAGCACAAACAGGATTACAGGAATCTACTGGTATCAATCAGAGCCTTATGAATTATTCGATTAATTTATTAATTTGTCTTAACCGCCTCAATTATAATTGAATAATTCAAAGAATGTGACATATGCAAGTATCGTATGAAGCATACGCACATATAAATGTATTTTTTATTTGCTTTGGTCTACATTAAGTTGTGTTGTTCGTGAGAATTATGTGAATGCATTAGTAAAGATTTATAGAATTTCCAATCACATCTAATCTTGAAATTTTCCTGCAAACTCAACTAAGTTGCATAAATTATCTAGATGCATAAAGTGATTGATTTTAAAAAATTGCGCAAAATAGAGTATCTATACATGAAGAACTTTCTAAATGAATTGCATTTTAAGTACCACATAATAAAACTTGAAATCGAATAGATTTTGTGGCAGAATTTATTAAATTCCAATTAATTTTCACCCTTTTGGTATAAAAATAATCACAACAATAAAACAACTATAATGAGAAATAAGTCTAAAATGTTTGAAATGGAATTATCAGTTATTTTAAGTAAACAATTTTGCGGCTCCCGGATTCCGAATACGGTTTCCGTATGGAAAAAAAGTAATGCTGGAGATACTCTCGCAATTACGCCGCTTTGAAATGTCATAAAAAATTGGAAACATATAGAAATATATGAGAGTATAATATAAGAGTGGAAAAGTTTGCTGCTTTCCACCTTTTTGCTCTGCCGCTTTGAAATGTCATATAATTTTATAAAACAATTTTTGTTTTGATATTCCAAAGCGAAAGCAGGTACAGCGACAACCGCAAAAGTATCTCCAGGATAAATGTTAAATGTCATTTTCCAGGCGGTTATCAAAAGAGTGCAAAAGTTTTTTTAGGTCATAGGAACTGTCTTTGATAGCTATTTTGAAATAATCGATTGCTGATATCTTGGACATAATTAAAATAACAATTAAAAGTACTAATTGATTTTTTCTGGAACTCGAAATTTATAATATATTTTAAAATAATCATGCAGTAAATATTAAGCTGAAATTCAAAAATGATTAAAACAAATGAACAATAACAGCAAATAAAACTTGTAAAAAAGTGTAACTCAAAATTCTTATATTATAAGTAACGTATAGTAATTTACACAATACGTATAATTATTTTTTATTCAACCCTTTTCCCAATTAAATATGAGTTTGATAGAATTTTGGTAACATACCAATATTTTGCATAACTTTATGATTCTACTCATCTACTCATATTATTAATGAATTTAACATATTATTTATTGATACTACAAAAGAAAAATTGAAATTTAAATAGGCTAGCTTTAGGAATGTTTATACTACTAACCAACAATGAAAATAAAAATTTTAGTATAGAATTATATCATTAATATATAAATTATTAACGAAATTTGATTTATGAATGGTTTTATTCTACTTCAAAATATTTTTATTTATTCTAAAAAGGTTTTTTAACTAACTTTGGAACTTTATTTTTATATATTTAAATATAAAAATCATGCCATTCTTTTAAACTTCTAATAAATCTTTTCACTATTTAACCTGTAATCATCACCATTTTATTTCCTCTCATATTTCCCCAAAAAAAAATTATCGATATTTAAATCATATATTTAAGATACTATTTGCATGTTATACCGTTTTAATTACATAAAACTTTATGTGGTTTTCTAATGGTATAATTTTTCAAAATTTAGATTTCAGATTTTTCTTTTCCAATTCGAATATAAAAACTAGATCAATTGTGCTCCCGGAAATTATTTCGTTCTCCCGGAAAATATTTGAAATTTGGAAAAATATGTTTTTGATATTTTGGCCGAGTTTTCATTTATTTTAAAACATAATTTTACTTTTGGTTGGGAAACACTATTCATTTGGTGTGATGCTTGCTTGACATTGAAAAAAAAATGTAGCCTTATTTAACTTGGATCTATATTTCCGGAAACCTATTTTTGATCCAATAAAATTAGAAATATGAAAAATCCATAAAATTAGATTTAAAATTTTGAATATAGTAAATGGTAGATAGGAAGCAGCTACTAAAACAAAATTATGAATACGGAATAATAACGTAAGTAAGAATTATTGTAATTTTAAATGTAAACGGAAGAGTTTATCGTAAAAAAATTTGAAGTTTTTTGTAAATTTATGTATTGATAAAAAAAAAATTTTTTTTTAAGTGAAATGATTTTTTGGACGAATCGAAAACCACATAAATTACATTTCTTATGCAATTTCGACTTAAATTGATTTGATATTACAAAAAACTGAATAATTTTTGATTAAAATAATATAATAAAAATAAATATTTTTTTTTAAATAAAAAGCTTTTTATATAAATATATATAATAAAATTAATTATTTATAAAATTGTGGGCTTTGCGTAACATTACACCATTTATATTTAGGACAAACAGCACAAAACCATAATAAAAACCAAAAAACATTGTGACAAAATTAAATAAAATCCAGAAATAAAAAAAAATTATATACAAACACATAGCCCGGCACATACTTACCGTACTGACTTTACGGACCTTGGTTGCGGATGGATAAGCTGTAGGTGCAGTTGGTCTTTGCATTTCGCTCACCGACTCCAATCCTTCGCTACGGATGGACATTTTCTCCTTGTTGTTATCATCATTCCCTTTTTCCTGTCCAACGAATAGTTCATAACTATGACATGAAAAATCTGATGGACTCTTAACCATATCCGGATTATCAGCTGCCTCAGCTGCAGCAGCTGCTGCAGCTGCTCTATCTTCTAATTTAGCAGCTTTCGCAGCGGCAGCTTCTTCAGCCTCCTATATTATATAAATATAAATTTATATTATTATAAATAAATATAAAATCACAATATTAAAATGAAATTTAATTATTTATTATATAAAATTTTTATTTTACTCTTATTGCTTCTTCTTCGGCAGCTTCTTCTTCTTCAGCTTTTTTCTGTAGTTCATCATATGACATAGCAACAATAGCCAATATCAAATTAACAAGATAAAATGAACCTAAGAATATTATAACTATAAAGAATAACATATGCCATGGACCAGCTGAACGTAAAACTAATTGATATAAATTTTCCCAATAATCTTGTGTCATTAAACGAAATGCTGATAAGAATGCCCAACCAAATGAATCAAAACTTGTATAATCATAATTTGGATTTGGACCAAATCCTTGTAAACAAACATAATCTGGTTTACATGTCCTGGAAAATATTAATAAATGTATTTTATTTGGTAATAATAAAATATTGTTTGTTTTTTTCTTACCCAGCACCCGATGAATTACCACAAAGTGGCGGATCTGTTATACCCTCAATAAAATACCAATGACTTTTATTACTGCAAAAATAAAACCAATTCTCATGGGTTAAATTACCCCATGAACCATCTAATGGAAATCGTAATACGCATTTTTGTGTTAAAACGCCCATATAAATTTGTAAACCCATTAGGGCAAAAACTGATAACGAAAACATTGTTAAAATTATCACATCACGTAGATTTTTAACGGATTCGATGACAGCACCAACAATAGTTTTTAAGCCTATATTAAAATAATGAAATTCACAATATTACAAAAAATATAATTATTTATAATATAAATTTATTAACCTGGTATAATGGCAACAGTTTTCAATGCTCGCAGTACCCTAAATGTTCTTAAGGCAGCAAGATTACCAAGATCGATACCCATTGTCACATAACTAATGTTATTAATTGTATCAAGATTTTTTTTTTTTTTTTGAAAAATAATTAAAATATTTTAATTAATTATTATTGCATTAATTTATATATTTATTTATTAATAAAATTAAAAGTATTTTTCTGACTAATTTTAATTTCGTAGTTAGGATTTTTAAAAGGGATTAAGATAATTTGATAGAAATCTCTTTCAATTCTATAGTAAAAATGTTGCTGCTGCTAAGAAATATTAAATGACATATTCTTAGAGTATACATGGAGTCCCAGTACTTACTGGACAACGGGTATATGATAATATTCTTAAATTCATTTCGTGGAAATATTTTAGTATAGAATACCGCCATAAAATACGTATATACATTACAGAATGACAGCCATTTTAAAATTTTGTTAATTTTACAAAAGTGAATCAGAAATGTATCATATTAGCCGTTTTTGTAAAGGTAATTTACCTACATTTTACATGTTTAATATACTACCCGAAATATATCTTACGATCATTTCGTCAATGCACGTTCAATTACTCGTGACGGTGCATTGCCATAATTTATTTTCGAAGTAAATTATCTGAGTAATCCAAAAAATTATAAAACTGTTTTTACACATTATAAAAAATTGCGTTTTTTCTGGCTATAAAAAATTATAATTAAGTGACGTACTTAATCACTTATGGAAATTGCGACTCCTTATCAATCCTAGAAGTCTACTTTTGTTGATTTCTTTCAACTTTCAACCAAACCCACTTTTGTAGAAAATATTTTATCTTAAGAGATTTACCAAAAAATTACAATGTATCAAATTGCTGCTCAAATATTCGTCCTTTTGAATGTGCAATTCAAAGGATATATAAAAATTGAATTTCAATTTTGAATTTACTTTTTAATTTGTTGTAAAATATTTATATATATACATATAATAAAAATCTACTTTCTTTGCATAGTTAAGAAGTTTGAAAGTATTCAATAGTTTAAATATTTCACTTCAATTTCTCTATCTTTGTGATAAAATTTTCGATATCCTAAACTAAAATGTCAACTAAGATGTTAGCAGGAAATGAAAATTGGAACAACAAAACTGTATGATTCATAAAAATCATTTTTAATGGTATTTTTAATGGATATAAAACATTTTTCTCTAATATAAAATTTTTGATTTAAATTAATTTAATAATTGTATAATTTCATAAAAAAAAACACTATCGAACCATAAAAGGATATAAAATTCAATTAAAGACAATTTGGTGATAATAATATTTCGATGTATAAAGTATAAAGCGTGCTACTCTAAAAATAAGGGAAAAATCAATCAAAATTGAATGACATGATATACATAAATATTATTATTATTATTCATCGTATATAAAGAATATATAAAATATATATAAAAAAAATTATGTCAATAAAATATTTATATAGATTTATTTTTTTATGATGATTTTGTAAATGTATTGGTGTATTATCCTTGAATAAATAAAATCGTTATAGATTGAAATATTTAGAGGCTGACCTGCATTCCAAAATGGCATTGGGACCTCAATAGGTTTTTGTTGTTTTTCTACAATATTCTGTAAAAAGTTTTATTTTTATGTCCTTGGTGCTTTTTGTAATATGTTGAATTTTTTTTTTTCGTTTTTATCTATTTAAGTTTTTATGTGTTAATGATAATAATCTTTACAGCAAAAAAAAGAGACATTTAAGTAGTTTTTGAGTAGCTTATAGAGATGAGTATTATATGAATATTTTTTTTTTGGGCCAAGTTTATAGATAACAATAGAATTTAAGATAATAATTAGCATAATAATATCTGTTAGTTTTTTTTTTATGATTTAAATAGTGTCAATGAAACATTATTTATTTATAGATAAAGTAAGATTTTTGATGAAATATCATTTAATTTATCTTCAATAAGTAACGACAGTCTTTTAAAGATGTTTTGTGGCATCGAAATTCAGTTGAAAATATTATTCAATACCGCACAGTATTATTAGTTAATTATGGAGAAACAAGGATAACGACCAAACAGAAGGAAATTTTAAAAGGGGATTAATATCAGTAATAGAACATAAAACCATTCTTACATATCGAATACGATATTCAAAGTTCTTGATTTTTATATATTTGGAAAATCGTTGAAGTGTTGTAATATGTGGAAATTGTAAATAATTTCAGATTAAAACTTTAAAATAGATTATTTTTCAAGTAAATGGCGTATAATGAAGTGAGGACTTGTGCTGTCATCAACAATTTTCTTATATATTTCAAAAAATCTCATTTTAATAATAAGTATATATAATATTTTACTGAATTGAATCCTGTATATTTTTTTGTATATAAAAACTTTAATCGATATAATATATTATACAGAACAGGAAAATTTACTATTGCAAGAAATTGATTTTTTTGCCTTGAATATTTAAATCATTGATAAACTGAAGCATCATTAATGCTAAACAGTTTTTTTTTCTTAGTTATAGAAGGTGCAAGGATGTTTTATTAAATATTAAGAAAAAGTATCCTTAAATAATACTTGATATTAATTTTTTTTATTGTTTCTTAATCCTTGTTTTTTTTATATATAATTGATTTTTTTTTTTTTTTAAATCGATTTTCAAGAAGTTTTTGTGCTTTTTTGTGTTAGAAAATTGTCGAGTCGACGTATCTAAATATGTCCTTTTCACTGTTAAATGTCAGAAAGTGAATTATAAAAAAATTTCTATCCTTCAATAATTTTTTATAAAATAATTTAATTCTAGACTTTCCTTTATGTATATCTAAATATGAATTAAGCAGCAACATTTCGTAATGGATTAGATTTTAGTGAAATATTTGAATTGGAATTTAATATTTCTTAAATTTATCATTCAGTTATATTTTTACTAAAAAAGGTTATATAATTGAAATTACTAACAACTTTTTTACTAATACTTATATATAATTTTCTTCAGATACTAATCTAATTACTTTTTATACTAATCAAAATATTGGACAAAAATCAAATAATTTATATTAAAAAATACTACTTAAAAAAGTTATTTTAAATTTTACAATTTCTAATTAAACTGGAATTTTTTTTTTAAATATTAATTATAAAAATATAAAAAAAAATATGAATTATCTACAAAACTGAATAATGCCTTAGTCACGATAAAGATGCAGGTCACAACTTCAAAACGTATAGAAATCAATACTTTCAGTTGTCCGAATGTATAGTTGAGTTGTATCTGTATCTAAATCATAACCAAGGCATAAATATCTACAAATTATTTTAATTATGAAAACTATATGAACTATATAATTTCCTATAAAAAAATTATACAAATTTTACAATTACTGATCGGCTTGAGTTTATTTTATCCTAATCTTTATTAATTTACTTGTTTTTTTTTTATTAAACTCACGCTAAAGCTATTACTACGAAGTCCAGCCAATTCCATGCATCTCTAAGATACGTAAACGGGCATAAAATGAAACCTCGTGCCATCACTTTAACAGCTGATTCAAATGTGTAGATTCCGGTGAATATCACCCTAAAAACGAATGAATTAGAATAAAGTATAACAAAAAAAAATAACAAAAATTAAACATAAAAATAACAAATTAAAGATTTCAAAATTAAATTATATTAAAATTAAATTATAAAAAAAAAATCCTCATTTAATTTTTTTAACAGAATGAAATAAAATAAATTATTATTTTATAATTAAGAAAAAATAAAGTTAATATATAAATTAAAAAATAATTATGAACTGAACGATAAATGTTTTAGTTCGGAATTGATTACATGAATGTCTGATGGTTCGAATTTTGAAGCTTTGAATCACTATTTTTTATATTTTTTTAAATTAAATTATTATACTTTGTTATTGGATGATTAATCTATTAAAAAAAAATAATAGTTTTTTTTCTCCATAATTGATTTATAATAATATATATGATGATACGATTTCATTTAAATATTACTTTATAATTAACATTATTACTGTAGGATTAAATTACTTAAAAAAATGTTTTATTAAATACTTGGGAATTTAATATATTTTTCTGTAAATAAATAATATTATACGGTATATTTAATTAATTATTTTTAAATTAACTTTAGGCAAATATTTAAATAAATCAGTCATATAACATTTATTGATAGCAATTAATTAATATCATGAAATGGAATTATGAACAGTGTCACACAAAATGGGATGATTTATGAACCGGAATGTGAAAAATAAATACTTGATCTGACGGTTATGTATACCATAAAATATTTATGGAAGTATAGAGAATAAAAACGTATGTACACTTTCTTTGTTGGAGCTCCTATGATCGTGCTATAGAATATTTTCTCGTTTGATCTCCAAAAAAAAATATTAAGTTTATATTTGTTTCTATAGAACTGGAGAGTGACTCATTTTGATGTATAATGATAGATGCTAGGTATTTTAATTACCTATAAAACATACTACATTATAGTTTCGGTTGCATGTGCACGTGGATCAAAAATACCTAATTTTTTCAACTCCAGTATGAACAAATTATGCTTAAACTAGTATCGTTGATGTAAATTACTCAATTTCTTACGCATAAACAACTGTGTAAATAATTCATAGTTATTTACTTGATCACCATCTGAATACCAGACAATTTTCTAAATATATTAGTTATTTTTTAACTACGAAATTATTTATTTGATGTTCACTATCCATTTTTTCTTTTCCGGAACAAATAAAACAATATATTATGAAAAAAAACGATTACAATTTTTTTTAATTACGAAAAAAATGATTGAAATTTTATATATTTTTAATTTCAGTCCTGATTTAAATCCATATTTGCCTTGTTTTACATAATTCATCTAAATTTTATTATAAATTTATATACATTTAAAAAAAATTTACTAGTTTTATACTATAAAATGAACACTACCAATAATTTTTAACTAAATTAAATTTAATAGATTTACTTTGTAAAAAATTATCCTGACTAATTAATAACTATACTTATAAATTTAATACAATTTCATATAAAAAAATATTTGATGATTTAACAATATATAAATTAGTTTCAATAACAATTCTATAATGTTATATATATTTCTATAAATTTATTTCAATATTATATTTTTTTCTATCTATATTTAATATTAAAAAAATAAATTTAAAATAATGATTCTATGAATCTAAAACAAAAAACACAAAAAACGTTAAAATTAAATTAAAAATCTAAAATAATTTAAAATTTATTATCAAAAACGAAAATTTAAATGAAAAATATTGTTTAATTTTGTTTAATTATTTAACTAATTTTATTATAATATTTAAATAAAAAATAATAATTATTTTAATATTTTATATTGTTTATGGAAAATTAGTTTTTATTTGTATATTTTATTTTTGTTATTAAGGTATTTAATGATATTAATGTATGTATTTTTTCTATTTAAATTGAATTCTTTTCTTAATTTCCCAATTATGGAAATTTTTCAGAAATTGCTTTTTAATTATGGAATACCATAAAAAATATTAATTTATTTAATTTTAAATCAATATTATAAAAATCAGTTTTAAGATTTTAGTTTTGATTTAAATCCATAACTTTACACATAAACTCTGGCAGTGACAATTCACTTGACATTTTTTTTGCAATATGCAATACTGATGTAAATTAATTCAATTAATAGAAACATTTGCATTTTTAAAATAAAAATATAAATCAAAAAATTTTTTAGATGTTATGTCCAAAATTTAGGTATATTTAACAATAAATCGATAGCAGCTAGGTTTCGAAATCACGAATTGGATTGAACTTGTATTTTGTATGATTGGTTACTTTACTTGAGTTGGGTAATCTATCAATGATGGTTGCTCTACTTGATTTATAACTCAAGAAATTTCATTTATTATATTAAAATTTTCTTTTTTTTTTTCTTTAATTTCTTAATTATTATTTACATATAAAATGTTATATGTAAAATAATCGTTTTTTAACTGATTACTAGCAGAGTACTAGGCTAAAAGTAACACCAGCAATATTAAAAGAAAATACCATAAACTTTAATTTATTAGACTAGCGATTTTCCTTAATGCAATGGCTTATTTAACTTAAATTATCATTCACATACATTTACTTATTATGAATTTCCGAGATTCAATTTCAGTGTTGTAGAAATTTATGAATACGACAAAACTCTGTGATGGAAGAATTTTTGAAAAATTAATTTCTCATACTATTTTATTATATGTATATCACAAAGTTTTCTTGTAAAGTTAATTATGAAATAAATTTATTTAATATTTTTAATATCTTGTACTACTACATTTGTACAAACTATAAAAATAGATAAAATATAATTATGTCAAAATTGTGTTGGAATCCAGTAAGTCCAATAGATCTGCATACTGTTAACATTAAGAATTGTATATTCAATTTAATATTATTTGGTGCAACCGCAGAATATAATTTGACTGATTAGTTGTATAACTTATTAACAACGTTAAAACATTATAAATAAATATTACCGAAAAATTGTTAATTGAAAACTCTATGTATAGCTAATATATTTTAATATGATTGTATGGATAATTATTTTAAATGTATTTGTATGTATGTAGTATGTATGTAGAATTGATTTAATGTGGTATATGTTTTTGTAATGGTAAATGTATTTAAAGACACAATTAATTCAAATTATATATTCAAAATGGTGTCCTTAAATTTGTATTTAAAAAAATGGTTTCATGTGTTAAAAATTAAATTAATTATAAAATATAAACTAAAAAATAATATGTTATAAATAAACAAAAAAAAAGTGCTAATAAAAAAAAAATTATATATTTTTTAATCTAAATTTTTTTTAAAAAAATAATACATTTATTGAAAATAATTAAATATATATACGTATATTAATTTTATATATGTACTTAAAAAAATAAATATGTATTACTAAAAAATTTGAACTTACTCAGTAGATTCGACTGTTGGTGAACTCGGCATTATCATCAATATACAATTAGTAAGAATTGTGGTAATTATAAAAAGTGAAAATAGTGGATGTACTAAAATATAAATAGCTACACGACGAATTGGATTGAACGGATCGAGTAGCCACATTGCTTTTGATGCAGAAAAACGAAAAATATCTTTGCCTCTACTTACAACTACAAATGTCTGTAAAATAATTGAAAAAATATATTAAAATAATAAAATATTAAATATTTTTTAAAGGTTATAATTAGTAATTATTTGTAGCACATTAGTAATTTAAAAGTTTATCTGAAAATAATTAAAACGATAAAAAATCATTTATGTGTAAGAGAAGCAGATCGCTTACAATTATCAGAAATAGCAAAAAAAAAAAAAAATGGAATGCCAAAAATTAATCAGACGGAGAAGGAAATTATAAATAAGTTTGCATTGAATTACAAATGATAGTTTGTAGTAGAAATTATGTACAGAGATAAAGTGACCCAATCCTAACAATACTGGTTTAACACGACATCATCGTAATATGTGGTACAACCACAGAAAAAGTATAGAATATGATATGATATTTGAAAGCGAATCATTCCTGACCTGACCTGATGACAACTGAATCAAATCATTCCGAGAAGGAAACTTAATTAAACAAGACACAACTAGACAGAAATGTAAGGTGATAGGATGTAGCTGATAAAAATGGCAACAAAATGAGACAAAATAAAGTATTATTATAAAAAGCATTAAAACGACGAAAACAAAACCTAGAAAAAATTGTTTGATTTTTTTCAGTTTTGTTGATATGAATATCAGCATACTCAAGACCGAAAAGGATCGCTACATATTCTTGTGATAATGTAATGTTTGACAAAGATTAAGTTAGAAAGAACATTTTGAATGAATTAACAAAGTTACAGCTAACCTAAATGTATACAATTTAACAACGAAAAGCACAATATTTAAGTTCCTTATTAATTCCTTATTTCAAATGAGATTAAATAGGAAATATGGAAACTCAGTAAAGGATAGCAGTATGAAGTTTTAATATTTGTAATTTTCTAGCTTACAACAAATTACAAGCTAAAGTTTCTTTACCGCAAATCAGATGTCACTTAAGTCTCGGAATAGAAAAACCTGACTATATCTTAGCAATTATTACTAAAAGTTATTTTTAGTATACTGAGTTTAAAATAGATACATGCTGAATATCCTAAGATGAATTTGAAAACTAAAAAGACGAATTTAACCGCAAAATGCTATAAATTATAAAATATTCCAAACTAAATATCTCCTATGAAATATCTATGTTGATATATTGACTGTTTACTGTACAACAATTAAGTCATTACTACAAATTACCCTTTAAAAAATGCTACTTAAGAAATTATTATCCTAAGACTTTATAAAAATTGACCTTCACCGAGGTATAAACGATTCTATAAGAAACAAATTTTCTGATAGAGGTTTTTCTTTGAAAATCTTTTTTAGTTAAACCCAACAAAAGTTTTACACGATAAAAAAAGGGATAAACAAATCTATTTAACTTTATTTTCTCCAGAGAATATCCAGGACAAAAAAAAAAGGAAAAAAAAGCATAGTAAAAAAGTAGGTCATAAAATTACTATATATTGTCCTAGGATTTTTAATATCCTTTTATTTATTTATTTAATTTTACTTCCTTAGATTTAATCTAAGTAATTTGACTTTATATACTGACATTTTTATAATATTTCTGTCCATAGTAGTAGCAACAATATTAATATTTCGTACTTGTTTCAAGGTATTAAAATGCGATTGACCTCGTCCTTAATTTTAAAATTTATTTTATATAATGTCATACTATGTTACAAATTTTTATTTTATTATTATATGAACAAAAAATTGCTATATTTTAAATTAAATCACTCTGAAAGGACGAATACTTTTTATGTACATATAAATTCTTAGAAATTTCTTGTAACTTGGATTTTTTTTTATGTTTTTATTTTTTATTTATATAAATTTTCTGATTTTTTATTTATTTTCATTTTTTTCCTACCATCCACTTGGCGGTCTTGTTGCAACCCCAGAATACTCAAAAAGTCATGAAATTGTGACACTTAAAAATAAGCCAAAACTTAACTTGTATCTACTTTAAAGTGTCAGATTTTTTTTTTTAATATAAAAGTGTGACAAGTTCTGTACTTCTAGAATTTTCTTAGTGGGTTTTTTCTTTTTTATTAAAGTTTTGTTTTGAGATAGGAAATATTGTTTTTATAGAAGAATTTTTATTTTTGTTTTCAACTTTTCCTTAGATGAATTTTCTGCTAAATATGAAAAACAAATAATATTTTTTTTATGTATGTAGAAAAGGTTTTAGAAAAATTTAAAAACTTCCATGAGGAATTTTTCATTTTAAAAGATTAAAGCTAAACTTTTCGGGTTGGAAAATTAGTGATATGGATATAACAATATTTCACATCTATTTGTTTTACAATGTTCCATAATTTAAGAACTACTTGTATACATTTTGTACAAATGCAGTTTGGCTGTGTTAGACAAACTATCTAAATATTTCTCTTAAACTAGTTTCGAACAGACTTGAAAAGAATATATTTATTTTAATTGAATTTGATTACATATTTATATTATGTTTTGAAAAAAAGAAATTTCTTCTATTCGCTCTACGACCCACATGATTACAACAATTTACCGACATAGCTTTCAAGACTTAAATTACTTAAACTGACATCACTTTAAGACTCGACCTGCTAGTATCTTGTTATATTTTCGATATCTTGAATAACAACATAAACGTTAGTTTTATATCTAACAGGATAAAACTTAACAATGGCGTAAGACAAACAAGACACACATCCTTACTTCAGGTTTCTGCTCATCGCACTGAATATGGTAAAAATTAATGTTGTATGGTTTCCGACCATTATAGTTCCTACTTTTCCCCAACTATATCTAAATTTGCATACAGATACAGGCTTCGTAATCTTATGAAATAATCCAATTACTTTTTATTCCTTAGCATTCCTATTTTATAGAACCTTAATATCTTCTTGTTAACCCCAGATTTATTCCAATTATTTTGACTAAGTATTTCATTTGCTTAGAGTTTGTAATGTTAAATAATTAAATACATTTAAAATTTAAAATATCAAGAAACTTAATATATTTATTTTTAGTCAATAAAGACTAAATATGTTTCCTATGTTACTACAGATTATATCAAGCCTTGGCTTCCTCTTCAATTATAAGAGTTATAGTGACATTTTATTGCAATTTGAATATACTAATTTTATATGCATTCCGAACCAAAAGCTTTTTTATAGTAAAAAAAAACTTTTAATTGAAAGAAGCTAATGGCAACTAGCGAAACATTTTTAAATTGTCGTTATTATTTTTCTCAGTCTTAAAATAACAATTAATATTTCAAACATTTTATTACTGGGTACTCATTTATAGCTGAATTAAATTAGAGCAACATCGATGCCTCGTTCTGGAGTTGAAATCTATTGCATAACAGAATAGTACACTACCATTGCGCAATGCAACGCTCAATATAATTTATAATAATTTCATATAGGTATAATTTTTAAATATAATTTATTTTAAACACAGAGTTTCTTGTATAACAATTTACGTTTCTATTTCTACTGATAACTTATTCAAAATTAATTATGAAAAAGTATCAAATTAAAAATATTTAAATATAATAAAATAATTTCCCAACCGGAAAAACGTATCTGCCTAGCTTTGGTATATTTAAAATTCCGGATATTTTTAATTAGCTTAGAAAAAATTAAACCAACCAAAAATTTCATATAATTAAAAAAAGAAAATTTATATTTTCCATATAACTGCAAAAGTTTCTGTTTCTTTTTAAAATGTTATGCCTTTAAAAAGTCTTTCGTGACTATCTTTGACTTTGTGTTATATTATTAATATATATATATATAACAATTATATATATATGAAAATATATATAGGAAGAAACAACATATCGATCGGATTGCAGTGCTTTTGCGTACACATTGCTTCTTTTTCGAAATAAATGTCCTACATATAATAAAAAAAATATGGTGCCCCCATAAAACATAAATGGGAAAATCATTTTTTCTGAAAGTCTGGGTGGAAAAGGAGAAAATTGGAAGGAAAATCAAATATGTATAACCAAGAAGAAAAATAAATTAAAAAATATTCTTTGTTAAACTTTGGTAAATAAAAGAATGAGGTGGACTCTTGTGGCCGAAATCTTCTAGCTTTCAACTCCATTCTTTTGGCTCTCAAATAAAGTATTTTTTTTCATATTGTGTTGTAATCGTTAAATTTTTTGTATGCATTATGAAAGAAATGCATACTCGGACATAAAACAAATTATGTAGCATGCAAACGTGATGCGCCAATGTAACGTTTGCGTCATTTTTGATTGTAGAATATTAAGAACACAATATTCAATTATTTATACCTGAATTGGAATTGTTAAAATCCCCTTTACGTTGTCAACGAGGCGTATGTGATGTCAAAAAAGTATGATAAAAAAAATCTTATAAAAATGCATACTGTCAGTTTTTCATAAAATATCGCATCGATTAATGTTTTTTTATCTTTCAAACTGTACGATATTTCATTAAACGAAAAATCCCATTAAATATTTTATAAAAAGTCTGATAATGTAAAGATACTTTCAAAAATTGCAAAATTTAATCGAAATTATCGATGGCATTAGGTTGACATTGAAGTTTTGATATTATTAATTTCATTTTGTTTTTAATTTCAATTGATCTTCTTTTGTAATTCTTCATTTAATTTTTTTTTACAATTTCGGTTTTCGAAGACTAGAGCTCACGTAGAGACAGCTCAACCTCATCACAACCCAGTTTCATCCTATTGTCAAAATAGCATATTTTTAAATTTTCTCACCTCTATGTAGAGTTTTAAATCGTGGTTTTCAGTTTGTTTGAACTGTTGTTAAAAAAAAATCAATTCCTTTAATCTTTTACGTAATTTTGTTTTTATTTTCTGTATATCTAATATCTGCAGGTCCAGATGATAGTACAGAAAACTTCACTGATTAAAATTATGTTAAGGTTCGATTGCTGATTTGGTACAACAAATTTTAATTGTATCGCTGTACATATCAATAATTTCTAATCGTATGATCATTCTAATAGTATGATCATTTTCATTTCTTAATATATTTTGATGGCCCTCTAAATCTAATGCAAAGCTCATTAGTTTAAAAATCTATGAAATTAGGAGTGAAATACCATAAATCAGAAAATAGACCAAGAAAATACAACAAAGTCAACAATACAAATGAAATAATTTTGACAATTTTGTATAATAAGATTTGAAATAATTAGTTTTATATTCAGCCTGTCTTCATCTTCAAGTTTGTTAAATTTTTTATTTCCTTTTTTTCGTGCGTCACTGTAATTTTGGGTAGCACACTATATTTTTTTTAGCTGTTTTACTAGAAAATTATTCTGTTTCATATAAAAATTTAATCAAATTATATATTGGAAATTCTTCAGAATATAAATTTAAATATATTCATATAAATAATAAATTTTCGTTGATAAATTATGATGGAGTTACTCTCAACATACGCAACGGCAACGTGGTACAGCGCAACATTTACAAACGGCGTAGTCGATATTGTATTAATTTTATGGTAAACAAATAAAATTGTACTCTTCTCAAAGTGGTGTTAATGCGTGGAGGCCAACACCTAATTTTAATCAGCTGTTTTATATTATGAAAAAAATTGTGAATAATAATTTATCAATTATTTGTTATTAGAATGAATTTTGATTGTCAAATTTCAAATGAAAACATGACATAATTTAATGAAATTATAAAATTCCTGCGTTGTGAATGTTATGGTTAAATATTTTGAACTTTCTGTTCTGCGTTGTGCATGTTTGCGTTGATTTTATCTACTTCCATACATTTTATATGGGCCGAACTTTTGTTACCGTGGCTTATGTTGAGACTAACTGAGGGGTTATAATTTTCAATATTTCATATTGATTTCATCTTTAATTTAATGTTATTTATAAAAAACTTTGATTAAACTTTTTCAATTATAATTAAGTGCTACAATTTTTAATAATAATATAAACTTTTAACTTGATCAATTAATTAAAAGCTTATTTAACAAAGAAAGAAAAAATAAATAAAAATAAAAGTTTGATAACTTACCAGTATATTTGAGTAAAAGGGATCAATATCCTCGAGAGGAGTGGAGGCCAATTCCGGCGGGAAGCCGCCCTGCAATCGAACAGGTATGGGCACACCTTGCTCAAGTGCAGGATCCGGTTGTGGACCTTCATCCTCGTCGTCGTCATCATATCGTATCTGTTGTTGTTTTTGTATCAATTTAAATTGATCGTTTTATTTTGTTGTGGGAATAAAAATACATTTAAATTAGTAATTTTGAAATAAATAATTAAATGTTTTTTTTATTCTAATTTGTGTAAATAAATTCTTCTAAATCTAAAGGCATATTTTATTTGGTGGTTCAAATTGTAAAAATATAAATAATTTCGAAAAGTCTTTTCTAAAATCAAAAAAAAAAAAAATGTCTAATTTTGTTCCTAAAAATTTTGTATTTATTTTTTAAAATTTTTGTCAAGTTTTTTTTTTTTTTTTTTTGCACACAATTATTAATTGTTATTTTTGAATCCTCAATTTAAATTAGACTATTTTTTTATATAGCAAGCATATTAGCATACTCTATCTAATCTGAATAATTTACTAAAAATTTAAAAAAAAAAACTATAAAAATTCTGTTAATTTAACTAATTTTTTATCAAAATTATTTTTTTTCTTTTTAAATATTTCCATCTCACAAAAAAAAAAATATATAGAAATTATGTGCACTCGTTTTATAATTTATCAAACGATATACTGGATGTATATAATATCCTTGATAGAATATCCTTTTTTATGGTATATACTAAGAAAAAAAAATGCTGATGTGGCAAAAAAGTTTCTATATGTTTTTTTTTTTTTTT
Organism: Rhamphomyia laevipes; assembly: GCA_963920725.1. Classification (NCBI taxonomy): domain Eukaryota; kingdom Metazoa; phylum Arthropoda; class Insecta; order Diptera; family Empididae; genus Rhamphomyia; species Rhamphomyia laevipes. Next base: position 17,523,847 of record OY987256.1, on the reverse strand, counting down.
TTTTTCATTTTAAATTTCAAATTGCAATCATTAAAAATTGTCAGTGAAATGTCGTTTAACATTAAGTATTTCCTATAATACTTAACTCGAGAACACACTCTGAAAATTATCATTTTCTTACAAGTTTTTTATGTAGATATTAATTTAATTTTAAATTTATTTTACTAATAAGAATAAAATCATAATTAATTATATTAATTATATATTAAAAATAAATACGTTGACAGCATTAATTAATTATTAACTAAATAAACTGTGACATAGTTTTCATTTCATATAAGAAAATTAACAGATTTTCAAATTTATTTATTATAAATATCCTTAAAGGGGACATCTACAGTAGCCTTTTAATCAAGTGTTTAAGATTTTTGTTTTCGGCAAAACGAAAGATACTAGAGAGAGATACTAAAAACTAAACTGTAAATGTAAGAGAAATTAAACAACTTTTAAACTTTTTCCGAAATAAGATGCAACACTAAAATTCCGATGATTTTTTTAAAAATAGTTGGAAATTATAGAGCAATTAGCAAATTTATTTTATACAGATAGATTTTATGGATTTTTACATTTAAAAATTTAAGTAATTCATAATACATTTTTAAACATTTCCTATAAATTTGTATTACTCTCCCTTTATAATTTTTTAGGCTATCTCTTTCTATTCTTTCGCCAAAAAAAGTGTCTTGATCACTTATTAAAAGATTAATTAATGGAACGGGCCCTTTAATTAAAAACTGATGCTTCAATTGGTTTGATGCATATTATTATCCTAAAAATATGCAATATGTCAAATATTTTATAATAATTCGCCTAAAGATATACAAAACTGCATTAGTATTATTGAAAATCATATTATTTATTATCTCATAGCTATTTAAATATAATATGAATTATATTTTAATGGAAAATTTTTAAAGTGTCGCAAATTAAGTAAAAGCTACTTTATGATTTATAAATTAAAATCTTTGTAAATTCCTGTAATTATTATATAATATCTTTGTATAATTGGTTGATATTCTGGTTATTACAATTATAATTTTATTAAATTAATTTCATTTTTAACAATTTCATTTTAAATTAGTGACGTCAATTTTTATGTAAGGATTATAAATTCCAAAAATAAGTATATTTTTTATATTGATTTTTTTTAATGTCTACTTTAAATTTTACAGAATGTATAATTAAGTATATAATATTGATTGAAATTAACTTTTAAATAGCTTTTTATTTAATAACGTCAGAAATTTCTCATTAATAATGCAATTTATCACAAAACATATATATTTAGCTGTCTTTCTCGTTCGCTCTTTCTAGTTATATATCCTTCATAATACTCTGAGCTATTTATAAAATCGTGAAATAAGTCCATAAAAAATATAATCATTACAGAATTTTGTATACATGGTCACGAAATTAACCCACTCCTTTAAAATGAACAAAACATATTACATTTTTTTTTTTTTTTTTGTAGATTGAAATTAGTTTTATACATGCAATTTAAGCTGAAATTATTTTTAAACTAAGTTAAAAAAAATTGTCCGCATTGAAGTTTAATAATAATTTTAATAATTTCCCAAATTGGTAGTATAAATATTATTACATTTACTAAAATTTTGTTATTAGTGAATTTCACTTACTACCAAAAAAAAAACTCGATTAAAATATATATTATAAATAATAATATAAATAAAAAATTATAGATTTTTTTTTAGGTAACATATGTGATTTTTTCTAAAACTTATTTTCTTAAAGGATATTATATATTGGTAATTTTAAATGTTGTTTTTGTATTGGTATATATATGAAAAATGAAAATGCCCACCCCAAATACATTGTATACAAATAATAATACGAACGTAAATTTTTATAGTAGAACGAATTAAATTTAATCGAAATTCCTGACTATAAAAAAAATGGAAATAGAAAATTACAAATTCACTGTATTATTACATAAATTGAAATAAGATCTTTTACGAGTATATAATATACATAGTTACGTGAACAAAATATGTAAAAATAATAATATATATGTATACTAGTAAGGTATGGATTATATTTTTAACTATGTCAGTGGACAAACAAATTTGTGGGCTGATATTACAAAGGTACTTGGTTTATGCGATCAATAAAACTTAATCTATATTAGTTTAGTTATATAAAATATTGTTTTGTTGCATATTTTAACGAACTAACTATATTAAAATTATATTTTTAATTAAATTTTGTTTACAAACTCAATATAGGTTTTTCACTTCTAATTCAAGTTTTTTCATTTCAAATTCAATTTTTGTCATTTCAAATTCAATTTTTGTCATTTCAAATTCAATGTTTTTCATTTCAAATTCAATTTTTTTCATTTCAAATTCAATATTTTAAAATAAATTGATATTTATTTTTAAATTTTTTAAACTGAAAAAACTAACTATTTTTAAACAAAACAAGAAAAATGAAATATTAATGTTAATTTATGTTTTTAATTTTTGGCTATAGCCAGTTTAATAATATATTTGTTTTGTTTAAAAATACTTAGTATATTCAGTTTAAAAAAATTTAAAATAAATATCAATTTATTTTCAAATATTGAATTTGAAATGAAAAACATTGAATTTGAAATGAAAAACATTGAATTTGAAATGAAAAAAATTGAATTTGAAATGAAAAAAATTGAATTTGAAATGAAAAAACTTGAATTAGAAGTGAAAAACCTATAAATATCGTAAAATACAAATTGCATACTTTTGGGTGTATTCCTTACTTTCAGAGGTATTTGATTGCATATTTTTGGGAGTTTTTTAAAAAACTTTTAGCGAATTATTTTATAATAATAAAATTTTTAATTTCATTAAAATATAAACATTTATATGGACCTGAATATTTTTAATACGATTTTTTTTTTAGTTTCAATAATAAACATTAAAATTATTTAAATATTTCAATTAAAAATAAATATTTTGATACAATTTGTTGTTGGTGTTTTACTGAAATAAATTTTTCTAAAAAAAATAATATTCTGTAGTATAATTTATAGCCTCATTAAGGATTACGACGTTATTTGTTATCAACAATGTTTAGGAAATCACTGAACAAAACAAGAAAAATGATGGAAACCTAATTTTTATTGACCACATCGATTTATAAAAATGTTCAAAATAAATTATGCTTCATTGAATTTTATGAAGGGTGTAAAGTAAAAAAAAAGTTATTTAACAAAGAATTTGTATATTTTTTTCTGATTATATTTTTTTTTATGAGACTAATATTTTTTTTGCCAAACAACCACACAAAAATTAAATCAATCTATGAGGTTGATCAGTTAAATTTTTATGTTAATTTTATTTCTTAGTTTTTTCCTTATACATTTTTTTTTGTAACATAATTTTTCTAACCCCTTTTCAGAGAATTAGACAAAAAAAAAATACTTAGTGGGTGGTTCATAATAAATTATACTTTCTTTATAACTTTTTTAATGTTAAAATTGAACCAGGAATAATAAATAAAATTTTGCATGGAGGCCAATGAAAAACATTTATAAGATATTAGTTTTCACACTTAAGTTTTCATGTACTTTAAGATATAAATCATTAAAAAAAATTAAAAATTATTAATAAAATAAAATCTTCGGTGATTTAAAGTCCACCCTGTAAGGGGTTAGAAAATTGTATATAGAAAATAATGATTTTTTTTGTAATTATTATACATAATTGTATTTGTAAAAGGACATTGTATTGTATATTAAATTTGTTGGCAAAAAAGGATATAATTATTAAAAATAGAATTATATTTCATTTTATATTTTGGGCTGTTTATGTTTTTAAGTTATTTTTAAATTACAATTTATACATATTAAAAAAAAAATATACATACGTACAAGAAAAATATCAATATTTTTTCTATTAAGAAATTACAATTTCAATGAAATTTATAGATAAGTTTTATAGTAAAAATTTAAGTTTCTACCGAAAGTTTCATTCTAAAAGAAAAGTTAAATACAAAAAACACTAAATAAAATATGTATGTAGTAGTTCTTCTTAGTCTTAGTGTATCAATAATTTTATATATTTACTTCAAATTATTACCATAATAGATTATAATATGAAGTATGAACCTTACTTATATAATTTATTGTTTTTATGGCTAATAATACCCTTAAGGATTTATTGACTTTTAGTTAATTATATTTGTATTTCTTTTCAGACGGAAAAAAATATATATAATAAATTTATGTAAAAGTTTCACGTCCTTTAACAGTTTGAGTTGAATTGTTACTGTAATAAACAGCCCATCATTTTAGGTACAGTAAAATTAATAAAATCAATATTTAAGTATTTTTTTATAAAAAAAACAAAGCTAAGTATCCTACTAGTATGCACCTAAAAAAAACCCGAATTTCCATACAAAATTATACCAGCGACAAAAATTTTGCTTATAATTTTTTTTATAGTATTCTCTTAGTATCCAGTTAAAAAAAAAAATAGGAATTTTAGTAATTCATTTTCTGAGATACAGGTGGCATGTGTATAAAAAAACGTCAAATTTTTGCCAGACATTTTAATAGGCAGGCTAATTAAAAAGTGGGTAAAAATTTATTTTACAAAGTCTTGTCAACAGATTTGATAGTTTTGATTATTATTTTAAAAAAATTAAAGTAATCGTATTATTTTATTCTTAATTTTCAAAGTGTTTTTTATTAAATAATACATATGTACATATATATAAAATATAAAATGTATTCCAATAAATGGAATAGAAATAAATGGTTTTTTAATTTCATTAATATTTATTTTTTCAAATCCAGGCAAAATTTAAATAAAAAAAAATTGGCAAATAAAAATTTTCTGGTCAGGTAATTTCAAGAAGAGGTAACATTGCTTGGCCACAAAGCTCTTATGAAATCTTTAGAATCTTGGGAGCTAAGTAAGGTTCACACAATCCATACAATTCAAGATTTTAAATGTAAAATTATTTGTTTTATTAGTCAAATTAAACTAAAATTATATGAAAATATCATCAAAAATTCAATAATTGGATTTTATCTTTAAAATTTAAAATAATATTGAAGAATATGCAAATAAAATACTTTATATTAAAACTTTGGCAATCACTTGATTTATTTTAATTTTGACAATCAGCTGATTTTGAAATTACCGCCATCTATTTCCCAATCAGCTCAAACTTAAATTAAGTTTTGTTCGATATTTTTACCAGCCTGAAGTGCATACTAGCAGGATACTTAGCTTAAGTTCAAAAAGTTTAATGAATTTTAAAGGTTTAGTATGTAACCCCCTAACAATCTGATAGTAAAATGATAAATTGCTAAATTAACTATTTGATCAAGATGTTGAAAGTACCTTACTTCTATTATTTAGTAGCGGACAAAAATTCTTTGTAAATCTTCCATAATTATATTAAATTATGAAATTTAAAGTAATTTCATATACAATTTACGAATTTGCATAATATTGATTTTAATATGTATTTCATTTTTATATAACCAATTTTTACTGTAGATTAATATATTTAAATACTGCATACTTTTAGGCACATCACTGACAATTTTTAACGCATAATTAATCTTAAATTTATTTCAATAATGTGCAAAATAATTTAACCTATAATATAAAATTTTATAAAATTCTAATCAATAAATTCGAAATCACTAATATAAAAATTCCTAATTTTTTAATCAATTTTTATCTGTAAATTTTAGAAAACTAAAAATTAAAATATAAATTATGTTAATAAAAATAAATTAAATGATATTTTTTAGTAAAACTTAATATAATAGATTAAGAATTTTATAGAAAAAAGTAAAAGATTTAAGATATTTGGTGTAAAATATTATGTAATATGAAATCTTAAAATTAATAAATAAATGCAAAAAATATAAAGAAATTTATAGTTTTTTCTTGTGATAGTTGAATTAATGTAAAGTGTTAAGAGGAGTTTTTTATTTCAGAAAATTCGTTAAAAAAAATTATTTACATGCAAGCTAAATAATATATTTTTGTATTTTATAATTTGGGATATTCGCTAAAATTAATTTATTATTTAATTAAAATTTTACATAAATAATATGGAAAACAATTAAAAATATGTTATTTATGCAAATAATGCTACTTGCAATCTTAAAATGGCAAAATTAAATTCAAGCATAAAATATAAACTACAAAAACATTAATTAGAGCTAATTAATATAAATAAAAGTACCATAATTTGTACATAGGACTTTAAGAATTTACAAAAAAATCATGTATGTGTTGTGTGTATATATTTGTTTTTAAAAACGTGTACAAAATAATGTTGTATTAAAATTATAATAACGTTAATATTTTCATTATAATTAAGCATTGAGCCATAGAATTATGAATGATTTTGTTATGATTCGTTTTATGAATAGATTAATCTTATGCAAAAACGAATATATTTTGTTAATCTGTAAAAAAGTTTATATTAATCTTCAAAATTCTTAAAAAAAAAAGTTGATATTCTTTTCAAATATTTTACAATCTTTATAATAATATTTCATTGAAAAGTATTAATTATCCTTTATTTGTTTGCTTCGAGCGCTTGGTCTTGTAATATCCCTTAGCAACTAAAACGAAACGTAACCTGATCCGAAATAAATGGAAGTTGAAGTACGAAACCGTAAACTTAAACTAAATAAATTCTGATTTACTTAACTATGTCTTAAGAATCTTATTTTTCTAGAATGTTCTTCAGATTAAAAAAGGATTGGGTTAAAAAGGCTAATAAATTGCGTAATTTATCTTAAGTTTTTTATTGAATTTTTCTTGTTTGATTACAATATTTTCAATATAATTCTTTTTATAAAAAGGATTTACAATTTTTTTTTTAGAATTATTAGATTTGGAATATTCTACTTTGATATGAAGATTATTCAAATAGTTGTTTTATTAAAAGTAAAAACTATAATAAAATATACCAGGAATTAACAGGTGTCCTATAAAAGGACATTTTTAAATTTTCTATTAGTACATCTAAGTAATACCATTTAATTATCCTTTTATCATCAGTAAATTATTTAATTATTCTAGATATTTCTTAATAAGGATTTGCATAGTTTTAAATTGAATTAGTTTTCATTTTAGCCGATACGCAATTTTATGATTACAAATAAACTCTGAATGATATTTTAATTCGCTAGTTAATTTGTTTGGGTTATTAACTTAATGAAAATTACAATTTAACAATTTAATTATATATCTATAGAGGTGAATTATGTAAATTATATGAATATAGTTGGCACACCCATTCCTCTTTTAATTACAATTAAATACAATTTACTATAAAAACTCTTAAAACTCTAGTTGCTTATAAAATTTATAAAAAATAAATATATATATAAAACATGAAACATTAATGCCGCAATATTGCAATTAATTCAGATATAAAACATCAGACAAAAGAAAAAAAAATATTATTATTTGTATATCCACTTGAAGGAAGCATAAAAATGTATAATGCTATTAAATCCTTAGGGAACCAGACCCACCTAATTACAAGAAAACGCTCAAGGGAAAATTTATTTATTAAAATAATTTTTTTCTGTGTATTTTCTTGTATCTTTTGTATTTCTATGATTGCCTTTAGTTGGCCGTTGTCTGTATCTGTTTATTGTTGACTGCGTGGGCTTTTTTTATAATTTATGTAAAAGGAATGGGAATAAATTTATATACATATTTATCAATATTATCTTTTTTAGTTTTGTTGACATTTTATTATACCTATATATCTTTGAGGTCATCGTAAAAATGTAGATACAAAGAAAAACGACGTATATTATTTTAAAATTGTATAATAAATATACGCGTATTAGATATAAAAAGTTTAAAATAAAAATTATGAATAAATTAATAGGTAATTATTTATCAAAAGTTAATTATACTTTTTTGGTAGCCAGTAAAATGGAATAATTTGAATTTTTATGTTATATTATTAAAGAAAGTTTTATTATATATTTTTTTTTATAGTTAAAAAATTTGATAAAATTAGTACTGCCGTATAATAATATAATAATTTTCTAATTAAAATTCAATAGTTTTTAAAGTTACCAGTATCAGTGTTATTAAATTTTTACAATTTTGGAAATATTATTGGTTAAATTTAAGTAGAAATTGTTTCTTTAAACAAAAATTATAATTATTATATAATTAATTTCTTATATAGTTAAAATATACTGGACTATAAAATAGAAATAGCAATAATTATTAGCTATAAAATAAGTTATTTATAATTTATTAATTTGTATATTTTTATTAGATTGTAATCTCTGGTGGGAGGATGGTGTTGAAACGAATGTGGCAATGCTTAATATAATTGGAAGCTCTGAAAGAACTCTGTGTCCTCTGCAGGAACTGAATCTGTAACGCCGAGTAATTAAGTAGGTTACAGTGTAAAAGAAATATATACGTGTAAGTTTGCTTTATTATATATTAAAATTAAGTTTATTCAACAAATCATAAATGATTTAGTTTCTATTTTCGGTGGTTAATAAATTATTTATAAACGTTTGCATGAAAGAATATTTTTTTTGGACCAAATAATTTTTTTATAGTTCAGATTTTATTGTCTACAATTATTTATAGACTTCCAATTAACATAACTTTCAATTTAAAGAAACTGTTTAATTTTGATAAATTGAATTAAAAAATTGATATAAAAACACTTAGCCATTAGATGACGTAATTTTATTCAATCCATGATTAATCATGTTATAATCGAAATTTTTTAATAAAATGTATCGATTAATTCTATTAATTATCCCTGTTTTTTAGTGTTTAATGTTCTGGTATTCAATTTCAATATTTACGGAAAAAAATATATCCAAATACATTAAATTGTCTTAAAATGACCAAACTATTGACACCTCAAAATACATTTAACACAATGCAATTGAACACCACAAAATTAGAATTTACACAAAAATTACATTTATAGGTTTTCGAATGTGAAACGAACATTTTTTTACCCCAGTTTATTTTTTTTTCCTTGTAACCAGCTAAGCCTATAGAGCCAGTTAAATATAACACCAAGATTATTTATTTATACTTTAAATTTTATATGTTATCTATTTCTAATGATTTTGTAAATTAATGTGAAACAATATTAAAAATGTAATTTATTTGATAATTGGAATATGAAATCTACACTCTTCAATATGATTTCATGGTGGAATGAAGCATACAAATACACTATAAAATAAACTATTATTTTTTTGGACTATAAATCTCTAATTTAGATTTAGTAAATATTGTAGCTGAATTGAAATATTTCTAAATTTCCTAACAGATATAATTTAAAATCCCTAAAAGCAAGCAATTTACAAGACCTACAATTTCTTACCATAACTTTTTAATGAACTGAATGAAAAACGCAGTGCAACATTAATAGCGCTATTAAAATGCTTTGCTCTAAATGCCTATTATATATTTTAATAAAATTTTCTTAATTTTTTTTTGGGTTTCAATTTTTTTAGCAAAACTTTGCACGCAGCTAATTTCAAATATCTAAATTTAATTAAAATATTCAAAATTCAAAAATATTGTAAAAACATTTAAAAAAAAAAAAAAAAAAAACTATAAAATATTTTCGAAAAAAAAATAAATTATAAAAAGGAAATCCTTTTTATTTTTCTTGAATTGTTGTTAACAAAAAGAAAATCTTACTTCTTTTTGTTTTTTCTTGCGACCATATTGCGGCTGAAAATAATTTTCCACAAAATTATAGAAAATTTTTCAAAAATAAAAAAAAAAACATAGAAGAAAAAAAAAAAGAAAATTCCATTATGTAAAAATGTTTTAAAGAAGTTTGTATGTTTAGTTTAATTAAGAGAAAATTTATTAATATAAAAGTAATTTTTTTTAAATAGTAATGTAAAATTTTGTGAAAATTTCAAATTTTTTCTTATATTATTTATTATATTTTCAAATGAAAGAAAATGATAGATGAAAGGAAATCTATTTAATTTTAGTTCTATAATTTTGATATGGAATTTTTTTTATTTTGTTTTGACATTTTTGTTATTGATTGATTTTTATATTTGTATAATGTATAATGTATTTTTGGTTTATCCTTGGGATTTATGCTAAGGATAGAGGTTATAAAGCTTTTGTTGAAATTTGTTAGAAGAAAATGCTTAAACATTTTTTTTTTATATATATTCCTGGAATATTGATTGAAATAAATGTAGACAGATGTTTATCTATAAGAAAATTATTTTATATTAATAAAAAAAAAATGTCACAAGAATAAAATTTTATAGATAAATATTTTTAGTTGGAAATATTTTCATTAATTTTAAAATACAATTTTAATTTTGAATTTATTTGAATTTTGATTGTAAATTTACATATTTTTCTAATGATTTTCCTAGCGCCTCAAATAAGTGAATTACTAATTAATGATACTAAATGAACGGATATTTTTTAACAATAGTATAATTGCATACTTATAGGCGTCAATGAGTAAATAGAAGAATAATTGTTTACTTTTACGCATCTATTAAATAGAATCATATAGCATACTTTTAGGCGTTTATTATATAACCATAAAATTTGTTATTAAAAGCATTTTCTTCTTATAATATTTAGAATTGATGTTAGTGAGAAAAAAGTATTTATCAAAAGGGCAACATATTATTAGAAAATTCTTCAAGATCATATAAAAATAAAAATTTAAAATAGAATTTTTTTTTTTTTTTATTAATGCCGCATTTTATTTTTTTTGTAATTGAAACTGAAAATCAAAAATCAGAGAAATTAATTAAAATAAATTTCTACTCATCAAAAATACTGTGATAAATAATAATAAAATGTTGCGACAAAAAAAAAAAAAAATTTTATAATTTACAATAAAAAATATAATTTTTGAAATTCAAATTCAAAATAATTTTATTTTTAAAAATTATTTCAATATCTTTATATACTATCAATATATGCTTAGAATTTTGTAATTTATTTAAATTGTGTCAAAACAACACCTAATTCTACAATGTTGTAAAATCGATGATGTTCATTTCATCAGTAATTCCCTTTTTTTCATATTAATTAAAAGGTCAAAAAGCCTTTAATCTTATTAAAATATATTTAAATAAATTATAAGAAAAATACACCACAAATGTCACAATAAAAAAATCATTGAGGTAAAATTATACAATTAAAATTTATATATAAAATATTCGAATTCGTAAAAAATTCTTGGTTTTTAGTGTATTCGGTTAAATTACATTAATTTAATTTTGAATTCAAGGAAAATAACCAAATATATCTTAAATATTTTACTATCAATTTAAAAGAAAATTTATAGAAATTAATTACATAATATATAAAAATATATAAGTTAATAAAAATTTATTGATCAATCAATTCCGGAAATTTATTTATCATAGGTAATTAATCATCTTTTGAAGACAGAAATTTAGGTTTATGACAAATTTACCAGTAATAAAAAAGCATTCACATTAAATAAAGTTTTTCCAAGAAAATATATTTTTAATTAGTTACGTATTACCGTATTACTTAGCCTGAAATTTATTTAGAATGTTGAATTAATTACAAAATGACGTGTTGCTGTTGGTTTACCATTGTATGATTGTAACCTATTTTAAGAAATTATTCAAAGTAATCAATTTAAACTTGTTTCATTCTAGAATATGTAAATAGTCATCGATAAAACAAACAACAAATGTATAAACATATTTTTTAAATATTTATCCTTATTTATAATTAAAATAACTTTAAAATAGTATTTTCAATTTTACAAATTCATTATTAAATTTTGAAAGATATTGAAATTTTATTTTTTGAATTTATCTCAAAATGATAATCAAAAACATTTAACAAAAAATCAAGATAAGTTTTATAGTAAAAAAAAAAGTATTATATAGATAAATATAATTATACATAATTTACTTTACACAACACACACACATTTAATATATTATAAAACATAATATATATTTTATATAATATACTTTATTATTAATGAAAATTATATATACACAGATTGTTTTTTATATTGTCTTAATTATTATTATTATACGACAAGAGAACATAAACATTTAGTGATATACATTTACAATATTTTTTATATCAAATTTTGATCAACATAAAACATACAACATAATTATGTAATACATAATTGGCGACCAACACATAAAATAAAATAAAAATATAAAAAAAAATTAAATAAAATGATTTAAATAAAAATAATTATTATTTTAATATTATAATAGTTTATTAAATTGTCGCTTTGAGTATACATAACACAAGGAGAAGCTAAAGAGTGATTTGTTAGCTTTTTTCAAAGCTCTTTTAACTGTCAAATTACTCAGGATTATGTCAAATCAATCAATATTCACATTAATTTGTTGTTAATTTTGGAACAGATTTCCGTAAAAATAAAAGTTTTTAAGCTGAGCTGTCATAAAGTTAAATATACTTTCAGCTTAGAGTAAATATACAGGAGACGCTATAATACTATTTGCCCCTACGAACTCGGTAACTGTTTTTTAGAGTTTTTACTTGTGAGAAAAACCGATGTTAGTTGTCAATATACCGCATATTTGCTGTCAAAATAATCTGTTAAGAGCTATGTATGAAATTCAAAACAGCTTTCAATTAGTAAAGTTTTTGTTGCAGTGTCGTAGTCAGGATTTTCTTTTTTTGAGGCACTTATTATTTCAGACGGAATTATTTAAAAATAAATATTTTAGATTCCCTAATGATATGGAAACGTTAATTATATGATTTTTTGAAGTAAATGTGTTGTCAGAATATTAGCAACAATTCAAAATACTATTTTAATATTATTATATATTATAAATCAACATCTTAAAAAACAGTACGAAGATACACGAAAATATAATCAAATATTACATTCTTCAGTTTTCCCTTGAATATACTCAAAGAATTGTTGATAGTGGCGCCAAGCGTTACAATGAATTAAAACATATTCACAGATTAATATTGTCAAATTTGACAATCAGAAAAAAAGTAACTTATATCAACGCCACAAAGAATCAATTAAACAAAGTAAAATATATATTTTTATTTAATTAAATACAATTAAACATAAACGAAAAAAAAATTCAAATTTCATTATGACAACATATATATAAGGAATAAAGCCAGGATATAAAATGGGATATAGTAATTAAGAAGGATTCAAATTTCAAGATGTACAAAAAATAAAAAAATTAAATTTAGCAATTTTGTGATTAATTTTTTCTTTTGGAAAACGTAGATCATGCCAAAAAAAAAAACATATAAACTAAAAAAAAAAAAATTTTAATTTTTGGCGCAATCTAAAAAATAAAATTATGATAATTCGAATTTACTAAAAAGTTATTTACAATTTATTAAAATTTAATTAATTACAAAAAATTTATATAAAATAAAAATCATTTAAAATTCTACCAATTTATTTAATTCTAATATATAATGGAAGGATTAAAAATAGGGTAAATTTGATACGGTTCTGTTTTTTTTATACTATTCTACTGTTAAATTGGATAAACTATTTGAGTAATAAAGATAAATTGTAATTTTATTGGGGGGTTAGAAAAACAAAAACAGTTTTAGATTGAAAAGATAGAAAAAAAATCATAAAATATTAATAAAGAAAAAAATATAAAAGAAAACATTTATAAATAAATATAAATTTAAAAATAAAATTTTGAAATCTGTAAATTATGTAAAATTATTCTTCTTTTATTTTTGTATTTATATAGAAAATAAATTATTAATTTTTTTATTTTCCTTTATATATGTGTGTGCATAAAGCAAAATAATTTTGAAATATGCTTTATTTTTTCATTTTTTTTTAATATATATTTGATTAATTTTTTCAGAAATTATTATATTCGAATTACCTATAAATTCCCTAAATAACTTAAATCATAATTAATAGAAAACAATATATAAATGATATTTTTATAATATTGTTTTGGTAAATTATTTTTTAATTTGGTTACATTATTTAAATTTTATTTATCTTAACCCTAATGAGATTAAGGTAACCTCCAACTTACAACCCATTCTAATTGAAATGCTTTCAAAATTTAATTTTTCCATCCAGAAAAACAAACAAAAATTAAAGAAATTTTCTGAATGTTTCAATCTTAATGAACTCATATGATCATAGAATCGAATTTGTCTTTTATTGTATAAGATTTAAGGATTTGCTAAATATTTTAGCGAAATTATTTTCGACATACGTAAAGATACACTATAAGCGTATAGTGTAGCAAGTTTTGACAGATTATACCAGATTTACAGATTAACTGCTCTTGATGCTACTTTCCATCAATATAAATATACTCTGTATAAATGAACTTTATTTTAATAAATAAAAATAATTAGCTTCACTATGATAAATATAGAACAAGTCCAACTGTCAATTATCTAGTTTTAAAATTTCCTGTAAAGCGGCGCCATAGTTGACTTTCAAAGTTGTATGTGACATGTGAACACGCACTATACTACGCACCACGTAAACAAAATAATAGTAATCATTAAAAATAATTGTTAGAAATCGATAAATTTAATTATATTTCATAAGTAAAATTTTCCTGTGTTCTACGCAATTAACGGAGCACATCCAACAATATGGGGAATCACTGCTCTTTGATATATTATTAAGCCATGGCAGGCAGGTTATAATTTGAAAATTGATGTAAAGAAGGCAACTACTTATCTCTTAACCCTTAACCATTTCGAAAACGTAAAATTTTCTTTAATAAACTATTTCATGTGATCATCGGGAAGTATTAGAATTGGTATATTTATGGGACATCTTTAGTTATATTATAAATCAACCAGAAATGTCTAATAATCGTTTCCCTTTTTGCATTTTTTTTTCATTATTAGTATTCTGCTTATATTGACTGAAGGAATGAGTATGAGAAGTATAAATAAAAGTTAAAAAATCAGATTCCGTTTTTATTAAACCAAATTTTATTATTTTGATAATTTACCAAAACATCATATAATTTTACATCTCTTTTCCAGTCATAATTTTCCGATGTACCGAAAATTGTTTGTGACTAACTAACACGTTCACGCTGGCGTATCTTATATGAAGAAATGGCTTCACCGGCAGTTCGAAAACGAACCGCTTTCTTAGAGACACAATGATAAGTGGAACGCCATCTTTTACAATTTAATATCATTTGACTTATTGAAAAATCGTATTTTCTTTACACTCTACATTTGAAAATTTTAAAAACAAAATACACGAAATTTAGTTAAACTATCACAAAGAAGATGTAAAACACCTAACAAAATAACTAATTAAAGATAAATTAACTTTTCAAACAATTTTAGAAAACTTAAATAAAAACTTAAAAGTTAAATAATTATTTAAAAACATTATTTGCAAAGAAATTAATATAAATAAAAAAGTTTTAAAATAACAAAAAATAAACCATTTTTTTTTATGTTTTATTTGCCTTTCTTATCCATTTCGAATCATACTCTTAAATTAAAGTTAAATAATATTTTATTTGTGGCTATTTTAGGTTAATTTTGAATTGTCAATTCAAATATAGAAAGTGACGGGGTTTGAAAGTAAATGAGGGATAGCCATTTATAGTGAAATATGAAATTAAATTTATTTTATGTAAATCACTTTTAAATATTCAAAATTATCAATTTCACTTTATTAGTAAAAATATTATTTTAAATATTTAAAAGAAATAAACAAAAAATAAATTATGAAATAAAAAAAACTTATATATTTTGTAAAACATTAAAACTAATTCAAATTATTCAAAAATTTACCACCTCTCCCTCGGCTCTCTTCCTTTCCAGCTCTTTTTGTTTGGCATGTTCAACTGCAATACGGGCTTCAATAGCCACTAATGATTCGCGGGTAAAGGGACGGAACAAACTGCGTTCTTCCTCAGATATCGAGTCGGAGTCTTCTGTCATTGTCTATACGGCCAACGATGAGAGCCTCAGATTTCCAAGGCCTATTTAAAAAATTAAATAAATATATAATTTAAATTTTAATTAAATAAATTAAGTATAATTAGTAAAATTGATTTTAGATTTAATATTTTATTTAGAATTTACGAAGTTAACTTATCTCGTGCAAACTAAGTAATATAAAAATTTGAAAATTTATTTCAAATGAATAATTATACGTAAATAAAATAATTTCAAAACTGTTTAGTTTAATTGGTATACTGATAAATTATGAATATTATATAAGGTAAAATTTCAATTTTATATAACAATATTAAATTACAGCTCACCGTATTATTTGATATAGTAAAAAATGATTAATTTAAAATGTATCCTTAAAGTTGTTCATAATATTTATTTACCGCAAGCGTAATCGTTTCGTCTTTCAACATTAAATATTTAAATCGTGAAATTTTAATTTCTATGTGGATTAAAATCAATAATATACAAAACGGAAATTTCTAGACTTTATGTCTGGATTAATTTCAGTAGAGTTGACACAATTTGAAAATAAACAATTACTAAAATTATATGGTTGTGAAATATTGATTTTTTGGAAGATTACAGACATTTATTACAATACAGTGAATCAATACAGTGAACTTAATGTATAATCCGAGTTTAAAATAAATATTCAGATGTCATGTCATAACATACTGAACATTGGTAAATAAATATAAAACTAATCCTTCCAAACCTATTAATAAACCGTAATAACCTAAAGCTTATCTTATAGATCATTGAATAATCGAAGGTAATGAGAAAGAAGTTAGGGCAATAGATATAACGCTTTGATATGGAATTATCAGAACGATTGTATGTACACTAAAAAGTTCTAAAGCATCATTGCTATATAAAAAGTCCTAGATAATTTTGTAATTTACCAAGCCGGTAAACTGAATTAGGACAAATTGATTTTATTCATTACAGAAGTGGGATAGATTAGTTAATGAAGCAACGTTCGACTAAGGGTACAAAGGGTTGAAATTCCGACTTCTTTAAAAACAACCAATCAAATATGTATATATAATTTATAAATAATATTAGTAAATTTTTATTGGGCAAATTACTGTATTGGTTATCTTCTATTATCACCGTACTCGCAAGTCACCACTAATTTATTTAAGGTTAGAATTTAATTTTGATTTATTGAATTAGGGACATAATTAATTTACGTACATAATTCATTAATTTGTGAGTATATTCAAATATTTAATGTTTTTAAGCTGGTTTGATACCTTCATGTTATATCGCTAAATAAGACTTACAAATGAGATGCAGAAAATTTACAATTTTGAATTTAATATAAAAATTTCAAAAGAATTCATGCGAAAAATCGATTGGTAATTAAAATAAATTTTTTTTTTTTTTAGAGGTGATATTTTGGAAAATATGTGGTTGGCGAGACTATACAAATAACATAAATTATTATTGACCCAATTTATCATACTCGATTACATAGTTTAATCACATAATTTCCACATTTTGATAATTCTTTTTCCAGAAAATATAATTATAAGTAATTATAGTTTAATAAAAAATAATATAATTTTCTATTAAATATAATTAGAATTTTTATATATTTTTCCATTTTAATTTTTGTTCTTTTTTCGTATTTAAAAATTTAATTTTACCTTAACAAATTTTAAAGCATGTTCATAATCATTATATAGATACAAATCAGTTTTTCGTTGATGAATAAAAACACTGCGATTCCGTGATATATACTATATTAATAATCTGTGTCCTTTCATAAATTAATGGTTTCAATAAAGTGTAGAGACTCGAAAGTTCAAATGGTTAAACAAAAATAATGTTATTAAAATATGAAGCTATAAAAATTTCAAAACATGAAAAATAATTGATTAAAAATGAAAATTTAATTGAAATATATGAAAATTGAATATTTAAATAAAATATTTTTACATTTTCAATTAGTATGAATATTAAAAAAAAAATAGTTATTAGAATCTCATTAATTGACTTTTTATAATTATATTAATTAATAATAATTACAAACAGTAACGGTTTGGCTTTTGGTAATAACCTAGGATATCATGACTTAAATAAGCCGGTTTAGATTCTTTGCTGTAACCTAACCTTTAATAAATGCAAATTGCAATTACATAATTTTATATTGTAGAAATAATCGAACAAAACTGAAGCCAATGCCATTAAAAACTATTGCAGAAATTTAAAATTAGTAATTAGAAAATAAATTTTTTCCATACTCTCTATCATTAAAATACGGATGTTAATAAACAAACTTGGAATCTTCAGCCATTTGATAAATTTCATACTGTATTTTAAAAATTTAAAATAAATTTAAAGTAAAGTTCAAATTTGTCGTCTTCAAGATAAATGAAATTTGACAATTAAAAAAAAAATATGTGTGATGAAACATGACTGACGAACATTTTATAGAGGATACTAAAATTTATCCGGAATTATATAATAATAATATAAAAATTACATGAACACCAGAAACTTCAAACTGACAAATTTAATCGATTACGATCGATAAATATTTAATATACGAATCGATTCGAAACTGAACTGATCAAGCTTTACATAAAGTAGAATTATATTAGTCAGTATAGGAAGAGGTTCATTGACCCATAAAAATATAATAAATTACGTAAATCTATTGTCCTTTCATAAATTATTTTTAATGTTCATAAAAATAATAAAAATTATTGGTTCACTATACTTCCCGATGCAATGTTGCTAAAATTTGTTAAACCATTTTTAATTGGCCGCCATAGTTTAGAGTTAAATGTTTTAAACGAAAGTGTCATTAGCTCTTAACCTATATGTCCGGTTGAAATACAATTTAATGTAAAATATTTTTAAGGAATAAAATATTTCATTTAGAAACACGTAATTTTGTATCCTCGTTTAATTAATCAAAAACTTGTTTATAATATCCTTGATAGTTTGTAATATAATTTTAATATTAATTATTCAGATTTTAATTTATTAAAATTTGTCATTAAATAATTAGACTCTTAAACATTTTCTCTCCCATCTTTTTAATAATTATATATTTTAATTACATTAAAGATTTATGAATGAAAATTTAATATTTACTATATATTTTTTAATTATCAAAATTCATTCATCTCTGTCTATCTTTAGCAAAAAAAAAATATAATTCATTAAAATTAGATAATATAAACAATAGTTTTGTTCACTTGTTGTATTTGGAAAGGTTACTATCCTTAAGATATAAACAATTTTTTTTTATTTGTAAAAAAAAGGACATTTATTTATACAAGTGTATAGCAAAAAAAAAAAATGTGAAAAGTCAGTGTTGAACGGGACTGGATGACAAAGAAAATTAATTTTTATTTTATTTATGAGATTGTTTTTCTTTGTTTTTGTCGCCCTCAGGATATTTAAAAATTTTCTATTATTAATTTTAATTTTTTTTAATACCATTTGCTGTGATTCATTTCATATCCTTTTGACTGGGAAATTATAACAAAAAAAAATATCTTCTCTGTATCACTAATGAATGACTAATCAAATTTAAGTACAGAATTCATTGAAATGAGAAATTTAAGTTCTATTATTAAGAAGAAATTGTTAATCAATATTTAGCTAGGATTTTTCAAGAAAATAATCATTTTAATATAATTATTTGTTTAATAAATTTATAAGTTTCTAGATATACGAAAATAATCTCAATAACTTTAAAAATAATTATGGTAGCTTATTTCGTTTACTTAGTATTTAATTTTGTCATGATATGGAAAGTATTTATGATAGCTCAATTTCGATTAGCTTTCTGCATCTCTCATTTTGCACATATACTAATATAACCCACATTTTAACCATATTGGCGTCTAAAATCAATAATTCCAATATTTGAATATGAGTAATGATATTGATTTCCTTGGCTAATGTAAATGAATACATTAATGTAAATGAATACCTGATTTCCTTGGCTAATGTAAATGAATGAAATCTTTGACAGAAAAATGGCTAGTTACCTGAATAGCTTTAATATGAAATTACAAAAAGTCATACTTATAAAGTTTCTTACAATTTACTAATTCTACAGAGTTTACTAACTCTGTAAAATCAAGCGCTGGTCACATTAATAACCATAATTTCATTTCGTTCCATAGTAATTAACTAATGATAATTATTAACAATAAAAAACATGAATTCAAATGTTCTTAAAAACAAAACAAAAAAATATAGCAATAATAAATATAATGAAAATAAATATATAATACCAACAATTAATAATCTTCTTTACATAAATATTTATAATTATGACTAAATTAAATGAATTAATGTCCCTATTAAAGTCACTTGACTTTATACCGAAAAATGAACAAACAAACATTTTATATTTATATGAAAAATAAAAAAAATGTTAAATTTTCTGTATAGGGACAATTTTATGTGATAATACACAAATATGAATACTAAAATTTGATCCCTTTAATACCAACAGCAAGAGGAAAACTTCATATGGAAATTGTTATGAACACATCCACAATCAATTAAAATATAATTAATAAAAATATACATACATACATATATATATATATATAAATTAAATATAAATATATTAAAAATGAGATTATTTTTTACATAGTAATTAAAAAAAATAATCCCTGCTAAACGAGGTTTCCTTTATTTTTTCAATATTTGTACATACCTCACACTACTATACAAATTACAATATTATGTTTATATTTTCAAAAATAAATAATGTTTTTAATTTTATTTTATTTTTTAGTTCAACTTCATTAATCCATTAAAAATTTGTCCTGGTTTTAATTTCCTTCTTCAACCCTTAAAAAAAAACAAATTTCAAAAAATATGTTGGAAAAACTAAAATAATACAATTAATTATCAACTAAAAGCACAAATTATAACACTCATACTTGTATAAATATTGTTGTATATAAGTATGGAAAAAGGATCGATTAAATAAAATTGTTTAATACTGCAGTTAAATTTTTTTATACACACACACATACATATAAAATTTAACATACAAAATGACGTTTGTGCTCTAATTTTATATAAAATGGGATAGTAAAACTGTGAAACAAGTATCGGAACTTGGAATGAAACACCAAAATTAAAATAATGTAATAAAAATAAAACTGAAGATATTAAATTATTTTGGCCGAATTCTTTCTGGTACCAAGTAACGATATCAAAATAAATTCTAGCTTATATAAAATTCATATATATAAATAAAAACATTTACAATATAAATATTTAATTTGACACAATTTTTGGATACATATTTATATTTTATTTAAAAATTCGCAAAAAAAAAAAAGGTTTACTGCTGCATAATTTAAAAGGATTTGTAGTTGGTCCCGAAAATGACCTTAATAAAAATCATTTCAATTTATAGTTAAATGTAAATTTTATAAAATAATATATAAAATTATAAATATTTTGTGATATTCGGTATAATTAATTGGGAACAATATATTACAGATAAAAAAATAAAATTTGAAAATAGCTGAAGTTTTTATTTAATAATACAAATATTTTGTAGCACTTTCAAGCTTGATACGCAAAAATCCATAATTATTTTTAAATTAACAATCGAAAATCGTTTCTTAAACAGACATTATTTTATTTATAAAATAATTACAAGGATTTCTTGTAATTCTTTATACATAAATAATAATTTAATCCTTTTGAAAGTTTTAAACTGGTATAATTGTATTTTAAAATTATTTATGATAAAAGATCGAAATTTTATATAATCGATTATTTAACAGATTCTACTATACTATAAATTAGTAGTGTAATTCTATTATAAACAATTTTATAGTAAATTCCAATAAATCCATTATTAATTCCAATTTATAATCAATTTTTTATATTTTTTATTAATTTTTATTGTTGGGATATTAATATTATATTAATGTTGATTGAAATTTAAATCAAATAAATAGAGGAATCAATAAAAATTATCCGAATATCAAAAAAACTATTAGTCATTTCCAAGAAATTTAACAAAAAAAAAAAAAACTTCGAAAATCATTAAAACATAAATAAAATTCATTTTGTTAAACCATCATAAAACCTACGCATAAAAATATACAAAATTTGAAATCTCTACGCCTGTTTTATATTTACTTAAATCCTAGGATTATTTACTATACCCACTTTAATGACATCATCTCCGACGTCACTGTATACGTCTATGAATGACTATATTTTTATGTATAAAATATTTTTTTTTTTTGCTGGATATTTTAAAAGTTTATCTTAAAAGTATATGATAAATAATAAATATTTTTATATGAGTAATACAAAAATAAAAAATATAATACTTACATGAGGCACATGGATGTCGCCTTCTACACTATAGTTATAACTATATCCGAGGCGCCATTATCGTGAGGCGCCCGCCGGCTATCACGATTTCTGAAAAATAAAGTTGAAAAAAAAATTATATATAAAATATATGAAAATTAGATATTTTTATTAATCAAAGTAATATAGAAAACTATATTAAATAATTATTATAAGTTAAAGTTTCTATAGTATAATTAGATAAATAAATATTTTCAAGGTCATATATAAAATAATGACGTAAGGAATTAATTAAATGCATAAAAATCAAATTAGTAATAATAAATTTTAAACTTCTTTATTTAATTTCATTAAAAACTGAACTTTATTATGCAATTTCTAGTAAACACTCTTAAATTGCTTCTAGTAGATTAGCATTTACTCATAACCTTCTTTTTTTCTAGCAAATTCTTTCAGATTCACTTAAATTTCCTTGTACTATTCAATTTTCTATTCAATTGATTTCCATCAGATATAAGAAATTGATCAGAATATTTAAAGAGAATAAGCTACTTTTAAAAACTGCAAATTAATGGAAATTAAAAAGGATCTTCTTAGACATTTTTATTCTTGACAAATTAATAACATTTGAATATTTAATAATTAAATTATAATTTCAAAGTTAATTCGTTCATGCAAATAATCCTTATTATCCTTTTTCTAATAGTTATTATGTTAAAACATATTTATTTGTACTTTTATAATTCCCTTTTAAGCTAATAAAAATCATTATTTAGAATTTTTTTTATACTATTTAATTCTTATTTACTTAGTATAATTTAGTACAACGACCTTGGACTCCTCCTTCAGAATGTTTAACAAAGAAGATTAATCATGACATACGTATAAATTTCTAATATTGGAGCCGCACCTTTAAATATTTTTCACATAAATTCAAACTATTCTCTTCAAATTTAAGAAACCTTACATACATATATAAATTACATTAAAATCCAGGATCAAAATCGAAATATATATATATATATATATAAAATAAAATATAAGAAATTATGTGTAAAAACAGCTGACAATTAATATTATATTTTCATTTACAATAATATTATGAGACTTTTATGCTATATGTTCTACATTCATATAGGTAAATTTTGTAAGCGTTTTTATACATCACCGCAGTAACAAAATGTATAAAGTACAAAACAAAACAAAACAAAAAAAGCTCTTTAAGGACATTTTATTTATTTAACACAAAAATGAAAACCCAATTTAAAGTAAGATACTAACACTAATACTATTACAATGAATATGGTCGATTTAATATAAATTTATAACCATATACATACAAACATAACACAACAACCTTCATGATTTAATCGGGTCAATTTGGCACCAAAAAAATATTACTTATTCTCGAGATCGTTAATGGTAAAACAAATTCCATTTAATTTAACTAAAACACATTCTTTAAAGTGAATTATATTTTAAATATTTAATGAAATTTATTTATTCTTATTTTTATAGAGGTTATACCTAAAAAATCTTTCATTTTTTTCAATATATATTTTATCCTTGATATTTAAAATGCGTATGTATGCGTTTTTATTCCTAAAAGCTAAACGATTTACAATAACAAAAAAATAAAATTTCCCATTTTTTTTATATGTCAAAACTTAACTTGAGCTTGAGCACCCTAAAATATCAACACACAATAAAACTTTTTCTACCCCTCTTGAAATTCTCCTCAAACTCAAACCACAAAAATAAATAAAATTCCTTTTTCTATATATAAAAATTGATAGAATATTTAGGATCCTTCGTTTTTAGTAACTATACAAATATATATATACAATTATATACGAACTTTATACATATATATGTACAAATATATATATATATTTTTATGATCAATTTTTGATAAGGGCGCATGTTTTCTATGACGTCACTCTACAGAGATTTTTTTCCAACATTGCGGAAAGCGCGTCGTCCTGGTTACCATTAAAATATATACTTTTTGGCCAAATATTTTTTTATGTAATAAAATGTACAATTAAATTATAAATTAAACTAAATAAATAAATTTACAATTCGAATAATAACTAAATAATATATAAGAAAAATTAATAAAATTTACAATTATTACATATGTATATATACAAGTAATGAAAAAGGATATCTTTTAAGATATAATATTCAAAATTATGTTTAATTGATTGCATAAATAAAG
This sequence comes from Rhamphomyia laevipes, assembly GCA_963920725.1. Taxonomy (NCBI): domain Eukaryota; kingdom Metazoa; phylum Arthropoda; class Insecta; order Diptera; family Empididae; genus Rhamphomyia; species Rhamphomyia laevipes. The sequence continues at coordinate 17,499,334 of OY987256.1, read as the reverse complement.
GATTTTTTTTTTTTTTTGTATAATAAAATTGGAGAACTTTAGGGTAATTTAATGTAAAAAGCTATTAAAAATAATATTTGATGTGTTAAAAGATATTAAAAATTATGTGTAATTATGGAAAAACTTTAATTAATTTTCGTTTTTTTTTTTTCATTTTTTATATGATTATATTTTTTATACTCAAAACAACAACAAAAAAACTACACATTTGCTTTTGCGGCAATTCTTTACATCATTTTTTATGTTGTAGTATGGTTTATGTTAATAACAACTTAAATATATTTAATGAGTCACTTGATATTTATAGAGTAAAAATTCAATAAAATTTAATTAATTAGATATATTAAATTCATGTTGAAATATTTTGTTAAATTTGAATAAAATACATTTTTAGGCTAAGAGCTATCAACGGTTTTATTTTGGTTTTTTGAAGAGTCAATAAAATTTGTAATCCAGACTTTGATATGCCCAATAAACATGAGATTTAAGGGATGGCACCCTGTATTTTTAAAATTAATTGAAATAAAATAAACAAATATAATTATTTAAATATTTATGGAAAATTTTACCGAAAATCAACAAATTTGGTATTACTAAAACCATTTTATTTAACTTTATTTTTCAATATTCTAATTCTAAAAATTAATTATTTACAACAATCAAAAAAATTAATAATAAGGTAAAAAATTCTGTACATAAATATAATTACTATTAAGAAAAAAATAAATTCAAAAATATCGCCATCAATTTAAATGCAAAAAGGATATAATTAAATGCACGAAAAATAAGTTATTCACTGTCCTACATTATAATTAAATTTATACTGCGCCTTAATTTCCTAAAAAAATAATAATGATCATAGTGTTTACAGATCCTTGAGTTTGTTACGAGAGTATATTTTGCAGTAGACATAAAATTTAATTAATAAATATTATAAATTGAAAAATATTCATTTAATTACAGAATTGGATATTAATTTTAAGATGGAACTACTAACAATATCTCATTTTAGAATTGTTTCCTCTGCTCCAAATAATTAATCAGTTTAGTTCTTAAGACCACATTTTCTTGGCAACACGAATTTAGTGATAGATTAGATGTTCAAATAATAATTTATTATTTAGTTTAGATTCCACTAGCAGCTTTATGGTTTTTGTAATATCAATTTCAATTAAATATAATTGATTAAGATTATAGGGTCATCAAATCTATGCAATTGTTTTAATAACACATTCCATAATTCGAAAGCAAATTATGAAATATTGATATGTTATATGTAGACTTAGTGGGTTTAGATATGAAAAAATTACATAATCGAGTTTCTCGGTTAGTTAAAATATGGGTAGATCCTTTTATGTCCGTTTAGTGTCCTTTAAAATAGCCTTCCAATATTGTTGTATCCTCAGACTAGATTTTAAAAGCTCAAATTTTAGATATAACTAGAAGAAATTATTCATTAAATACTTCACACATCTTCAGGTTATGCAAAACCATTCCATAAAATTAGCTTATAAAGCTCTGAAAACATCGAAATTTTAGGCTGTCAGTGTAAAAAGACTGTTGGCGTATTTCAAGAAATGTATGGAAGAGAAAAAATTCAATTTCATTAATATTTTGGTGGTTCCAAAAAAACATTGTTCTGATATAGTGAAATTAATATAAACATTTTATTTGAAATTTATGCCAAAAGTACTTAAAGTAACATTATTATAAAAGTATAAAAAACTACATAAATTAATACAAACCGAATTTGTGGCGACAAAAAACCGGGTAGTTTGTTTGTCTAAATAGGTCCTTGAAATATAAAAAAAACAGACATTTTCTTTCTTTCAAATATTTTTTTTTTGTATTTTACGCAATTAAACTTTTTATTTCTAAACTCTATTTATTTTCATTTTGACAGTAATAGAAAATATATATCCTTTAAATGTTAAAATCGATTTTCAAAAAGAAAATTTTCTATTCTTGGAAAAATTGTGTATACACATAAAAAAAAAAAATCTTTTATACTAAATAAATATGTAAATATTTATATAAATTAATTTATGTTTAATAGAATTTATTAAGAGTTTTATAATAGTAGCTCATAGATTGCATAAAATTATTCGATAGGAAGAAAATTTGTTTTGCACTGAATAAAATATTGATAAAATTTTAATGTCGTTATTCTAATATTGTCGCAGTGTAAATCTAAATTTTCTTACTGCAATCTAATATGTGGCATTTTTAATTGAGCATAAAGAAATATGTCGTGGTTGGCCGACAACACAATGGAATTGATTGATGAACGATATAACTTTGTATAATAACAAAAATATTTAAATTAAATATTATACATAAAGTTTTTACTGCATGCAATCACAAACATTTTTATGCATGTTTTTGGCATTTTATTTTTATATTTAATACATACATACATATATATTTAAGTGCAATTTTAAATTAAATTGTGACCTACTCTACCCGACGACACATTTATTAAATATTATATATTTATTGGCGCCGTTAAATTCATGTTGAAATCATGTCAATTTTTAATTATAATTGCTATTTTATATTTTTTATATTTATTTTGTAAAATTAAAAAAATTTAATATATAAAGGTTTTAATGTTTCAAAATTGAACTGCTTTTTTTAGCAACATTAATGGTCAAGCTTATTTTATGAAATTATAATAATATTACTTATTAATTTCCCCAAGTGGATAATATTTGTTCTAATAAGATGTTTATATAATGGCACCATCGGTGACACTGTCAATGGCTTTAAAAGTCAACGACTTTTAGGAATATCTGATGACAGCGGTGTCATCTTTTACATTGTATAATAAGCAGATAGTGATAGCACTTCAGTATGGAAACAACGTGTAGGTTCTTATTTGTAATATGATATGATATTATCTCAAATAAGGTAAAATTACATTACTGACTGTACTGTACCTCACATAAACATAACTAACTCTGCACATCTAGTTACCTTTTTCTAGTGAGGGCACTGGAATATAAGTTGTTATTTGTCCAGTAATACTTCAATTCTGATCAATATCAGAGGCCTCATAGTTACTTGTGATCAATACCATTCTAAATGTATGTTTCCTGATCAAAAAGTATACTCCAAATGACTGTAGATTATAATAATTTAACAATTTTCCTTAAATTTGATTACAATAAATTTGATTGTCACTAAATTTTCGACTTGTCACTAAATTTGTACCTCTAACAATTACATAATTACATTACTTTTTCCCGAATAAAAATTGATTATTACAATAAAATATATAAATAGCATTAATTTAATATGAAATATATACAACATTTCATTTCTAATGTTAACCTTTAAGGTTAACCTTTTTATTAATTGTTATTCATTTAGTTTTTTTTTAAATAAAGTGTTTTATGGAGTAGTGGTTAGGAATAAGGTAGATCAATTGAATTTTTTTGAAACGAAATAAATAAAATGTAATTTTTATTAAAGGTAAAATATGATAATTTATATCGTTTATGTTTATGTATGGAATCTATTATTATATTATCACCATGATAAATTAGGAATTAGGTCTATGAATAAATGAGTTCAATGGATATTGAATATATGTATAAATAATGTTTTTACCCAATGACTATCTGCAATTTGAAATTCAAATTTAGCTCTTGGCTCAATATTATCATATATTTTATTCCAGCTTTTGCAATGATAGAGTAATACCCATTACAAGAAATGCCTCAATTTTAAGCCATTACTTTATTACAATTCAAAATGTTATTTATAATTATATCACCAAAGTATTAGTACAACAGATTTCATTAAAAATTAGTAAAAGTTTGGATATATAATAGAATGTTTCAAAAGCTTATCTGCTTATACAACATAATCTAAATAACTACCAACAAAACGTCAGTTTTGATTGTAAATATTTTAACTATTTGTCGCGACAATGTGGCGACTAACAAATCAGTAGAATTGATAATTATGGCTTCTTGTTGTCAAAATTTATGTACAAGACATTCTTTAAGCATTTCAATCAACAAGTATTAATAATTCCTTGATTTATAGCTACACAAAATTCAAAATTCTATATATTCTCTTGAATAAAGTTTAAAATTGTATATAATTTCACTGATGACGGTACAATAATCATTACACTATTTTCTATTTTAGTAATGAATTATTATTTACTTTGTAATTTAAATCTATTTATGATGTTTCCAGACGACAAATTTATTCTTAGGGTGACTTCCAAATAATTTAAATATATTTCAGATATTTTATGTATAATTTTATGTTTTTTTTTTTTTTTTTGGACAATAAATTCTTATACATATTTTTAAATAAAATTTAAGTTTTATTTTTAATTTGATATTTTTAAATTATTTATATAAATGGATTCAAACTCACATAATTTATATTAATAAAACAATAATTAAGTAACGTTTTATGATATTAAAAAATTTCGTTCATTTTAAAACTTTAATTTCAGTTCTTGCGAAAAAATGAAAATTTTCCAATCATTACTTTCGAAATTATTATCTTTTATATTAGTTATTTTTATCAGTGTATACAAATTTTCTTATGAATATTTATAACTTTATTTACGCAGTTAAATAATGTTGAAAAATCATCAATAACTAGGATGATAACGTCATACCAAATTATTATTTTGACATATTTAAATTAATATTAATTGGAAAATATTGAAACTTTGATATTATTGTTTTATAAAATTTATATTTGGTCGAATTTGGTCACTTTCTATCAAAGATTTTGGTCAGTCGGTATTTTATTTTGAAATTCAATTGAACTGAAATGGGAATTTGAAACTTTTAGAAGTTATGACAAATTCACTAGAATTTAAAAATCTTTGTCATTCTTTAACTTTTAATGCCCTAACCTAAGAGTATTTACCTACCCTTAGAGCCTTTCGACAAAATAATGCAATCGGAAAAATCATATGTAAATCAGTAATATATAATTTTTTTGTCAATTTTAAAAGGATTCCAGGATTATTTCACTATTGCACGATTCCACTTGGCACAATTCTATACTTGACAACAATTGAACTTGCACAATTTAACTTTTAATGGCAAAACACATTTAGGGATTTAGGGTGGTATTCTGCGGTAAGTAGAATTGTGCCCCAGCCGAATTGTATCTACTGGAATTGGTTGGTTTTCCAAAATATACAAATCTTAACAATCCACACCCAGTACCATTAATTCAAAGATATCTATTCTCATTACATTTACTCTACGCAGCTAAACTATAATATTACATAAATATTTTTTCGTCCTTTTTCCATGTAATATTTTACTTTAAGAGGATCTATTTTTTATAAGAAATAATACCAGCCTTATAATCCTGTAAAATACATTCTAGTGTCAAAAATCAACATGAACATAATATCTATTTTATATTTTACAAAATTAATGCCATATACATATTTAAATATACATATGTAATACACCGCACTGACCTAATTAAAATAGCATATAAGTATAAAAATATAAATTTATAATTTGATGTATAAATAAAGTTAAGTATGTATTTACTTAAAACATTACCATATTTTGGTGTATATTTCTTTAATGGCATTACAAAAAAAAAAGTGTCATTTTTATTATAGAATAAAAAAATAAAATTATATCATTTTCATCGTTCTCGCATGTGACATAATTTTTTATGTATGTATATAGAATGTTAAAAATTGAACACATACAATTTATCTTTTCATAAAAAATTCAGTAAACCTGTGTAGTAATTTAACATAAAATTCATAAATATATTTTTTTACTTCCTTTTAAATAAAAGTATAAATTTATACAAAAATTTCGTTTGAAAATTTCGTTTTAATATATGAAATTATAGAATTATAATGAAAATGGGTTGGTCAACTTACAAATTTAAATGCAATTCCCTAAATATATGATGAGGTAATTTAATTTTCAATGGAATCTATATTTGTATGATAATAATTAGTACACATGGAAAGCTAATTTGGTCACTTATAAGAACATGTAAAATAAAACTGAGAAACATAATCAAACTCAGAAAAGGGGACATCACAACCCTAATGAGCGACATATGACTGGACATAGTCCTGTAAACTGCCACTTTAATAACATGGGTCTATCTGAAAAAGTCTGCCGTTTTTGACACGGCAGAGTACATTCTGTGTCTCTGCAAAGCAGTCGTAAGGAGAAGACAACATCTTTTAAGAAAAGGTTTTTTCACCACGGAAGAACTGGCCAATATGACAGAATATCTCTTGGCAGTCAATAATAAAATCTTTGATGAAAAAGGTCTATAAATGCACAATAGCTCGATAACGTCGCAGTGCTCGCAGAAAAAAAGGATAACAATTAAGTTAAAAGTATGTATTTTTTTTTTGTAATATAATTTTCAACAATATACTGTCAATAGTGACTGACTCTTTATTACAGGATGGACATGACATGATTGATTAGTTGTATACCACGAACCACAGTATTATGTGGTGGTATACTGTGTAAAAATATGTGGGAACTTTAATGATTTGGGCGAAATCTTAATTTTAGTCAATATCCAAAAACAAGTAACTGGGAAAATAACTTGGAAAATTAATTTCTCAATGGGCTAATATTTAATTACGTCTCATTAATAGGTATTTAAATTACTTGAAAATGTTATAATTAATTTTCTATTCCATATTTTGAGTCTACAAGCCCTAAAATTTGAATGTGTTTCTTTAAGAGAATATCCTTTCTATCCAGGCCATTTAAAAATTCAATAATTTGCGAATATATAAATTGTAATAAAAAATTTTGTTATACAACTTTTTATTATTTTATAAACTATATACAACGACGGACTTTATATATTTTAGTGTATGTAAATAAATAAATTTTATGGTTATTGGTCAGAAAATCAAATATAATTAAGGAATAAAAAAAAAACTTTACTTCATTAATTAATTAAAATTTTCTTAAATATCTACAAACAAGAAATTTATTGACTCAATAGACTGAAAATCAATAATTACTCAGTTTATATGTAAAATCTATTTAAATTTACTACTTTCTATAAAATTAATTAATTTTTTTTTATACTGAAAACTTTTATTCCTATAATTAATCATAGTTAGGACATTTTGCTTTGCTAAAACATTATAACCATAAATTTGAAATTTTCAAAGAGTTGTTATTTAAGCTTTTTAGTAATAATTCTTTAAGAATAATTTGTAATACATTTTAATAGTAAATTGTTAAATGTTACAATCATGTCAGTTAGCTATTATATATTACACTTCTTCTTCCGATGGTGCCACAGCCCATATGAAGCCTTCAGCCTTGGACACCTCAAAGATTTAAATTGCAATAAACTAATGACTTTTAATTGTATTTTTCCCAGTCCTAAATTCACAATTATGTTTTGCAAATCTAATTACTAGTACTTATTTAAAGCTGACTTAGAGCGACATCAATGTATCGGTCTGTAATTGAACCCGGGACCTAATGCATTATTATATATTACACATTGATATTTATATAAAGCCAGTAACAATTTTAAATTTACTATCTCTTAATACTAACGACCCCGATTAGGTTACGTTTAAATTTGAAGGTGTACCAACTTGAGTCCTGATCACCACAAATAGATGCGCCAACTGGCAAGTACAAGTATAACTTGCATTGTCTGTAAATTACAATACTGTAGTGTTACTCGGTTTTCTCTTCTAAAAGCTATTAACATTCATAGACATTCAAAGCTAGTTTTTATTAAACTTTTGGTATCAGTCTAGTTACAATTTTTAACGTGATCCCAAAATATGATTATGAATGGATCAATAATTATAATTTTTGTTTTTTTAATTTAAATATATCAAATTCAAAAATTTAATATAAAAAATTCCAATATTATTTAAAATATGTATAATATAAAAAAATATTTTCATTAATTTTGCTTCCCTTGCACTTAAATAAATTCTTTTATTGATAAATAATATTCAACACGTGCAAAATAAATGTTTATAACCCAGAATTGATTAGCATATTTATTTAAAATAATAAGAATATTAATTTCATTTTGTTATTTCTATATAAAAGACAAAATAACAAGAAATTTATTTTCAACAGAATTCAATTCATTTTATTCATAGAATTTGTATAATTTATTAATATTGTGGTAATACGGTACTAAGAATTTAAATTTAAAAAGATAAATTGATAACCCAATTTTTGCTACCATACCAAGTTATTTTTCCACATTACTTTAAAATAAAAGTTTGGTAATATTAGATTTGTTTAAAGAAGATCCCGAGCATATCTTCGGCACAAATATGAATGTCAATAATAAAACTATAGAAAAATCTAATATTTTTATTGTTACACTGTTGTACAAGTAAATCTAAGACTAATAATAAATTTTTAAATATTATTTCAATTTAATAATATAATTATGTTAAAACTTTATTAAATATTCATTGCAATTGATCAGAACTAAAAATTCTACCGATAACTCTTAAATTTTTTATTCACACGTGCGTTTATGCTCTCTGTGCGCAGTAGTATATATTTCGAAATGTCAAATTGTAATAGTGTCAAAATTTGTTAAAGCTTTAGATTTTTCTTTAAAAAATTTTTAGAATTTAGAATAATATAGGACGCTACAGTAAATAATAATAGGTAGATCATTTTGTGGTGGGAAGTGAAATGTTTTTACAAGTTTTTAATATTTTTCGACATTCTTTGCAACTTCTAATGACATCATTTACAATTTCTAAAGCTCAACAAATCTAAAACACTATACCATAGCGTCCCCTCTTATTTTATACTGTAAGAAAAAATATAATAAAAATATAATTTTGCTGACACTATCTTGACATTTCTTAGTACTTTTGAATTTCTCTTGGCAGTCAATTTAAAACATTACTGACACTCAAATAAGGATGCTTTCGGATCCTTCTCCTTACAAACCAACCAACCAAACTGAAACTCAAATTTTTTATTTTTATGTATTTATTTATTTTTTCTACCTTAGCCAGCATTCTACCTTAGTCTTTAAATATTTTCATTAGGAATATAACAATTTTTAAATATAGTTCTAAGTAAACCCAAATTTTTGTATATACTGAACCAAAATAATAAAATCGAATGAAATTAAAATATCTTTCTGAAAAAAATCGAACCCATTTTTTTGTGTAAACAATTTATTTAATTTCATTTATTTAATTTTACTTTCCATTTATTTTTATTCGTATATTTTGTGTTTTTATTTTATGTATAAAATATTAAAAAAAAAAAAAAAAAAAAAACTCAATTCATGGAAAAATATTTATATCAATCGCTAAAAGCCACAAGGACATTAAATATTATAGTACATAAGTAAAGTCTCTGTTTAAAAAAAAAAGGTTATAGTTCAAATGAAAATATTTTATTGTCGTTATAGCCGTCATTTTTCCATAAATATTTTTATATTTCGTATTATTTTTTTATTTTATATATAATGATAAAATGATAATTTGATTTTAATATTATACTATGAATAATTTATAGACAATTTTTGAACGTTTATACAATATTTAATGTAATATTATAGATAAATAATAAATTTGGTAAATGGAATAACCTCCCAGTAAAATGTAGTAATGTTTTCAATTTTAATGGTTTTTAATAGTTGTAAAGTTTTCATATAAATTAAAAGGAGACATTTTTAATCGTTAATAAAAATAATTAATTTTATATAATTATATATAAATTTAATATTATATTATTAGCAATTAATTAGAGTATCAAATTAAAATGAAATGAACTAGACAAATGGGAGGAAACGCAAAAAAAATGTTTTGTTTTTATATTGGAAAAGAAACATCAAGCAAAAGCTCAGATAAATATGTGAGAGGTTGCGGAGATGAACGTGAGGCAACTGAACAATTTGTGTGTTATCGCACTTGCACCTACGACGGAAATGCTTGGATCTTATTGCATGAAAGAACTGCATGAAGCAGGGGTTCTGGGTTGGAAACCAATTGTAAAATTTGTTCCAACGAATTTCTGATTCAACCAGTCAACGCGGCATGTTGAAACGTGTAGGATACGGAGGGTACAATGTGTCCAATTCTAGCCTACGTGCATGAACCTAGCAGTTTCCTCTCCAATCCAATCTAAACCAGGAATTCTTAAATAACGATTGATTATTTTATAATTTATTTTGACAAGATGGCGGATTTAAGAACAATAAGATGAATTAATATGAAATGTGGCCGTTTCACTACCAAATTGAACAGACTCACCATTGAGTAATATAATTTAGTAAATTTCAAATATACAAAAACACTTATAGTGTTATTATTTTGGAAATAACCATGCCATTGCCTCTGTACCTATGTCGCTTTCAAATGTCAACAATATAAAAATATAACAAGGCGATGCCACCTTGTTCTGCGGAAAAATTTGCTATATTTCATGTCAAATAATTAAATGCTTTTGAATATATATTTTTATATGTTTCAACTTTTTTTGACATTTCAATGCAGCAGCAACAGCGAAAACTGTACAGCAGCAACAGCGGAAGTATCTCGTGCATTAGTTACCAAACATATATTTCCGAACGATGTAATAATCCATCTTTGAGAAATAATTGAAATTTTCGGTGGCAATTACTGAACCCTGAATTTGTACCCATAAAAAAACAAGTGATGAATATTTTCAATAACAGCTAACAGCTTGTGTTACACACGATGATCACACGATGATCATTCATGACAATTTCATGTATTTTTGCTAGTATTTCGTAGTTTCTCCTGTTCGGTTTTATCCATGAAAATTTTGTTTTATCCATAATTTTAAAAATTAAATGAGGCAACACGAATCTATAATTTTTTAATGTCTAATGAATGTCTCATGTCTTTCCAACATAAAAAAAATTGTCGTTACATGCTGGCATGTTTACAAATGCATGAGACAAATATCATAAGATTTAGCAGCACTTTAAGGATGTCAAATATAAACTTAATTATACATGCTAAAAATTAACATCTCAACTTGTTCGGGTTGCCATTACATGAAATCTTGAAAATAAAGAAAATGTATGGACATTTAAGCACAATGTTTGGCCTGTGTACAAAAAATCCAAGAATTATTTAATTAACGATAAATTTCCAAATTAGATTTAAAGAAAACTTGAGTTATTTACAAACTAGGTAACAATATTTTATTTATTTATTTTTAGTTTTGTGACTTCTAATACCCCACAAAACTCGACATTATTAATGATATTAAATTTCTCATTGGTTTTTTAAAAATTTAAGAACATTATAAAGAAATGAAAATAATCGCTGAATAATGATGAAATAAAATGGAATAACCAGTCAATAAATGACAAACATTATTTATTTACAAATTTTCATTAAATACGTCCACCATTATTTCAAAATCTTAAATAAATTATTTACGATTAAAACGATTTTGTATAATATTAAAAAAATAATCGATTATTTTATTATATTATAGTTAAAAAAAAATGTAATTATTCTGTGAACTGTAACTTAAAAAATGATATTTTTCAATTTTAAGGGAATTTACAAAATACTTTATTAATCTTAAATTATTGTTTCTATTTAAATATATTAAAAATAACGTTGATCATTAATTGAGATGTACTAGCATGCAAAAAATTATTTCTAGTAGTTGAAGGACTTACTTAATAAAATAAAGATTCGAGTATACCAATTCGGATAAAAATAAATTTAAGTTTAAGTGTCCTATTAATGCAGAATATCTAACACACTCACAATAATATAGCCGAGATATTACTGCAATATTTTGATCCGAATTGACTCATTTAGTTCAATTTTATAAAAAAAAAACTTAGTTAGGTTTGGTACACTTGTGTTTTACGATATACTTTAAAAAAAATCAAAGAGCAAACTTTGCATAGTGGTACCATAACTAATGTGGTAAATATATGACAAGAATTTGGCTGCAATTGGTTGAAACTACAGTTCTTCAGCAAGATAAATAGTTCGAAAAAGCTAAATTTCTATTGTAAGTACCTATACTTGAAATATTTCAATAGTCCATCGACTTTATGAATTGTATCCCTAAAAATCAGTTATTCGCAAATATCGGAAAAATATTAACGTTACGTGTAACGTAACGCTATAACGTTATAACGAACGAAAATTTAAAAATACCGTTGCAAACGTTATGAAATTTTCGTTTTTGTTACATAACGCAAAACGTAACGAAACATATTTTTTTTTTTTGCGTTTTGCGTTATGCACTACTATTTCTTACAATCAAATTTTTAGATGTCGAATTTCCCATTAAATGTTTATAAGGGAAAATATTTCATGTAAAACTACAATATTTTGTTGATTTTTAAGTTTCTTTTCTCAAAATGAAAGATTTGAGTATTATTTTTATAATGTTTGGGTTTAAAAATTATACTTTTCAATTTCCAATAATTTTTCAATATTCCAAATTTTTGTGAATTAAAAATATTTATTGAAAAAGTGATTAAAATTTTATGTGTTTAATATTAAATTAATAATGCTGCATGTGATCATCAGTCATCAGCAAAAAATAACGCACTCTAGTACATTTTCATTACACTACAAATTTTTTAATGTGTGGACATTATCCCTAATGATAATGTCCACACACTATGTAAACTTGTTATTATTCTAAAAACTTTCCTCAAGAAAAACCAGGATTGTAAAATGAAAAAAAAAATATTAACGTTACACATTTCGTTACGCTATTTCATTATACAAACCAAAAATGATTTTTCATTGCTATTCATACACTGAATATAAATTTTGGGAGTTAGAAAAAAATAAAAATTTTGATTTAACGAAAATCAAAATTAATCGTTACGTTTTCCCTTATTGTATACCGCAATTTTAAATTGTGTAATGTTATCTAACATAATTTTGATATATACTAATTGTAAATAATTTCGTTTTATAACCCTTAAAAAACACACAATTAATATTTATAAATTAACAAGGATAATTTACAATTAACTATGTAAAAAACTCAAATATCTATTAAATATTTTTAACTTTTAAGTATACAGATAATTTTTAATTTATAATCATAAATTTTTTCTTTATTTTAGATTTTTCTATTAACCTTTAAAAATACCATATAATAAAAAACAAAAAATTATATTACGATATATAATTAATCATTCAAATTCAATAAACTTTGTAACGTCGCAGTCGAAAAGGTTTTTTAACCATAAAAGTTTTGACCCTTTTACCTTTTTTTTATATATGTTATGTGTACAACAAGTACAAGGAATAATAAATATAAATAAAAAAAGTTAAAAAATTTGAAATAAAATTTGAAAAAAAAAAAAAAAATGATATGAAAAATTTTTATGGTTTACATTTTTATTAAGGGTTGTTAAAATTTACTCTTGATAGTACAATAAATTTCCCAAGAATTCCATGTAAATATATTTATATAAAAAGTATTTTCAATATTAACTTTTTTTTTTTTGTGAAATATAGTTCGTCGGTTACAAATTACTTCGAATAATTTTTTTTTTAGTATTCTTCAAATAAAAACATAAAAAAAAGAAACAATTCAAATTTGTACTATTAGTAGACCCATCAGATTGAAGTATCACGTTCACGTTCATCAATGTCAAGTCAAGGGTATTTGAGTAAATACATTTTATTCGTTATTTTTTATTAATTTCTTTATTATTTAGAAGATTGGTTAGAAATTTCTAATTCTGAACTACTGCCATTTTGTAATCCAATTCTGGTACATAAAATGGTAAATTAAATTAGCTCCTAGTTAAGAAATTATTATATTAAGATTAATTAAGGTTGTTTTAGATTTAGATTGTCATAGAGATAAACTACCATCAATTTTTTGGTCACGGAGGCTATTTAAACGATCACATTTTATATAAAAAAAAACTTTATGTAAATTTCAAAGTGTTTAAAGTGTAAAAAACTCAAGCTAAAATATGTAAATCGGTATTTAAAAAAATGTCTGGCAATATAAAACTAAATTATCATTAAAATCGGATATTTCATCCAGTTTGGTGAATAATTAGGCTAACTAAAGATCGATTGTAGAGAGATTGGTGTTAGCAATAATCAATTTGTTGAATTTGTGAAGATTTGTATTTAGTTTAAATAGGGAATATGTACTGCCCTGGTGTTTAAGACTGGGTAGAATTCCTTTTCAATTCATAATCTTAAATAAAATCATTTAATAACATTTTTGACAGTCCTTAATAAAATGAAGTAAAATTATATAGCCCAATATAAAATTCTCATATATTATATGATTAGCATATATTTTGTTGAATCCTTCTATAATTGGTAACATACATTATACAGTTCAAATATAATTTTATATGCCACTTTATTTATTAAATATAGTTAATTAAAAAACTAAAGAAAAAAATAGTTACAAAATTTTCTAACAGGGATTAGAATCCTAGGGTCCACAATTATTTATGAGCTGTTAAAATGAAACAATTATTATGTTTCCACGCAGAGAATTTAGTTAGGATTAAATTATGGTGTCGTGTAAGTTAAAAAAATTTGAATTACAATCCACATCGTTTCCGTGACCAGTACCGGGAGTTTTATTGAATTGACAATATTTTTACAATTTTAAAAATATATTTAGGTATTTCTAAATCATGTACACTATCAATTAATTTTATTTTTCTTCTATCAATAAATAATAAATTGATTTTCTATTCGCTCTAAAAACAGATTAAACGTCACATTACACATTTAAGTCAAACCAACAAGTCAAACCAACTGGTTTAGTAGAATTAAATCATATTTAGTGAAAAATATATAACTCAATCCGTGTTTCCATTCACAATAACTCGTATCCTCGTATTCAACACGTCGTGGAAACACAATATATTAATAATAAGAATTTTGAAATTCGTTTGAAAATCGTAAAATGTACTCAAAAAGCTAATTTTAATTGATAGAATTAGAACATTTTCAAGTAAAATAGCAAAATAGCAAAGCATATTATAATTTATGATAATTGAAAATTAGATTAAAACTTAATTATATAGCATCCGTTTTTTTCATTTCTATATTAAATTTTTTTAAAAAACCAAAAATCTATTATTTTTACCTGCACTAAATGGCTATAGCAATATATTATATGACCACCACTACTGCCATCACATACAAATACATTTATATATATATATATATATATATATGTATATACTTATGTATAATAAAAATAAACAGAACTAATTTTTCTAAAAACGAAATGTAGATTTTAAAATCAAACCAATGAAAATCTTTAATATATTTCTGAAATTTTGCGGAAAAAAGGATGTATTGAATAAATATTTTAGGCACTCAGAAATATAATTATGTATACTACATAATTTATCATAAAAAAGCCAATTTCTATGTTCTAAACATATATATTTATATATAAAGAAAAAAAAACTATCATAATAATTATTTTTCTAAAGATTTTAAATTGCTCTGGGAATTACTGAAACATTTCTAACTACAAATAAGAATATTTTTCTCTAAGGACATATTTATATGTATATACATGAGTTATTTCTATGTAAAAAATCATAAGAATTATGTTATCATTGTTCTTTTTTATATACAATTTTCGAATAGAATTGTGTGGTATTTTTTTTTTTATGTATAAATTTTCATAAAAAACCCAACACTTTAGTATTCATTTTATAATTTTTACACCTCAAAAGATTATAATTATCTAAAAGAATATTTTTTTTTATGAATATCGCAATGTATAACTGAGTTAATCACCAGGATATACGTCACTGTAGGATGTACATTTTTTTTACAGAAAAACAACAAAAAATATAATATATATACATAGAATTTATAAGTTTCATAGATAATATACATAAGGACATAGAAGTTTCTATGTTTAAGAGAAAAGCTTTTGTTTAAAATCTATTTGGTTTCAGGTTGGAAAAAAAACTTTATATAAAATATATATTTAAAAATATATATAAACATAATTAAATCCTGCTGTTTAATGTACAGAATTAAAGTTCAAACAAAAAGTTTCTACTAATTTTAAAGAATATTTTTCTTTATTCAAGATAAATTTTCATGTATATAAGATAGATTTTTTTTTGTGAACATTAAATCTTTACGAAATTAATGTAGTTTTAAGGATTTTGAAGAGACTTTTTAATAACTTACAAAAATGTCAAAAAAATATTTTTGTTGGACTTATTGAAATTATATGATTATATAATTTTGAATTATACAAGCACTTATGTTCTACTAAAATTTATAACCAGATTATGAAGAAATCTGAAACAAAAAAGTTAATTTATTTAATATTTTTCTGCAATTCTAAAAAATAATTAATATATTTTAAGAGTTATTGATTTGAAGCATGTGTGAAATCTGTATTAATGTACGGAAGTGAAACCTGGCTAGTCACACAATCTAACACACAGAAGCTCCAGGTATTCATAAACAAGTGCCTGAGAATTATATGCGAAATATTCTACCCACAACGTATAAGAAATGAAGATTTACGGAATTTGACAAAACAAGAACCAATCGAAACACAAATTCGTAAAAAGAAATTGAGGTGGATTGGACACATACTAAGAAGACCAGAAACATCCAGAACCAGGCAGGCCTTTGAGTGGAGTCCAGAAGGAAGGAGAAGAATAAGCAGACCAAAAGAGACTTGGAGGAGAACTGTGATGAAAGAAATTGCAAGAATAGGCAAAACATGGGGAGAGATAAAGTGCATGGCACAAAATAGAGTGCAATGGAGAGGTAATGTGGAAGACC